>VWZD01007811.1:262279-291101 GCA_013396695.1 Sakesphorus luctuosus | reverse complement strand
TCGGGCAGAGCGAGCAGCCGCCTCCTGGTGTGGGGCAGGCAGATGTTCCATCCCGTGACGGACTGGCCTCCTCCTGGTCTGTCTCAGGCGGGTGGATCCCCATCCCCACATGGACTGGTCTCCTCTGACCCGTGAGGAACAAACATCCCCTCCACCCTGGGCAGACTGACGTTCCCCCACCCTGGGTGGATCCTTCCTCCCATATGTTCCAGACAGACAGACCGACCCCCGGACAGAGGGACACCCCCCCGGGAAAGCAGCTGGGGCAGCCTTTGCTTCTTGTCCCCCTTTCCCCCAGACAGGACGACGGAGATCGGGCAGCTGATCAGCTCCTACCTGGTGAGGGAGAAGAACCTGGAGGACCACACTGTTCACCTGCTCTTCTCTGCCAACCGCTGGGAACACGTGTAAGGAGGCTGTTGGGGCGGTTGGAAAAGGAAAATGGGTGGTGTTGAATTCCCCTGGGGTTCGAGCTTGCAGTGGGTACAGAAAGCACAGGACTGTGATCCTGTTTATCCAGGGAAGTGATGTCTCAAGGGCTCTTACAGCTTTGGGTTCAATCACAGAATCCCAGAATGGTTTGGGTAGGAAGGAACCTTAAAGCCAATCTCATCTCACCCCCTGCCATGGGCAGGGACAGCTTCCACTGTCCCAGGTTGCTCCAGGGTAGGAAGGAACCTTAAAGCCCATCCCATTCCACCCCTGCCATGGGCAGGGACACCTTCCACTGTCCCAGGGTGCTCCAAGCCCTGTCTAGCCTGGCCTGGGACACTCCCAGGGATGGGGCAGCCCTGTCTAGCCTGGCCTGGGACACTCCCAGGGATGGGGCAGCCACAGCTTCTCTGCCCAACCTGTGCCAGGGCCTGCCCACCCTCACAGGGGAGAATTCCTACCCCATATCCCATCTAACCCTGATCTCATAATCTGAGATCAGATCCCAGAGTGTGACTTTTTGGAATCATTGGTGCCATGTTTCCACTCCCTGTGCTGTACTGGATTAAAGCACTGAGGAGGTGAGACTGAACCAGCCTAGACTGGGAATTTACTCTTCTTCCTGAAGAGACCTTGCTTTGCCAGGCAGTCCCTGGGAGTGACAGTGGTTGAGGAATTGTGCCCCAGTTTCCCCTCAGCCAAAAGCTGTGCTCAGCATTAACTGGCTCTCCTTGCCTTAGCCCCCAAATCTTTGTGTGTGGACGTGGGGAAATGGGGGTTGGCTGTTTTTACCTGGAAATTTATATTGCAAAATGCTCTCTTTTTACAGAAAAGCTTTTGTGGCTCTGCTGTAGTGGCAGTGCCAAGGAAAGTGGGAGAGCACAAGGCAGATGAGTGAGCTCTAGTAAGAACTGTCACTGTGAATAAAGGGGGCAGAACATATCACAGGTCTGCTGCACCCCCTGAAGAGGGTCATTCATGCCAATGTAGTTCAGTTGTGATCTTGCTTGTAGACCCTGGAGCTGCCTCCAGCAGTGCCCAGCCCTTGGCACCCTGAATTTCAGTGTCTTGAAAGGCTATTTCATTACTGCCTTTCAGAGAATACAAACAGCTCTTGGTCTGCATCTCAGCTGCCCCTGCCAGTGATCACAGAATCATAGAATCACAGAATGGATTGGGTTGGAAAAGCCCTCTGAGATCATCAAGTCCAACCCTTGATCCAACCCCACTGTGATCACCAGCCCAGGGCACTCCGTGCCCTGGGATGGTGATCACAGTGGGGTTGGATCAAGACATGGTGGATTCTCACTCTGTGCCACATCCATAGAAACAGAATCATAGAATGGATTGGGTTGGAAAAGACCTCTGAGATCATCAAGTCCAACCCTTGGGCCAACTCCAGTCCCTTTACCACATCATGGCACTCAGTGCCACGGCCAAGCTCACCTTAAAAACCTCCAGGGATGGGGAATCCACCCCCTCTCTGGGCAGCCCATTCCAATGCCTGAGCACTCTCTCTGCAAAGAAGTTTTTTCTGCTCTCCAACTTCAATTTCCCCTGGCAGAGCTTGAGCCCCCCTGTGCCCCCTTGTCCTATTGCTGAGTGCCTGGGAGAAGAGACCAACCCCCACCTGGCCACAACTTCCCTTCAGGCAGTTCTAGACAGTGCTGAGGTCACCTCTGAGCCTCCTCTTCTCCAGCACAAACACCCCCAGCTCCCTCAGCCTCTCCCCATAGGACTTAACTCCTTGTTGATGGTGACATAGTTGGGTTTTTAGGTGAACTCCTTCAATTTCTGTGGCTATAAAGGAGTGTAAATAACTTTATTATTGTATCTTCCACGTGATTTCAGACCGTTGATGAAAGAGAAACTCCACCAAGGGATCACAATTGTGGTTGACAGATACGCCTTCTCTGGAGTGGCCTTCACAAGTGCCAAAGGGGTGAGTGAGTCCTGCAGCAGCCCCTGCCCCTCTCTCTGTCTGGGGGAGCAGCTCAGCCCCAAAATAGAGGCCATGGGTGGGAATGGCCCAGGGGCCATTTGGCTTCTGGGAAATGAGGATTGTAAATGAGGGATGGAAGTTCCAGCTCAGGTGTTGCCATGGTGTGTTTGCCCAGGTCTGCCCTGCCCCAGACCAAAGAAAGAGACTTACCTGGTTACTTTTTGTAAATCTGGACAGACTCCTGGACTGGAAGCTGACCTGCTTGACTCTGGAGAATGATTCCAGGAGCTTAGTTAAGACTCTCCACGCTTGCTCTGGCTGCTGGCCCATAAATTTGTGAAAAATAACAAAACCACATTGGAAGGGACCTGTGGAAGTCACAAAGTCCAAACTGCAGCATAGAATCATAGACTCACAGAATGGATTGGGTTGGAAAAGACCTCCAAGATCATCAAGTCCAAGCCTTGGTCCAACTCCAGTCCCTTTACCAGATCATGGCACTCAGTGCCCCGGCCAAGCTCAGCTGAAAAACCTCCAGGGATGGGGAATCCACCCCCTCTCTGGGCAGCCCATTCCAATGCCTGAGCACTCTCTCTGGAATGAATTTTTTTCTGCTCTCCAACTTCAATTTCCCCTGGCAGAGCTTGAGCCCCCCGTGCCCCCTTGTCCTATTGCCGAGTGCCTGGGAGAAGAGACCAACCCCCACCTGGCCACAACTTCCCTTCAGGCAGTTCCAGACAGTGCTGAGGTCACCTCTGAGCCTCCTCTTCTCCAGCACAAACCCCCCCAGCTCCCTCAGCCTCTCCCCATAGGACTTAACTCCAGTCCCCACATCCAGCAGGGCTGACTTGACTCCACATCCAGCCAAGGTCTGAGTCTCTCCAAGGATGTAGATCCACACCTTATTGGGCTCTTCTTCGCTCACTTTCAGAGTAAAAGTGATTTTCTTCATTTAGCCTGAATTTCTCATGTTCCCACTTGCCTTTTGGCCTGTCCCTGCGTTCAGGACAGGTCAGCTCTGTCAGCCTCCCTGTGGGCCATTCTGCACAGACAGTTGTGTCCCATTTCTGCTGAGTAGCCCTCAATCCTCAAAGAGCATCCTGTGGTCACAGAAGCTTAAACCTGCAGCACCAGTGACCTACATTCACTCCTGCCCAAGCCCTTTCCTGCCTCCTGGGAGGACTGAGGAGATCCTGGGTCCCCATGCCTTGCACTCTCACCTGCATCTTTTTCCACTCTCCTGCTTCCCCAAGCCTGAACACTGGACTTAATCCTTAGACAGACACATTAAAACACTTGAGTGTTAATGGGGTGTCTGCAAAAGCCCCAAATCAGGGGTGAAGACACATGTAACACAAGCTGAGTCAGTCAATCCAAAATAATGAACCCACATGGACCCAACAGGGAATGTTCTGCTACCCAGGGGGGTAAAAGAGTGTCTTAAAGTGCCTCCATTTCCTTGACTGCAGCTGTCGACCTGCAGCACTCAGGCCTAGGGATGCAACTCCTGGGAAGCAGGGATGGCATCCTTTGCTAGAAGGGACCTCATCTACTTCTTGAAGGAATGGAGTTTGACATGTTTTTCACTCAAGAAGCATTCCCAGAAGAATGGGAGATGTTAATGCCCATATCTAACACAATAGTTACTGGCAGCCAGAGCTCATGTTCCAGATGCTGTGGCACTTCCAGCTTCTAGCACACCCTCATGGGATTAAAAACCCCACTGCACATACATCCAAAAAATACCCAGATTACCAGGATGCAAGTGGAGGGCAGATTTGCCTCCTCCTCTTAATAGATTTAAGATGTGGATGAGCAGTAAGTGGTCTCCCCACAACATCATGGATTCGTGTGCCCTGATGGAAATCTTCACATTTGTCAACAAGATCTCAAAGCTGGAAAACTGCATCTCTGTCTTGGGTTGAGCTGGCAAAACGCCAACTGCCCAAGTACAGAGAAAAAGGGTTCCTCTCCTCCAACTAGCCAAGGGAAAAAGGAAGAAGAGGGAGAGGAAAAAAAAATCTAAACTAGGTTTATGCTGAAACTAACTACATGTATTTATACAGAAATGAGAAAATTAAGAGAAAACTACAATATAACACACACTTACACAAGTTATATATAACTTCTCACTCCTTAATAAGTACAGATTTTACCATTCTAACTACAAATCATTTTAAAAAGTCAATTCTCTAAAGACAGACTTAAGCAAAGAGAAGAACTAAGAACAAACATTTTACTTCCCTAAGATAACATGATGGTGAGCCGGTGCTGTGGGCTTGGGCCTCCCCATCCCTCCCGGGACAGCATGGTGTGTCCTGCTGGAGCAACAGCTACGAAGCAACTGCCCAAGCCCCTCCCACACACTGGATTTTTCTTCTTTTGAGATGATGTAGTATGGTATGGAATACAGTATTATTGGCTAAAAGAAGTCAGCTGTTAGCTAGCCCAGCCCAGCTCAAGTCAGCTGACAATTCTAGGCCTAATCTGAATTTTAAAGCCTAAATTTAGGCCTACCTGGCTAAACCATAACATTCTCTCATGTCTGGACTGAAATTCCTGGGTAGGTGAGTGTTGAAAAGGAGCCTCCATGGGCTCAGAGATCCACATGGAGGCTGTGTGGTGTTTATATTTGGGAGCAACTTTCTTTGGGGCCAAGTGCAAGTTTTGGACTCATAACAGCTGTGAGGAGGCTCAGGATGTGCCTTGGCAGAGCTCCAAAGGGCTCTGCAAAAGAGGCATTAAAATCTTTAGCTCTGTCCAACTTAAATAAGCACAAGAGGTTCACAACTCCCCCCCATTACCAGAACTGAATTCCCACGTGGTAAACTGGGATATTGGTTTTTGTTTCTTTCACCTCAAATTTGGTTGTCTTTGTTTGGGACAGAACTTCTGCCTGGAATGGTGCAAACAGCCTGATGTGGGACTCCCAAAGCCAGACCTGATCCTGTTTCTCCAGTTAAGCCCAGAAGCGGCAGCAGAACGGGAGAACTTTGGACATGAACGTTACGAGTCCAGCTCCTTCCAAGAGAAGGTTCTGCAGTCCTTCTACTGTCTGATGGAGGACAAGAGCCTAAACTGGAAGGTGAGGAAATAACCCTAATGGGCCTGCCATGGACTGGGGTGAGGGTCTCTCCTGAGAGCTCCCAAACTGAGACTGTCATATCCCTGTGCTCCCACTTCCTGCTCCTGGTCAGGGGGACACGCTGGGGACCAGCCAAGGGCACTGGAGACTGTAGCAGAGGGCACTTCCCTGTTCCAGGACTCCCTGGTCAGCTCCTGGAGCAACTGGGATGAATCCCAGCTTACTAAATAGATTTTTCCCAATTTCACTCCAGAAATGGCACATAGGAGGTGTAATTAGCTCACTTCACTGCTCAGGAGCAGTAACAATATTGAGTAATGAGGGGGAGCAGATGTTAACAAGGGTTTTCTCATTTGCTGATGTCTAGTGACATGATTCTGTGGTTTTTTTATCTATCCATTTTTTTTCTCTTGGAAACAGACAGTAGATGCTTCACAGAGCATAGAAGACTTGCACAGAGAAATCAAGGCCATTGCAGAGGAAACCATGCAGGAAGTTCAGAATAAACCTTTGGAAGAACTCTGGAAATAAAACTTGATACAGGTCAGGCCTGAAAGAATAGGGGAAGGCTCACCTCTTGGATCTTCCATGCTTGGATGACTCCCTTACATCACCATTTACAGCTCAGATCCTGAATATTCTGGGTCCAACATGTTGCTGATACACTTGTTACTTTACCTGCTCCTCCCCTCTATGGGCCTTTCCACATTTTCCAAATGAATATGCTATTAGCATGAGTTAAATTCCTCCCTATTCCAAACAGGAGCTCCTGTTCCAGCCCCAGTCCTGGAGTGCAGATGTGGCTGTGGAGCCCAAGGCCATCCCTGCACATGGACACTTCCCAGTTTCAGGGAACTGTGATGCTTCTGATTATTCTGCCTGTTAGTAAATGTATCCCCCAGACTCAAGCCAGTTTGTAGAGGATTTACCAATAAATTATTCTTCTAAGCATTTGGCACAGGGCATTTTTTCCCAGTATGATCATTTTATCTTCTGGAAAGACATATGGGAGGTGAAAGTTAGAATCCCAGACTATTCTGAGTTGGAAGGGACCCACAAGGATCATCAAGTCCAACTCTCAAGTCAATGGCCCACACGGGGGATTGAACCCATGACCTTGGCATTATTACTGCCAAGTTTTAACGAACTGAGCTAATCAAGATGCTCCTCAAGTGCTGTGATTCAGGCACTAAATCCAAGGAAAGATGTTTGCTGGAGCTGTGGAATGAAGGGAGAGGTGAGTTCAGGCCTCCTCCCCAGCTGTGCACTGAGAGCAGCACAGAAACTGAACTGCTGTGAGCAGGTAAAAGCCTGAAAATAGATGGATTAGCTTTTACAGCAAGGCCAGTTTGGAGGGTGAGTAGCACATAAATGATTCAGACTGTGGCCAAGATGACATGAATCAACCTGTGGCTTCTACACATGCCCCAGTGCAATTTACACAACCCAGCAAAGGCTGCCAGACCAGACCAGCTATGAATCACCTAAGCCAGCAGTAACAGCCAGCAAACTACAACTAAGTGGGGTGTTAAATCATTTACAAGGGGCACTGAGAGATGGGCATGCCCAGGAGAGTTCATTAACTCACCTTCTAGCAGGGTGGAATGCACTGATCTCCAGAGACTAAACCCTGCTCTAACTCTTAGGGAGAGGCAGATTGAACTGATTCCCTAGCAGGGAAAGGGAGGCAGATGTTGACAACAAAGCTGCTAATACAGACATCAGCTGCAATGGAAAATGCTGCTTTCCCTTCACAGCTGCCCAGCACTTTGCAGCCAGACACTCCTGATGAAGGAGGGGGATGTCTCTAATGCTGAATCAGGCCCTGACAGCAACACTGACACAAGACAACACCCAGGGAAGTCATTTAATTTATTATTAGCTTTAGGGACCTGACTGAAAAGCCAGAAATCCCTGTGAAAGATCTAAGACAGCTGAGCTTAGCTCTGTTATTGAGGCTGTTTTAACATTCATGTAAAAACTTGTTTGGCTGAGCTGTTCTTAACCATAAAACTGAACATGAAATAAACAGTGGAATCACAGAATGGTTTGGGTTGGAAGGGACCTTAAGGATCATCTTGTTCTATGGGCAGGGACACCTCCCACCAGCCCAGGTTGCTCCAAGCCCTGTCCAACCTGGCCTTGGACACTCACAGGGATGGGGCAGCCACAGCTTCTCTGCCCAGCCTGTGCCAGGGCCTATCCCATCTAACCCAGCCCTCTGGCAGTGAGAAACTATTCTGCCTTGTCCTCTCACTCCACTCCCTTCTCCAAAGTTGTTCTCCAGCTTTCTTGGAACCCCTTTAGGTACTGACTCTTCTGGTCTACAGCTCAAGAGGGAGATGTGTCCTCAGTGCTGAGTTCTCTGAAAAGGACCTGCCTATGCCAACAGAGCATACAGCCCTCCAGTTAAAGTTCTGTGTCCTGCTGTTGCATGACAAAACACAAAAAATTGTTCTTCAAACAGGCTACAGCATTCCCCATTGCACTGCAGGGCCCCTGGATACCACCCACCACCTCCTTCAACTCCTGCAAGGACATCAGGACAGGCAAAGATTTTAGATCTGTTTATTCAGATAGAAATTGAAAGCAGATGAATGGAGCACAGCCCCACTTCCTCTGCTGCCTCTTCCCCTGACTACATGAGAGAAGAGGAGAAGCAGGCAGAAAGCAGCAAATAATAATTTAGTGACAGAAGCATTGTGGTTCCCAGTTCAAACCTCTGCTTTCAGACAGCACAGGGACAGTTGGAGCATCAGTAGGTCACTCACGGGGGAAATGGGTCATTTCTAGCCAGGAGGCACTACCCTTGGGCACAACACCATCATCTGACAGGTTCCAAACCTGAATGCACCCACCAGAGCCTTGTGCAGAGGGTGCAGTGTGCAGCATGCACCAAGGAGCTACAGCAGCAACTTCTCTTGCAGTTTATGTGGAGACAGCTCTGCTCCACCGTTCTCTGTGTGGAGAAGGGCCCCAGGCAGAGTACCATCCTGAAGCAGCTAAAATTTCCTGTATCATTGGACCTTCTCAAGGCATTCTGCCCTTTTGGGATGATTACCTGACAGGGGTTTCTCCAGGCTGGCTCCTGTGCACACTCTGCAGGGTGTGGGGCAGGCAGAGGCAAGGTACCATCAGCTGGGAATCCTGCTTGACCTTCAGGCACCTCTTCTGCTTTGGAAAGGGAATATCTGACAGGAGTAGCTGGAGGAAATGCTGATCTATGCCCCAGGGGCACCTTGAGTTTCACAGCTCACATTTTGGTACAACAGGATTAACTCCACAGACACTGCCAGCACACTGGAGCACAGGCAGGAGCCTGGCAGATCTCCACCATCCTGTTTCACCTCTCCCAGCTGGGACTCTTTTTTTTTTTTTTCCCAGGTCTATGGAATCCAGTTTTCTGCTCAAAGCAGCTTTCCTGAAGGTACTTGCTGTAGAGATTATTTCACTGTAGAAGCACATGGATTGACTCACTGAGCAACATGCACATTTTCCATTCTTCCAGCTGTTATTTAAACTGGGATTGAGATGCTCCTCCCCAGCAGCTCAGCTGTCCCAGACAGCTTACTGAATTCCCAGTCACTTGAAGTCCCTCAGTGCCCTTTCCAGAGGGTGTGAGCAGGAGAGGGAGCGCTGTGTCCCGCAGAGCATGAACAGGAGTTGTACCATAGGGATCTGCACTCCGGAGGCTTCACGGCTGTCTGTGGGACGTGGCTGCTGTTCCTTGGCATTGTGAGCTACAGTCCAGGTTGGCCAGTGAGAAGAGAAGCTGCTAAAGGCATTAACTGGACATTTCTCCTGCAAAACGACAGGTGGGCCCTACTTAAGCTTCATCAGGGCATCCCCATGGAAGGATGTGGCGCTCTAATGATTCCCGTGCCTCCCCTGGAAGGCCCAGCTGACCTGCTGATGTAACAGATAGGCTTTGAACTCCTAAGCACCACTGCATCCACTTCCAGCAACTGCTTGCTGCTGAGAAATTCTGACTGCAGCCAGTAAGGCTGTAACACCCACTGGGTTCTTCATCCCACCGTCTGCTCCGAGGCCGCACGGAATGCCGGGATGGACAAGAGGCAGGGATGGCAGCAAGCGCCTATGAAAACCGGTAGCCCCAGGCTCTCCAAGGAGCTTCCCTCCCCCCTTCTCCCCACACATACACAAAGTTGCAGAGTCAGTTTCCTATTGGTTTTCAAAGGGACAGGATTTCAAAGTCTTCATCTTCTGAGTCAAAGAACCTTTCCAATCTGTCGGCATCCGAGGAGTCTGGAAGAGAAGAAGGAAGCACTGTGTCCCCTGGGATGCCCTGACTGCCAGACCAGCAGCTGGAGGGCATCACATTTCAGTGCCAAGTGCCCACAAGTTCTAAGGCTCAGTGACACACCTGAGTGAAGGCCCTGAGCAGGGATGAGAACATGTCAATGGCACAGAAAATTCACTGGAGAGAATTATATGGAGCACAGAAGTGCGTCACCTTTCACAGATCCCAAAACCAACTCTGCTGTGACTGCTCAGTACAACCTTCCTGTGCCCCAACTCTGCATTAGCAGGAGACTGTTCTGCCTTAAGAGGCAGAAAATAGGAAAACTTGCCCAGGTCTGGACTAATATCCAAGAAGATTTCTGGCTCAGTTAAGTGATACATTTGCCCCATGTATTAGAAAATCATTTTTGCTGTAGTTACCTCTGGTACAACTGTTAGGGAATGTACACAACATGCACCCTCCCAAAAGCAATTAGAACAGTCCATTTTGTGAGGAAAGGTAGCCTAGTGGATCCCTCCTGCCCATCCTTCCAACACATAGTGAGGAAGGAGCTCACACCTAAATGGGAAGCAACTTTAGCATGGGAAATTCAGGTGAGAACAACAGGCAAACTGGGGAAGTAAAGGAGAAACCTGTATTAACCCAGGCTGGACAGTCACAGAATCCCAGAATGGTTTGTGTTGGAAGTGACCTTAAAGACCATCTTCTTTCAACCCCCTGCCATGGGCAGGGACACCTTCCACTGTCCCAGGTTGCTCCAAGCCCCATCCAACCTGACCTTGGACACTTCCAGGGATGGGGCAGCCACAGCTTCTCTGGGAAACCTGTGCCAGTGTATCAGCACCTTCACAGGGAAGAATTTCTTCCCAGTACCCCATCTAACCCTGCCCTCTGTCAGGGGGAAGCCATTCCCCCTTATCCTGTCACTGCACGCCCTCTCCAGCTCTCTTGGAGCCTCTTTAGGCACTGGAAGGGGCTGTAAGTTCAATTACTCCTCCTAGTGAGGGGCAGGAGTGAGCAAAATGGAATGGCCATGGCAGATGGGAGAGGCTCTACAAGCCAGGGAAGAGGGAGAAGGACAAGTCCACTACAAAAACATTTTTAAGAATAGAAAAGGCAGCAATTAGGGACAATTAAAGACAGCCAAGGATCAAATGGCAGTTTAAGGGAATTGAGCACTCTCACAGTGAAGGGCAGTGCAGTAAGGAAGGCTTTGAAAGTTCATGCTACAGAGACAGTGAGAAAGCACAGGGTGCAGGTGCCAGGAGGCAGCCTGGTGCCTGGTGATGGGTTGGGTTTGCCCACACACACTCACTGCTCTTGGCAGAAGCTGCCAATGGCTCTTCATCTCCTGCAATGTTTGTGCACGTTGTTAACAAGATAAGCAGAGCCTGACAGTCAAGATTAGTGCCCAGCAGTTGCTCCTTCTCACACTGGCAGTGCCAGGAAGGAGTGCCTTATGCTGGGACTAAGTGTGACCAGCCCTGTCTTGGACCATTTTCATTACATAAAAACTCAGTTTTCAGCCTTTTCAATGGACAGTTTTGATTCCTCAAAGCATCTCTTGAGAAACCATAAACTCACAATGCTGTGACAATCTGTGAGTTTAATTCTCCTCAGTCACCATCACCATTCACAGAATCAGTCTAAAATCCTGAGACATTGTGGGATCTGCAAACCTTTAGCTGAAAGCCAAAGAACTCCACGCAAAAACTCCAGATCAAACTCCAGGACAAGCAGGGACATATTAGAAATCACTGTGCAATCTCACACAATTTCCAGAAAACCAAAGGGACTGGCTCACCCTGAGCTCTCCCTGCTCATGTGGCCTCACCTGGTGTGAGATTCAGGACATCAGGGTTGGAGAAGTGTGAGGGCTGGCGCTCCACCAGCTCAAACATTGGCAGTGCTCCTCTGACCAGGGCCAGCTGTGGAGACAGAGCAGAGCCATGAGAACCAACAACACCCCACTCCTGGTGCCCTCTAGGGGGTAATAACCATCTATTGGAACTTCACTGCAGCTGGAAAAATGTTTTTCAAATCTTTGACTTGCATCACCAACAGAATTTAGGAGAAACATTTCCTCTGGTAGTTTAATAAACTATTTTAATATGGTTTAAAATGGGATCATGCTGCAGAGAACATGGTCTCTGTGCAAAGGTTTGGAAACAAGACAATACCTGACATTCCTTTCAGTATGAGTAGAATCAGAGACTCATTAAGGTTGGAAAAGACCTCCAAGATCATTGAGTCCAACTGCTAACCCATCACTAAACCACATCCCCAGGTGCAACATCCACTTTCCTGGAATGGTGACTCCACCCCTTCCCTGGGCAGCCTGTTCCAATGTCTGACCAGATCTATGAACACAAACCTTTTTGATTTGTTGGCACCAGTCATTAAAGTCTGCCTCTGTGTTGCAGAAAAAGCCCTGGAAAAAAAAAGAGGAAAAGATTTTATCCTTCTCAATTTTTAGATTGATCATGTCAGAGTTAAGGCCCTGTATTAACAGCAAGCAACGTGATAAGGGTTGAGAGCAGTAACTACACCCAACTACCTTGCTTTAAAACCATGCATCACACTGCCCTGTTAAACTGAACACGCCCCAAAGCCTTGATGTGACCAGTCTGTCCAAGTGCTGAAATCATCACTACTTGCTGTACTGCAGAAGGAAAACCAGGAGGAACAAACCCCATGGAAACAAAGGCTCAACAGAGAACGAGCCACAGTGCATCATCATATGGTTTCAGGAATGGAGTCAGATCTGCCCATCAAAAGACAGGAATCAAAGCCCAAACTAAACCTGAAAGGACACAGCCCCATGAGGAATGGCATTTAATTGCCATGCAAGGGGGACTTAACTGGGAGAAACAGCTTCCTGTGGGGGGTGACAGTGAGTGCATCCCTTAAGGAAAGCTGTCTGGAGTTCTACCTTAAAGAGAACAGAGCTACCTGGACTATGTGTGGTGGCTTGTGACCAATGAGAGGCTGTGGTGTATGTAAGGTGAATTGGTTAACCAATTATGCAGTGGCTTGTTGGATGTGAGATGATGTAATAGAAACTTCTAGGAACTACTTCTTCTACTGTGAGCTATGAGGATCTGTCTGTTATCTATCTTGAATAAACTCTAAGTTGTAAGCCTTCTGATCTAAGCCTTCTGATGTCTGCTGTGCCTGAGCTCTTCTGACTGCCATCCACGCTGTGCCCCTGCTCAGGACTAAGAGGTGACCCCAATAGCTTCCCACACAAAGTGCTGCTTTACCAACGTCACCAAAAGCCAGGGTAGCACTTGACCAGAGCACAGCACTGCAGAGTGCCCATCCCATCCCCATTGCCTTTGCCAGTTCCCTGGGGAGAGCTGCGAGCAGAGGGAGCCCAGCACTGCTCCCTGGGGAATGGGGAACAGGAACACACCACGGCGATGGAGGGGTCGAGCTCGGCGATGCTCATCCTGCACGGAGGGTGCTGGCAGTGGAAGGTCTCGTCCGGGAGGCAGCCGCTGTCATTGGGCTCCACTGCTGGCTGTGTGGTGTGGGGATCCAGGTAAATGAGCTCCTCACCTGCACACACAGCCAAGGACACATCAGCAGGAGGAGCCACGCCAGAGCTGCTCTCTGAGAAGTGGCGGGATAGAGTCAGGAAGGCAATGGCAGAGCCAGCTCTTGTAACCACACGGAGGGACCCACATTCTAAGGACAGTGTTTGCTTCCAGCCACTTCCCCAAGTGACTCTCAGCCAGGCACAGAGCCAGCTGCCAGATCCACAGTGGCCACTCCATGGTGACACACTGGAATCAAGGCACAAGTCACTATTTGGGTACTGTTCCTGCTCATCCGTTCCACGATCCTGGGTAAGCTGAACCAGACCCCAGAAATCTAAAGCAAAAGTAACCTGAGGTCTCAGGCAGAGAGCAAAGAACAGAGGGAAGGAGGAGAGTAACAACAGTTTGTAGAGTTTGAGGAAGAGTCGCCTAAAGGACAGTTAAACCCAGCCAAGCCCCAGAGGGAGGTCAGTTCTGAATGCACGAAGCAAGTTCTATGCTCTCTTACAGACAGGATTTAGACACTGTGGCAGTTCATGGCCACTGCTCAAGTCTACATGAGGTGAGAGGTTCAGCCCACAGCAGCCTCCCATGCTTCCAGCAGGGAAGGAAAACCCTGCAGCATGCCCCACAGGCCAAGCAGGAGAGCTGTGCACCCCACAAGCACTTGGGGGAGATGCTTGGACAGTCTTTGCAGTCCTCTGGGCACTCACCTACATAGCCAATGAAGTAATGAGCACTGTTTGGCTTCCCTCCGATCACTCCCAGGGACTGGGGCATCATGAAGCAGTGCTGGAAAAGCAACACAGAAAACACACAGCTGACAGACAGTGAGACAGCAGGCTGGAACAAAGGCAAACATCCAAAAATGCAGAGAGAAAGATGGACAGGGACATGGAAAACCAGCAACTCTAGCAGGAAACCCAGCCATTTCTGGAGAAAAGCTCCATCAGGAAGGGAGAAGGCTGCAACACAGGGCCTTCTAGGAACATGGAAATAGCTCAAAAACACTTTTAACTGCTGACAGGAACACATGGGTAGACCAAATGGAAGAAGCTGCACTACTCCCAGCACTCAGTATGGGCAAGTCCCGGCTCTGCTGCAGACAGTGGCAAGATCCCTGGAGCTGTCATAAGGTTGCAACAATGCTCTTGGGAGGGAATGATCATTCAGGAAACAGCTTAAGTTCCTCATCCACACACAGCATCCCAGCACAATCTGCTGAGTTAAGGCAAGTACCCTCAGGTGAATTTGGAGCTCTGTCACCCATACAGCTTGGAGCTTGCTAGCACTAGTACAGCAAGACAACGTGTACCCTGTCTTGTGTAGGTACCCTGCACACCTGAAGTTCTGCAGCCTCCCAGTACTCCAATCTGCAGCTGCCTGTCTGCTCCTGGTCTCAACCTGCAGCACCAGCTCCAGCCTCAGAGCCACAGGGAGTGTGCCACACTGCATTAACTAACACTCAGGTTACCACCAAGCAGGGTACAGTTGTGCTGAACACATGCTTCAGCAGGTTAGTGCTGTCTAAACACTGAGACCAAGCTGTGAAGTAAAATCCTCAGAAGAAAAAAAAGCAACCTAAAGAAGGCCCAACACCCCAAGACCCCCCTATTTTCCTGACTACAGCCTGCAAAGAACCTGTATCCTGAGCTCTGACACGGGTTGTCTCTCAACACATTTTTCTTTTGCAAGTAGCACAATTACTTCTGAGTAATTACTTAATTCACAATAGGATCCTGCCCCCCAGCAGGAACTCAGCTCCAGCTCCCCTACCTTTAGTGTTTCAATATAGGCTTCATTGATCTCTGTGAGCCCGAGGCGGAGAGGTATCAGCAGCACCAGTGGTTTCCACAGCACAAGCCTGTCTCTAAGCCCTTGTTCCTCTGGGTACCCATTATAGAGCACGTCTGACTCCAAGGCAGGACATGCTGCAGCTCCAGCACACGGCAGGTTGGACTGGCACAGCCGCCCTATGGAAAGGGAACAGGAGCAGAGAGCATCAGCAATCAAGGTTTCCAGACCTTGAGTCATTCTGATCGACAGCTGCTATTTACTAAAAGCCTGCAGCACTTAAAAACAACAAGAAAAGCTTGCAGAGGTCCAGTGCTGGGACTGTGTAATGTGTGTACTCCCTGCAGGGCTTTTGTAGGGCTCACTCAGCCTTTCAGCCAAAGCTCACAGCAAGTTTATGCCAGAGCATGTTGTATTCACAGCCACCACCTGCTGGGCACTGAAAATGCCAGTTCTTCCAGAAGGTGAGCAACCACCTGAGCCAGCAAGGTTGGATGAGCTGATTAGGAGGTCAGGCAGCAGTGCTGAATTCACAAAGCTCATATGCAGAAAGAGAAAAGCCTGGAGTGTTCAACTCCAGAGGAGTTTATGGAGGACATGAATGAACTGAATGAGGACAGTGTTATGGCTTAACACAGGAAATGCTCACCTGTAACTAAGTGCTGTAGCAAGATAGAGAAATGGCATCTGTCTAGAGTAGTTTTCATTTTCCTAAGTTCACTAAAGTTTGCTAAAGGCTTTAACCTTCACAAATTTTACTGGGGATCATTCAGCAGCTACTTTAGAGACCCCAAGCAGGATGATCATTGAGCTCTGCAATTCTAGCATGAATTTAAGATATGGGTCAGCAGAACTCCTCGGGGCATACACATGACATAAGCACTCTGCATCCTCATTCAACAGGCTTGACAAACACACAGCCAGGCTGTAATGCACCCAGGTTATGTAAATTCTGGTCCAGAAACAACTCCAAGCCTACCTGTCTCACTGGACAATTTCATTACTTGCTGGGTGTGTGAAAAAACCCTCAAACCTCAAAGAAACCCACAGCACTTCAATCATGAAGATACGGCAATTAGACAAAATGCCAGAGGCTCATTTCATTTATTCCTGGCCTAAACTGAAAGCCAGGACACTTCAGCAGGTAGGACACAATGTAAACAAACACCTTCATCATCAGCCGTTTCACCGTGGTGTTTGTTCACTACTGAGAGCTTCAAACCCAGCTGAACGAGGACAACGTTACACCCAAACTTAGAGTAAGTAGGACTTTGATCTAAAGCCTCAGGAGGAGAGACAACCTGCATGGAAGTTTGCAGTTCCTCCCTATGTTGTCCCTAAAGGAGGGAGAAGGTGTATGTGTGTATCTCATACACAGACAGTTATCAGAGGTCCTGAGGAAACAGAGTCATTATTTGCAGTGATTCCTCCTGTTAAAGCAGGTTCTTTTGTTGCAGTATGCTGCCTGTCCTGGTGATCTGAAATCAGCTGCCAACCCAGGCCTGTTGCTGAATGGGGTGTCACTGCAGGTTTCCTCATCTGGCAAAGCACCTGGCAAACCTGCACTGTGTTGTGAACATAATTACCTCCAGTTTAAGCAGCAGAGAGCCGGGCATAGACCAAATTCACCTCGGTCTTTGGCAGGCTTTGCAGTGCTGTGGTGGCACAGCATGGCAGAACCTGCCTAAATCTTCCCAGCTGGGTCCAAACCATTTACTGCAAACATTTTCCAACAGATGTGACACAACACCCCTCCTGCTGTGGCTGCTGCTGCTGCTGTCAAGTACTGCCTTTAATGCCTTGGATTCTCTGATGCACAAGATCCTCCAATGCCCACCTGAGAGACCCTTTCTGATGGAACACTGACTCAGAAGGCATAAAGGTGGATGTTTCTTGACTGCTGTAGCAAAAGGCGTTTCCTGTAAACCTTTGGCTGAACCGTATCTGTGATTGAATTAATGGATGTATAAAACAACATGACTTCTATCAACAATGTTTGGGGCACAAAAGATCTACCACAAACCTACAGACCCGCTCACACAGTGACTTTCAGGCCCTGAACAGGTACATTATGATGCACATTTGAGGAAGACAAGCACACAGGCCCTGCCCATGACAAGCTATGGGGACAGGGCACTTGAAGCAGTGACAGTGCTGAACAGCCAGTGCCACATAAACAGAGCCTGCAGCACACTCAAGCCTGCAGCCAGCATCCTTCAGCCCTAGAGGTGATGTTTTCAGGCTAAAGATGAAAGATAAATCCAATTGCTGTTTTTAAATTGGCCCTTGTTTAAGCCAAGGGCATCAGCATGTACCTTCAGCTAAGGTTAGACAGGCACTTCTCAGGCAGATTTCACTGAGACTACCTGACAAGAGCTTTGGAGCTTTGTAAAGTGATCATCCTGCACTCCAGGGATAAATTGCCTGGTAATTGATTCTGCCTCTGTGGCAGCCAAGCAGCCTAAATGATGCCTGCCACAGCCTCACCTGTAACCTTGCCCCAGCTCCAGCATTCCCCAGAGCATTGTACCTGCTGTTCCAGAGCACTGCCCTGGCAGAAACACTGCAAGGGCTGTGCTCGCTGAGCTGCCTGCCTCAGGAGATGGACTAAACCAGGCCAGGGCAAGGGCTGGTGAGGCCAGGGCCGTGCAGGTGTGCAGTAACAGCAACACAGAGACTCAGCTTTGGTTACTGCAGCGCTCCAGCCTGAGCAGGCAGGCTCAGGATGGGCACCAATAGCTGCTCAGCCTCCAGAGCTGTGGGCAGGATGCACAAAACCCACAAACAAACAGAAAAAAAAAGGGAAAAAAAGGAACCATGAGTGAACATTCCTTAAAATGGTGACAGATCCACTCCAGAGACAGATTCCCTCATATCCTCCCCCTCACCAATTTTTGTTCACTTTCCTCTTCAGTGATCTGTTCTTGTTTTCTTACCCTGCCTAACAGCAGAGATATTCCTACCCATTATTTGAGTGAGGAAGCAGCCATTTACTGCTTGCTACTTGTGGCCATAAACAAGCCTGACATTGACTTCCAAGCAACTCCCACTTACTGTCTGAAGGTCAGAAAACCTTCTTTCCAGATCCAGGGGCTTTATCTGATGAAGTAAAAGCAAACAAGAGCTTTCCTTGCCCTAAACCAGCAATTCTCACCTGCTTTCAGCATGCCTGACCATAGCTTTCACAGATCACAGAATGCTGAGTGTTGGAAGGAGCCTAAAAGCTCACCCAATTCTAGCCCCCTGCCCTGGGCACCTCCTCTAGACCACATTGCTCCAAGCCCTGTCCAACCTGGCCTTGAACAAAGTGAAGGGATGGGGCAGCCACAGCTTCTATGGGCAACCTGTGCCAGGGCCTGCCCACCTCACAGGGCAGAATTCTCTGACAGAACATGCACTTCATGCTTGTTGTGCTCTCCAGCTTTTTCCTGGCTCGCTGCTGCCAGAGGATACACTACAATCTACCTCTGTGTGGTACTTACTGATTTCTTCCATCACTACTGTGTTGTCCATGGCTATATGTACTGCCAGGGAACTCCACGTATCAAAAGTTGCAAGTTTTCTATGGGAAAATTAAAAACAAACAAGTAAGAAAGGATTAGTACAACTAGAAGACAAAGATGGTGGGGTATCAGAGAGGAGAAACTGGATTAGGGGGGACTGGTGTAATCAGTTACACTCTTTAAGTGTGCTTTGATGCAGGCAGAGTTGCAGACTTCATTACTGACTGAAGGATAAACAAGGTTCAAAGCAGATCACACCTGGGAATCTGCTGCTCAGTACATGAGCCCTGATGCAATGTCCAAGGGAAATTCCTTAACTGCTGGTTACCAGAAAGTGAGACAGCCTTAGAAGTAATAAGTGAAATAAAAGCACTTGACTTCGTGCACATTATCTCGTCATCAGCCGATCAGCCGTCCCAAAGCCTGGGCTAATTCAGCACATGGCCTGACCTGGGAAAGCTGCTTTTAGACAATTCCAGCCTATTCCTGCTCATGCACCAACGTGAGGGGAGAATGGTGAGAGAAGGGGGGTATTACTGGAGGCAGAACCCTGTGAGCTCCGAGGTACCACACCCCAAATGACCCCAGGGCCTGGTTTGACAGGGAAAAGGAAAGAATCAGCCCTTACTTGAGCACCTGTGCGACAGTGTTCGGGCCATACCACTGGCCTATGGATTTTCCCTCTCCAACTCCCATCTGGGCTGCAGCACAAGGGGAAAAAAGAGACTCAGTGAGTAATTTCCCTCACACTGCATCCCCTCCTCAGCAGGCTTGTATTTAACAGTGAAGAATGGTCACTTGGAAACCCCAAATCAGCAGAATCTCCCATTCTGTGAGGTATCTTGGTGTAGGTGGGGGTGAGAAGCACGTCCTGAAGGACTGTAAAGCAAATCCATCCCCCAAAATGCTGCAGCACAGAAGTTCAAAGGGCAGTGTTGCCTCAGAAGAAGCTTCACTCAGGCTGATCAGACCACCCCTGTACCCTGAGTTGGTGACTGAAGCCACGAGTACCTTGACACCCCAAGGGAAACCCTGGAACGGGCTGCTTCTCTTTTATTTTTCAGGGAGGTTTATATCAAGGTGAGATCCTTCCTTACTCCATTTGCTACTTCTGAGCATTTCTTTCCTCTTACCTATCTGGTGAATGGAATAGTAGCTGTCCTTTTTGTCAATGAAGGCATTAAGAACGTTGTAGTAATTATCCATCTGCCTCTTCCCTTTTATCCACCTCCAGTCTAAGACAGAAAATGGGATATATTGAACAAAGCATGGTATTTATTAGCAACTAGAGGCTGCAAGCTGAAATTCTCTTTCAACTGACACGATTTTCATGTTTTTATCCTACTATTTCACATCTGAGATATTCCCAACAGTAAAGGACTTCTTTTAAAAGAACAGAAAGCATTCTCACAGCTGGGATAAAGAAATATCACCCACAGAAAAGCAGAGAAACAAAAAAAAAGCATAAAGCACAAATATCTACGTAGAGTTGGAGAAAACAGGGAAAATCTGCTGGAGAGTTCCCAGGAGACTCTTCTCCCCAAAGCCCTGAACTTGGGAAGACTGAAGAAAAAATCAGAGCCCTCACAGCAATTCCCAGCTGTGCTCTTGTCATGTCTGTCCTTACAGGGGCTGCATGGAGGCAGCACAGCCCCAAAGGTCAGTGTGGGCTGCTTTACCTCTTCCCAGGTGCCTGCAGACCAAGGCCTGGGCGAAGATCATCTGGCCACAGCGCAGCATGCAGCCCCAGCCCGTGTCAGACGTGGGGCCTGTGCCTCCTGCAAACAGGGCAGAGAATAAATGGGGTGAATGGGGGTGCCAAGAGGGACAGGAATGCAAGCACAGTGAGCCTGCACAGAATCACAGAATGGATTGGGTTGGAAAAGACCTCCCAGATCATCAAGTCCAACCCTTGGGCCAACTCCAGTCCCTTTACCACATCATGGCACTCAGTGCCACGGCCAAGCTCAGCTGAAAAACCTCCAGGGATGGGGAATCCACCCCCTCTCTGGGCAGCCCATTCCAATGCCTCAGCACTCTCTCTGCAAAGAAGTTTTTCTGCTCTCCAACTTCAATTTCCCCTGGCAGAGCTTGAGCCCCCCGTGCCCCCTTGTCCTGTTGCTGAGTGCCTGGGAGAAGAGACCAACCCCCACCTGGCAGAACTTCCCTTCAGGGAGTTCCAGACAGTGCTGAGGTCACCTCTGAGCCTCCTCTTCTCCAGACTAAACAACCCCACAGGCAGCACTCTCACCAAGACATGAGGCAGGGAACAGGGACTGGCTTAGCTCACACATCCAAGGCTGAGAACCACAAACATGGTTATCAATGAGTAACTTCATGGCACCCCTTAAAAATAAATGAACAAACCCCTCCAACACCAGCTGAAAGGAGAAAAAGCTTCCAAGGGAAATCCAAACAACCCATCAGGGAGATGAATTTCTCAGGAGCACAACCACCCCTGTGCCTGGCTGCAGACCACCAGCCCAATTCAGAGACAGTTCTACACAAAGGTGCCTGTAACAGGTGACTCTTGTAATCCTCATCTTGAAAGGCAACTCAATATGCAAACCAAATGAGTCCCAAGGAACTCCTACAAAAGAAGCAGCAATGACTGGCTAAGTAAACAATGTAGTTAGGTCAAAAAAACCCCCAACAACCTACCCCCACAATGAAAAAAGACACATCCCACATAATTAGCTCACACTGGAAAGTCTGAGACAAAGGCCTCAAGGCTGGAAGTATTTCCCTGACAGACCTTCCGAAGGGAACTGCTGCTTCTCCACTGCAGCTCTGGCTATTATGACAAATAACAGAGATAAAATATTCAGGTGAGCTGTCTCACAAGCACACAGCTGCCAGAACAGCTACTCTGCACAGGGAGAAAAATCACCCAGAGAACTATTCAATCAACTTCTGGTTGGTCAGCAGCTGTCTTCTGTAATTTCACCAGTAATTTATAACACACACAACTTCCAAGAATGGTAATGTTTTACAAAATTAGCATTAGACAGTCCTCTAACCCTTACAACACTTCAGTGGGCAAGCACAGAGGGGAGTAACAAACAGTAACAGGGATGACTGGGAGAAAAAATTACTAAAGCAGATTTACTGTATACATGCAAATCATATTTATTCTGTAAATGGGAAATGACTCAGAAAATGGTGCCTGTCTTTGCCCCACAGCCTTTTATGACTCACAAAACCTCAACTGTGTCTCCAAGCCAGTTCAACAAGTGCTAACCCTTCAGTCTCAAACACGTTTAACTATGGTGCACAAACATGAACTTAAAGGAATTAAACTGCTTCAAAGATGTCTCAGAGTTTGAGAGGCAGAGGGTTGGTTTCCCAGCAGGGAAAGAACAACACAAGCCAGAAGGACCAGTTACCGATGAGTCTGTTTCCAACCTTGAGCCATATCCCTTCCCCACTGACTGCTGGAGATGACACTGAGAAGAGGGGGCATGGATTGGGCTTGGAATACCCTTTGCCTGCTCTTGGGTCTCCTCTGACACACCCTGCACCCAGAACACAAAACTAAACCTCAGAGGAGGCCATGCAGAGTATCTTAAGGAACTGAGACATCCTTCTCGGAGTTCTCTGGGAGATATCCCCCATATCACTGCAGCTCCTGTGTGTAACAGACACTTCAGGCATTTAAAACCCACACACACAAACAAAACCCCCCACACAGTCTAGAGCAGATGCACAAAAGCAGCAATTTTGGTATCTCCAGCTTGCATAATTTTAATCCACTTCAAGCCCAAGACTATTATTCAGTAATATTTCACACTAGGACATAATGAACAGGAAGTACAAAAATCTTCCCATGTTGCATAAAAAAACCAACAGGCTTTCCAAATTCCTCATGTCCTTTCTAAAAGCACTGCTGTAACATAACCAAGGGCATGAGGAATTCTCATTATCAGATAAGCAAAAAGCCTGTCCAAGCAATTAAATGAAGCACATTTCACATTCTTATGAATGGAAATGATGTCGTGCTTGTGGGGATTGTTTTGTCAGAAATAACCAGATTATGGTCACTTCCAGGATGTCTCCACAGTACATACCAATAGCAGGGAAGTTCTTTCTGTAGGTGAACCACAGCCGAGAGGTCACATCCAGCAGGATCTCTTCCTTCTCTGGGAAGTGTTCAGCATGGAAAGGCACATGTGAGGGTGGCAGCAGCACAACCAAACCCACCTCCCACTCACCCTCCCCAAGGACAGCAGCATCTGCTCCTCACAGGCTGCAAGTCCAGAGAGGCAGCACCTGGCTGAGGAACAGAGCAGTGCTGCTGGGAAGAAAAAACTTCCTTTTTCCCCTCAAAATAGCTGCAATCAACCCAAAGAGACTACAGGCACAGGCAAATTGTGAGGAGGCAAACCATATTCCTTCCTCCCAGTAGCCCCCTGCCTCCACCACCCAGCACTCATTACATGTCCCAGTAACTATTTTATGCCAAGTTCTTCACAAAAATATTCCAGAGTCCACAGAAACGGCAACACAGACAGAGGCCTGGCAGTTAAAACCCAAGTGCAACACTAACAAAGTTGTCTGGAGCACTAGAAGGTTGTATTATCTGTACAAAATACCTGTAAAAACACTGTATTTCCGGCCCAGGATCCAGACAGGTTCTTTGGTCTCAGGGAAATCTTCATACTCGAACCTGAGGGTGTCGTAGGTCAGAGTAGCTGGAAGGAGAAAGGAGAAAATGCAGAGCTTTCAGAGCTTTTCCTTGTGTTTTAAAAACCAGACAAAGCTACAGAATCTAAGCTGCTGTGGCCCTGGAACTCACTCCCCCAGAGCCTCAATGTCGAGGGTCTCTTTTCCAGTAAAAGTGGTTAAACTCTTGGCTTTATGTGTCCTTCCTTTTGAGGGAAGGACACACAAAACACAGATAACCTTAAGATGGGAACTAAACCTTGCTCAGTCCCTCCTCAGAAGGCAATAAATCCAGCAGAAGCCTTTACAGGTGTCACCCACAACGTGAGGAACGCAGAGCTGTGCAGATGTGCTCATCCACAGGTGACAAGAGACAAACCTTGTCTCTTTTCCTGGTTCCCTTCACAGCATGGCATCCATCAGAGCCTAAATATCCATCCTGTTCCAGGGCCATGACAGAATCCAGCAGTACAGGCTGTCCCTGGATCAGGGCAGCTTGAGCTGTCTTGCACAAGGCACAGGCAACAAAGAGGTAAAACCAGGAGGTTTGGATGAACTGTGCTCCACTAGTTTTTGGCTATCAGGCACTTCAAAGTATCCTGGGAATCCTGGAACTGAACCACCTGAATTTGCAGGTGTCAATTCTTTAATAAACCACCTCAAAAGATTTTAAGCAGAGCCTAATCCAGACTCTGCTGTAACTATTAAAGCAGTGATTGAAAATCTCTCTCACAATAAAATCTGTGCTAATGTGAACTCAGTTTAAAACACAACAAGGGAATACATGGCCACAAGCTCCTGTCTGCCCCATTCTCTGGGAAAGACCCTCCTCTCCCTGGTGCAGATTTGTCTTTGGCTTGCCAGGAGTCACCTGGTGCTACACAAGACACTGGTCTCCTGTAGGTACCTCATCAGCCTTCTGCCCCTGTGCTCTCTGACCTGGAATTCCAATCCCAAATGTCCAAGAAAACACTTCAGTAGCAGCAGCAACACACCATCATTAAGTCCAGCTACTGTTTAAGCAGCAACTTCAGCAACAGAGATGACAACAGGATCCTAAATCAAATTTTGCAGCAGACTCTGCCTTATCTCCAGTCCAAAAGATTTGAAGGTGTGAATCAGTCCCTAAGACTGTTTCAGGCATATTTAGGATAGCACAGGGTACACATTCCCACTCCCAGCCCATGATGTGACTCCTCAGCAAGCCAAGCAAAGCAATTCTGCTTGCACAGAGATGTCCCAGCAAATTACTGCAGTCTCTTCTAACAAAGTTTAGCAGGGAAATTAAGGATTTCTTTCTCATTTACCACCCATAGTTTACCAATTTCCAGATTCCTAAAGATAATAGATACAATTTCAACATAAAACCTAAAGTTCTCAGGAAGGTTTTAAAGGAATATTTTAGGGTTTGTCAGTTCTCCAGCTTGCCATGTATCCAGTTCTCTGTCAGGAGGCTCAAAGAGTTTTAAGAAAGTGACTGAAAGAAGGTGCTGCACAGGAACCATCAAACAACCCACCATCCCTATTTCTTCTTCTCAGCAACATTCCCTTCCCTGCTCAAATGTCACAACCTCTGCAGCCCCACATTTTGCAGGGCACCAACCAGGTCTTTAGCATAAGGATGCTTTCCAGCAGGGACCAGCAGCTGGAAGGAGCTGCTGGAATCCTTCCATCAGTGCTCAGAAAGGAAGGGCTCAGCAGGCAGAGGGGAGTTCCCAGCTGGACCAGCTGTGTGTCCAGGGAAAGCAGCACACGTGCCATGACACTGCACAACTGGGACAAGAGTCCCCAACACCTGGCTGTGTGTGTCCAGCTGTGCATCCCAAAGGTGCACTCACACATTAGTGCCATGCTGGTATTTGGGGAGAAAACACTTGAAAAGGCACAACTGCTAAATGCAGGAGTTCAGGTTTCCCCTTTGCAGGAAGGAAAATTCAAGGGATTGCTCCCAGTTAGTATCAAGGATGTTATAATGGGAGCAGTAAATTCCCCACAAGGCTTGAGGTCATTGTTTCCTTTACAAGCACCCACCTTCACATGCCCCAGCACTTTGCCTTGTGCTATTGCCCAGACGGTCTAAATATGAGCCAGTGGGACCCAAACAACTCAGGCAGAGGCACAAAGAGTGTCACAGCGTGCACAGGAGCCTTTCTCTCCCTCTTAAAGACAAAGGGTCTGGAAAGAAATAAACCTGGAAATTCCCCAAGCAGAAATCCTGTTTGAAGCTGCTCCTCTCAGAGCTGCAGAAACCGGGTGAGATCAGCACATTTCTCAGGCAGTGCTCTGAAACTTCACCTTCAGAAAGCCCTCGGTCTATTTTAATTACCGACCTCTGAGCAGCCAGGACAGCAGAGCAGCAGCTCCTGCAGGGAAAGATGTGCAGCCACCGCACATCAAACACAACAGTTCAACTTCACTTGGATCTGTAGCTAAAAAGCAGAGTGCCAGCCCTGCACAGCTCACCCTGAGGAAGGCAGCCTTGCTTTCTAGGAGTCTTGGACACACTGGGAATGGTGTGAGGCCCTCTGGATCTCTGCCCTGTGGGCACATCACCCATGGGATCTGCAGATCTCATCCCAGAAAGCCTCAGCAGAAAAGGCAAAGCTTTGTACCCACCACTACAGAATCACAGGACGGTTTGGATTGGAAGGGACCTTAAAAACCATCCATTTCAATCCCCTTCCACAGGCCAGGACACCTTCCACTAAACCAGGTTGCTCCAAGTCCCTGGCCTGGAACACAATCAGAGATTTGGGGAAAAACACCACAGCAGAAGACACCTCTATTAAAGCAGTTAAGTGGCAAAGGCATTCAAACTACAAACACCAGCATTAAGCCCAAACATTTGAGTTGTCCTTCGCTTCTGTGCAAGTCACCAGATAAGAGGCTGTACCACAAACACCCACCCTGGATGAAGAGCCAGGAACCAGACCCTGACACACCCAGCAGTGCCTGCAACAACAGCGACCTTGAACAGCAGTTCACTAAACACGGGTTTGTGTGAGGTTATTAAAAAGCTTTGTAGCATCACAGAACCCCAGAATGGTTTGGTTGGAAGGAGCCTTAAAGCTCAACCAGTTCTACCCCCTGCGACACCTCCCACTGTCCCAGCTTGCTCCAAGCCCCATCCAACCTGGCCTTGGACACTCCCAGGGATGGGGCAGCCACAGCTTCTCTGCCCAACCTGTGCCAGGGCCTGCCCACCCTCACAGCCAAGAATTTCTTCCCAATATCCCACCTATCCCTGCCCTTTGGCAGTGGGAAGCCATTCCTTATGTCCTGTCCCTCCATCCCTTGTCCAAAGTCCCTCCTTGGAGCCCGTTCAGGCACTGGAAGGGGCTCTCAGGTCTCCCTGGAGCCTTCTCTTCTCCAGCTGAACACTCCCAGCTCTCACAGCCTTTCCTCACAGGAACACATCTTGACACAGCACAAGAACTAAATACACAGAATTAGGGCAGAGGGTGAAATTTTCCCTCCCTTATTATACTCTTAAGCTGCACAGTGAATCACTCAAGCTAAAAACATTATCCCACCTTGTCCCAGGCACACAGGGAGAGGCAGGAGCAGCCCCTGGGCGGTGCTGGGGCCAGAGCTGTGCTCTCAGCAGGTACAGAGCCCCCAGCAGCCACCTCAGCCAAAGCCTTTTGTTTCTCCATCAACTCTGGGAACCAAACAACAGCAAGTCAAGCCTTGGGGGACTCAAACAGAAACACAGCAGGTGATTTTCCTTGTGGTTTCACCAGCAGAACAGTGGATGTTCAGCCCAGCACCAACCAGCTGGTCACAGCCTGCCTGCCAAAAATCTTCTCACACAAAGTACTGAAGCTGAGGGTTTGAGCATCACACTGAAGGAAAACCAGGCTTTGCCACACCTCCCTTCCCAAACTGTTCCTGAAGTTTCCCCCGTTCTCTGCAGAGGCTTCACTCTCACTCCTCCCCAAATCCTTTAGCCTCCAATTAACAGCACCAAAAAAGAATCAGAAACGAGGTGGAAGATCCTCTCCCTCAGCTGGTACAAAGAGCAGGAACACTACTGAAAGTAGAACACTTAAAAAAGAGTCAAGAAGAGAGGGCAAATTTACTACATTAGTAAAACTCATTGCTGAAAACCACCAAACAGCTGGCACCCTTCCTTCTGGCCTTTGCAGACAAAAGATTAAATCTTTTAATCTTTCAAACAAGCTCTTTCAAACAAAACAAATCCTGGTTATCTGAGAACCAATAAGCAGTTAAGAGACAGGCAAGGAAGAAAGTCAGCTGGAGAATGGTGCTCCCTTGGAGACCCAGAGCAAAGAGTCTGCCCGTCACCTCCTGAGAGCAGGGCTGGGCACCGGGGGCTGGGCCAGAGACCCTCCTCTTTGCACAGAGGAGACCCAGAGCAAGGCTGGGCACCAGGGGCTGAGCCCAGAGACCCTCCTCTTTGCACAGAGGAGACCCAGAGCAGGGCTGGGCATCGGGGGCTGAGCCCAGAGACCCTCCTCATTACAGGGAGGAGACCCAGAGCAAGGCTGGGCATTGGGGGACTGAGCCCAGAGACCCTCCTCATTACAGGGAGGAGACCCAGAGCAAGGCTGGGCATTGGGGGACTGAGCCCAGAGACCCTCCTCTTTACACAGAGGAGACCCAGAGCAGGGCTGGGCACCAGGGGCTGAGCCAGAGACCCTCCTCTTTGCAGGGAGGACCCCCAGCCCACTGCCCACCACAGCCAGGCTTTCCTTCCCTTGTAACCATCACACCAAGGGAAAGCAAACACATCTCCCAGCTCAGGGTGTGCAAGTCCCTCCCTGGGACGCGTCCTGTTCCCAGGGGTGACACTGGATCCAAGGACGCTCCAGCAGAGCCGGGACGCTGCCAACAGCAGCACCAAGGACGAAACCAGCCGGGACAGGCGCGCAGAGGGCCGGGAGCTGCGGAGGAGGAGCCCGCGGAGCGCAGGGAAGCGCCTGTTGGGATGGAACAACGCTTATCTCTGCCGAGGGGGGTGGAAGCTGCTACTACACCACGGCTGGAAGGCAGCGAGTCCCAACACCGGAGCCACACGCTTATATTCACCTTCCCCTGTACGAAAGCAAAAATCTGTACCGCAAACAGTTCGGTGAGGGTGATGAGCGGGTGAGTCGCCTCTCAACCCTGGGCGACACCTCCTTCCACCCTCGACAGCCCCCTCCATCCTCACCCCCACGCCGCCCTCTTGCCCCTTGAGGCCTCACGGGGAGCGGGGCACAGAAGCACAGCCCTGCTCGGGTTCTGCCCGCGGGCAGCCCGGCATGGGCGGCAGCAGCGGAGCTGTGAGGACAGGATGGACCCGCCGCCAGACTCCGGTGGCCGCGATCCACCGCCTTGTCCCGCGCCCCGCCGAGGGGCTGCCGAGCCCTGCAGGGTCCCGCAGGGCCGTGCCCTGGGCCGCGAGCGGCGCCTTTCCCACCGCCCTCCGGGCAGGCCGTGCCGTGCCGGGCCGTGCCGGGCCGGGCCGGCGGGTCCTGCGGGGGAGCAGCCGCCAAACCGGGGCAAGGCCAGGCCGGGCCGGACCCACCTGCGTCCATGGCGGCCCCGCCGAGGCTGCGGCCGCGCGACACTCACGCCCTGCGCGGCCGCCGG
>VWZD01007811.1:217043-261999 GCA_013396695.1 Sakesphorus luctuosus | reverse complement strand
GCCCGGCCGGCCGAGGGCGGCGGCGGCGGCGGCGGCGGTCGGAGATGGTGATCTGCTGCGCCGCCGCCAACTGCTCCAACCGGCAGGGCAAGGCGCGCCGCGGCGCCGTCTCCTTCCACAGGTAAGGGCGGCCCGCCCGGCCCGCGCAGGTACCGCCGTGGGCCGCCCCGGCCCCGCTCTCCCCGCGCCGGGCCGCCCTTTGTCTCCCTCGGGGAGAACGGCTCGGAGCTCCCGTAGCCTCCGCAGCGGAGCCGGGCCCATCCCTGGCCTGTCCTCCCCGAGCGCCCCCGGCCCGGCCCCCTCCCCGCCAGTCTGTGCCGGTCTCGGGAGTCCCGCTGGAACCGGCGCCGGCTCCCTCCGCTCGGGATTTCCTTCACTCCAGGCGGTTCTGCGCCTTATGGAGCGTTGTTCAGCGGTGTCAGCACCGCCCGGGTGCGGAGCCAGCGCTGGGCAGCGTGTTGGCTGCGCTGGATGTGCTGCTGGTGGTCACAGGCTGTGGGGGAGATGAGCCGAATAATGGGGCGATTGCTGATGAAAATGGAAACAGCAACTTTTAGTCCTGCGCGTTTTGGGAAGCAGAGCTGTTAAGGTTGGGAATGAATAGCAAATATTTCAACCCACAGTGAAAAAGTTCTTAAATGAGTGGAGCCAGTCAAAACACAGCGTTCACCAGAATTTCTTAAACCCACCCCACCCATCCCCTTGGATCTGATCATCTTGAAGGTCTTTTCCAAACTTTCCAATACTCTGATTCTGCGATCCTAAGAGTACAGCCCTTCTGATTTCCCAAATGTGACTCATTTTTTTCTTGGGTTTTGTTTGTTTCTGTTTCAGGTTCCCTCTGAAGGACTCAAAGCGCTTGATTCAGTGGCTGAAGGCTGTTCAGAGAGACAACTGGACCCCCACCAAGTATTCCTTCCTTTGCAGTGAGCACTTCACCAAAGACAGCTTTTCCAGGCGGCTGGAAGACCAGCACCGGCTGCTGAAGCCCACTGCTGTCC
The DNA here is from genome assembly GCA_013396695.1 of Sakesphorus luctuosus. NCBI lineage: Eukaryota > Metazoa > Chordata > Aves > Passeriformes > Thamnophilidae > Sakesphorus > Sakesphorus luctuosus. The sequence continues at coordinate 260,998 of VWZD01007811.1, read as the reverse complement.
CTACCATCTTCCAGCTTGGGGAGGAGAAGCAGGACAAGCTGGATTATGTCAGGAGCCGAAGGAAAATAGCGAGGCAGGTGCCACTGCGGGATGGGGAAGCCCCACGGGAAGGAGGCGGTGAGGTAGCACAGAGGGCCCTGTCTTCTGGCCAGGACTTCATGGTGATGCAAGGGACAGGAGACATGGAGAAGGCGACTCTGCAAGTGGAAATGGGATCCATGTCGGAGGAGAAGGACGCCCTCCGCAGCCAGCTGGATGGCCCTCGCAGAAGGACGTTAGGGGATAATTTGGGTGCAAAGCCTGGAGCTCAGAAGAAGGCCGAGAGGTCTGCTGTGAAGGAGGAGGAGGAGGACTGTCCCAGGGGCAGCTGGGCAGGGAGCTGGGTGGCGGAGAGAAGCGGCGTGTCAGTCGACGACTTCACCCCTCCTGCCTCTGGTGCTTGCAAGTTCATTGGCTCCCTCCACTCCTACAGCTTTTCCTCCAAGCACGCCAGGGAGAGGCCATCTCTCCCAAAAGAGCAGCTGGAAAGGAAAAGGCCAAAGAGAGACGTGGAACCGAGCTGCAGCAGCCATCATCTCCTGGGACACGATAAGGCTGGGGCAGAAGTGTCCCCGACGTCCTCCCTCACCGCCACCCCCCAGAAGCCCTCGCAGGGGCTGTCGGCGTCCCCGGCAGACCTGACCCCTCGCCCGGCCGCCGAGGCCGTGCTGGGCCACAAGGGCGACACCGACGCCAACCCCATGTCCATCAACGAGGTCATCATGTCGGCCTCGGGGGCCTGCAAGCTCATCGACTCCCTGCACTCCTACTGCTTCTCCTCCAGGCAGAGCAAGAGCCAGGTGTGCTGCCTGCGGGAGCAGGTGGAGAAGAAGAACGGGGAGCTGAAACTCCTGAGGCAGAGGATCAGCCGCTCGGACAGCCAGGTCAGGAAGCTGAAGGAGAAGCTGGATGAGCTGAAGAGGATCAGTTTCCCTTACTTGAACAGCCTGCTGTCCCAGGACTGTGGTCAGTATTCCCAGCTGTGCTGTGTTGGGGCAGAATTCCATGTGTTCTTAGAGGCTGCTGAAATTTCAGGTGGTAAAGGTGTGATGAGGAAAAGGTGTGAGACAGGGACATTTTGGGAAGGAGAAGTGGTAGCTTGTGTTAGACCCACAAATACAGGTGAAAGAATTCCTCTTGGGGGCACATAAGTTTATTATATGCCAAACCTTTTCAGATGTGGAGTGGGAAGTTATGTTGAGGAGTTGCAGACAACTCTTTAGATGAACTTAGGGATTTTTTTCTTCCTGTATTACTTTAACTTGTTTGTGGTTCAGTGGCACCTGTGTTAGGATTTGCCTTCTTCCTTTGGAGTGTGCTGGTGATTTGTGTGTGTGTTAATGAGCTGTCATGGCAGCAGGTATCTGGGAGAGCTGTTGTCATCTTGTCCAGTGATGCAAGAAGTAATTCTGATCTTGAGTTTCGTCTACTGCACTCAGTACTCAGGATACAGGAAGTATAAGCGAGGTGGGAGGTATCCAATGTGACAGTGTTGTGGTACACAGTGAGGTTGTGATTTGTGAGGAAATACCTGTTTACTTTGAGCAATTCCTCCTTTGGCAGTCAGGAAATTGATAACAAAATGGGAAGTGATGGAGAGTGACTTCTCTATCAATTGAAGAAATAATAATTAATCACCTGAAAGCCCAGGGGAACTCTGTGAGGGATGACATCATGTAAAAAGTTTGTTGTGTAGGGAGTCTAATTGGGCCATCAACTTTTTTCTTGCAAGGGAAAGCATCTTTCAGTGTACAACTTCTGCAGAGTGACTCTGGTTGCCAGGTATGGTTTGGGGTAAGAGTTTAGGACTATCTAATGGTGTTTGATGTTTGTGTGGCTGCTGAGAAAACATTGGGTTGCCTTGTGAAGGCTTCGTGATGTGGGGCTTCCTTGGAGAAATCATCACCCATGGAGGGCTGGGTATCCCCTGATGGTTAATTCTCACCTCTCCTTTAGGAGAAAAACTGCCTGGCTTCTCCTGGAGCTGTTGGACATGTCAGCATACACAGGCACATCCTCCAGGCCGTTACAGCATGGCCAACTTCCTCCCTGAACTGTAGGAAAGTAGATCCCAGCAAAAGTTGTGAAGGTCGATACCTAACACTACTTTTCCCACATGTATCTACTTCTCCAAAGTGTGGGAAAACTCACATTTTGATTTGAGTAGAGGGGGGAAAAGAAGGGTCTTTTTTCTGTGTGGGAAATCAGCATAATCTTGTTCATACCTCCTGGTCTGTGTTTTTGTGTTGTTTTGGTGCCAGACTAAAGACAGTAACTAAATACAGTTTTTAGGGTTCCAAAGTTGTTGTTCATCTATATTTATATGTATGGAAAATGATGTCTAGCTTTGTTCATATATATACATATTTTTATATATATGAAAAAGGGTGTCTGGCTCTGTTGGAATACTGTCAATCAATGAGATGCTAATTGCAGAAAGGATGTTTTAAAGGAGGTTTCCCTTTATTGTGCTGAGCACTGAGATTCTTCTCCTCTTTCCCAAGACTGATGTTGCTATACATGTCTTTGAGATGTTAGGATTTTATGTTCTTTTAGAAGATACTCTTAATATATGAGTTGCATATTCTCTTTTCTAAGGGAAAATGACATTTTTCTTAATGAATTGACCAATTCTTCACCTGTTCTGCCATCTCTTATCAACTAAACTGGAGATCAGTGTGTGAAAATGAACCATTTTGGTGATTGTAGCTTGGTGTGATAGGAAGTTTATATGGAACCCTTTGGCTGGGAACTTTTTTTAAGCATTTTTTGGTGGCTGACTGGCTTTTTTTTAATTTCAACTTAATCTTGGTGCTCTTCTGCCTCATAGTAATAGTTGTAGTAAGAGTTGATGGCAGTGAAAGTAGCTGAAGTGCAGGTGGCTGCTGCTGGGCAGAGCCTGGTTCATGCTCACACACTGAGTTTTGCTGTAAAACAAGGCTCAAAGCAAGAAAGGCTTTTTGGTATTCACAAAAACACAGTCAGGTCCCATACTGGGTTAATAATAATTATAGTCTTTGTTAGTAGCTCTGCTTCAGTTGTCCCAAATCACCTGATGTGCTGGTGAGGTGATGGTTTTAGCTGTGAACCTGAGCCTGCATGTTTTCTTCTGCTACAGGCAGTGTCTTGGGGATGGGGAGTGTAACTGAAGCATCTCAGTGGCCTGACCATGCAGGTTGTTCCCTGTCTCCATCCCAGCTCCATGTGCTGCAGGACCTCTCTTGCTGCTTCCTTATGTCCAGCTGCTTCCACAAAATCCCAAGCAGAAAAAACCCAAGCTTAGGACAAGGGGGCACGGGCTCAAGCTCTGCCAGGGGAAATTGAAGTTGGAGAGCAGAAAAAACTTCTTTGCAGAGAGAGTGCTGAGGCATTGGAATGGGCTGCCCAGAGAGGGGGTGGATTCCCCATCCCTGGAGGTTTTTAAGGTGAGCTTGGCCATGGCCCTGAGTGCCATGATCTGGTAAAGGGAGTGGAGTTGGCCCAAGGGTTGGACTTGATGATCTCGGAGGTCTTTTCCAACCCAATCCATTCTGTGATTCTATTCTATGATTCTATGTCCACACCCAGTGAGCAGAACTTCATTTTGGTACTAGTTCTCACACATAGTTTCTTCTAATGAGACAAATAAATTTCTGCTGGCTGTATCCAAGCTACAGCCAGCTGGGAAGAGCAGGTTTCTGCAGGATTGCTGCACAGCAGTCCCTGCCAGCCACTCTTGAGGCTGGGTGACTCAGACTGAGTGAGTGAGTGGCTCCCAGTGTGTTCCAGCTGTCACAGTGTGTGTTCTCCAACCTGTCTTACCAGAGGGATCCACTGACTGCTTTTAGGAGAAGTTTCTTGCACAGCATGGCTGCCACAGTGTCCCTTTCATAGAATCACAGAATGGATTGGGTTGGAAAAGACCTCCGAGATCATCAAGTCCAACCCTTGGGCCAACTCCAGTCCCTTTACCAGATCATGGCACTCAGTGCCACGGCCAAGCTCAGCTGAAAAACCTCCAGGGATGGGGAATCCACCCCCTCTCTGGGCAGCCCATTCCAATGCCTGAGCACTCTCTCTGCAAAGAATTTCTACCTGATATCCAACCTAAACCTTCCCTGGCAGAGCTTGAGCCCGTGCCCCCTTGTCCTATTGCTGAGTGCCTGGGAGAAGAGACCAACCCCCACCTGGCCACAACTTCCCTGATGTGGCACTTCCAGACAGTGCTGAGGTCACCTCTCAGCCTCCTCTTCTCCAGCACAAACACCCCCAGCTCCCTCAGCCTCTCCCCACAGCACTTGTGCTCCACTCCCTTCTCCAGCCTCGTTGCTCTTCTCTGGCCCCGCTCCAGCCCCTCAATCTCTTGCCTCAACTCAGGGGCCCAGAACTCAACACAACCCTCAAGGTGTGGCCTCCCCAAGGCAGAGTCCAGGGGAAGGCTCACTGCCCTGGGCCTGCTGGCCACGCTACTTTGGATCCAGGCCAGGATGCCATTGTCCTTCTTGGCCACCTGGGCACACTCTTGGCTCCTCTTGAGCTTCCTGTCCCTCAGTCCCCCCAGGTCCCTTTCTGCCTGGCTGCTCTCCAGCCACTCTGTGCCCAGCCTGGAGCGCTGCATGGTTGTTGTGAAACTTTGTGTTTAGTCACTTGTTTAGTAGGCAAATGTTTCCCTCTGTTTCTTGGACTGCTTCTGAGGTGTGTGGATCAAAGGTTGAGGAATGCTGGGTCAGGCACGGTGCAACCTGGCAGGATGGGGCTGGATGCATCTTGGAGAACAACAGGATGCACGGGGAGAAATTAGGGAGAGCCAGTGAGCAAATAGGGACCCATGTCCTAGGGAAGGGGAGACTAACAGCTCTGAACTCTGATACAGAAGGGCTATCTGGACATCTTGTTCTTTGTGAAGGTCTCACAGCTCTGCTGTATCGTGTGTGCTCGCACAGACAGGAGTTCTGAGGTGCTCCTTCCTCAACATCACCTGCTTCTGACCTGCTCCAGTCTGGTGTGTCTGTAAAACTACATCTCCCATCAGGCAGTGGGATCACTCTTACCCAGGCATGAGATCACTTCCCTCATACCCATCTTACCACCCTGCACAAAGCACTTTCTGGGGGCAGAGGGGGCTAGAGATAGAGCAAATAGCAAAATATCTCCAAATATGGCTGGGCATGGAGCAAACACAGGTATGATGCCATGGGGTTGGAGTGTCTGTGTTTGTCAGAGAGGGAAAGCTCTTAGAAATCAGCTGCTTGGGCATATGCAGAGCCTCTTCCATGCTGCATGTCTGCTTTCATGAAGGTCATATTAAAGGCAGGAGAGCTGGCAGAATGAGTCCATGTGAAAAATGGTTAGAATTTTGCTAGGAATCTGTGGGAAATCATAATTCCTTCCAGCTTGGATTTGTCTTTGAATATTTGTACAAAGCCAGTGTAGAAATTGTGTCGTTTATAGTACTTTTACATGCAAATGAAGCATAGTTGGTGAACTCTGGGTACAAGCAGAAGTACTCAAACATTAAAAGTGTGGGTTTGTGCCAAGGTGGAGTCCTGATGCCTGGTCTGTGGGGCCTGAGGTGGTGTTTCCCATTGAGGTGATGACAGGTTTTCATTCATGTTGCAGAAAACAAATGCCAAATTCCCATTTCTCAGTGGCAGTGAGAAGTGGAGTTATACATGGATGGAGTTGCTGTGCCTTCACCTGTATGAGCAGGACTGAAACAGCAATGGGGCCCTGTCCAGTTCAGCTTGGAAATTAAATGTGTCTAATGGGTCACAGGGATGTGCTGTCAGAGAAATTGCCTCTACCAGGGCAGGCACTGCTAACCTGGCAGCTGCATGTCAGCTTGGAGCTCGATTTTGGAAGAGAAGTGCTTTTATTCTGAAACAGCAGGTGCTGCTTGTGGGGGTTTTGTGCCTTGTCTGGGCTGGGAACAGCCAGGGTAGAAGGTCAGTCCATAGGGTGGATATTACAGAGAGCAAGGGAGCTATAAAGTAAGCTGAGAGCAAGATAAGGAGTAGGAATATGTGTGCATAGGTTAAGAATGAGGCTGAATCCATGGCAGAAGGTGTCTTGAGAGAGGCTGTGTGAGACTTCACAGCACTTGTGGCCTGAGCATGTGGGTGGGAAGTGAACTGCTTGGAGCTCCAAGCTTGGGGCTTGCCTGAGGGGGATGGCTCTTCAACCTTCCCCTTGGAGAAAAGGACAGTGGGAAGGGAGGAAACAAGACTTTTTGCTCTGCTGTTGTTTTGGTTTGGTTTTTTTTTTCAGTGGAATGGTCTTGTTTTTTCCAGGTTTTTTTCCCTAATAGCCTATAGAGTTTGTGCATGAAGCATTTAACTCTGCAGCGAGTTGGCAATGACTCACAGCAAACCCCCAGCTTGCAGCTAGGAAGCAATGAAACAGCTAACTCAGGAAAACTCGAGAGAAAGTCAGACTGAGGTGAGCTCAGGTAGGGAGTTTGGGTTTCTCATAACAGGGTGTAATTTTAAAGATGTTTTCTCTGTATTTTGCAATGCAGAACTCTGACACTGACTACAGGCACTGGAGCACTTACCACAGAGACAGTAACACATTAGTGCTTGGCTATGATATTAATTACTAATGATATTAATTACATGAAAAATTATGACTATAACCACATTCCCAGCTTTTAGAGCAGAGGTGGGATGATCTGTACAACACCTGGTCTGCTGGTCACTCAGCCTACCTGACAGGATCTGCCTTTCTCAGAGGGGAAAGGAGTTCTAGCACAGGAGCCAGTGGGGCTTGTTGATAGAGCTTTAAACCAGTTTAGAAGGGAGAAGGAACAAAACCATGCTGGCCACTGATGCTGTGCCAAAACCTGGAGGAATCTGCAATCCCTCCATCTGCTTCACCAGGTGTTGGCTACAATGTACCACACCTGAAGGCTGATGTTGTTGCAAAGCCTCTTTCAATGGTTTTTGAGTGGCCTTGGGAACCCAAGGAGGTCTCCCGGCTGACTGGAAGGTGTCACATGTTGTCCCAATTTTCAAGAAGGGCAAGAAGGAATACCCTGGACACTACAGGCCTGTCAGCCTCATTTCAGTGCCTGGTAAAATCATGGAAAAGATTATTCTGAGAAGTATTGAAAACACCTGGAGGACAACACAGTCATGGGTCACAGCCAGCATGGCATCATGGAACCTGATTTCCTTCTAGGACAAGATAACACACCTGGTTGATCTGGGAAAGCCAGTAGATGTAGTCTTTTTGGACTTGAGCAAAGTTTTTGATACTGTCTCTCTCAGAATCCTTTGGGACAAAATGTCCAGCCCACAACTGTGTTACACGATGGGTGAGCAGCTGGCTCATGGCTTGGGCACAAGGGATGACAGTGAATGGGGTGACATCAGGCTGGCACTGGTCATTAGTGAGGTTCTGCAGGGCTCCAGCCTTGGCCCAGTGCTCTTCAACATCTTCATTAACCAGCTGGACTNGTCATGGGTCACAGCCAGCATGGCATCATGGAACCTGATTTCCTTCTAGGACAAGATAACACACCTGGTTGATCTGGGAAAGCCAGTAGATCTAGTCTTTTTGGACTTGAGCAAAGTTTTTGATACTGTCTCTCTCAGAATCCTTTGGGACAAAATGTCCAGCCCACAACTGTGTTACACGATGGGTGAGCAGCTGGCTCATGGCTTGGGCACAAGGGATGACAGTGAATGGGGTGACATCAGGCTGGCACTGGTCATTAGTGAGGTTCTGCAGGGCTCCAGCCTTGGCCCAGTGCTCTTCAACATCTTCATTAACCAGCTGGACTCAGGACTCAAAGGGATACTAAGTAAGTTGGCCAAGGACTCTAAACTAGGAGGAGCTGTTGACTCCTTGGAGGGCAGGGAGGCCCTGCAGACAGACCTGAACAAATCAGAAAGATGAGCAATCACCAACTGTATGAAGCTTAACAAAGGCAAGTGCTGATTCTGCACCTGGGATGGGGCAACCCTGGATGTACAGACAGACTGGGGAATGAGATGCTGGAGAGCAGCTGCTGGAAGGGCCCTGGGGTTCCCACTCAACAACAAGTTGGACATGAGTCAGCAGTGCCCTGGCAGCCAGGAGGGCCAACCCTGTCCTGGGGACATCAGGCCCAGCATCACTGACTGGACAAGGGAGAGGATTGTCCTGCTCTGCTCTGCTCTGACTCGGGCAGGTTCAACCCCCTTGAGTTCTGGGGGCAGTTTTGGACACCACAATGTCAGAAGGACATTAAGCCATTGCAGTGTCCAAAGGAGAGCAACAGAGATGGTGAAGAGCCTTGAGGGATGACTGGCTGAGGTCCCTTGGTATGTTCAGCTGGAGAAGAGGAGACTGAGGGGAGACCTCAGTGGGGTCTCAGTATCCTTCTGAGGGCAGCACCAATCTCTTTGCTCTGTGACCAGTGACAGGACTCAAGGCAAGGGCGTGGAGCTGAGTCAGGGGAGGTTTATAGGTTGGATCTCAGGAAAAGGTTCTTCCCCCAAAGGGTAGTCAGGCACTGGAACAGTCTGCCCAGGGTAGGGGTCACAGCACCAAATGTGTCTGAGTTCAAGAAGTATTTGGACTTCTCAGGCGCATGGTGTGATTCTTACGGTGTCCTGCACAGGGCCAGGAGTTGGACTCGATCCTGATGGATCACTTCCAACTCAACATATTCTGTGATGGAGCCCCAGGGTGTGTCCCTGCCAGGAATGTTTTACTTGTTTGCTGGGGAGAGCATCAGCAAAATGCATGAAGGGTTGCAACTCTCAGGGAAGAGCAGCAGAATACACAACCACCTTCTGTACTTAAATATGGGCCCAGTATGCTGAATGAGGCTGCTTCTTAGTTGCCAGAACCAAGATGATGATGAATTAAACTCAGTGTGCAACCCACCTGAAGGAAGAACTGCAGGAGGCTGCCATGCTGTTCCTGCAGGTCTTGTACTTTGAAGACTATGTGAGTTAGTTTGAGTTTTGTTTGGGGTTTTGTTTTGGGATTTTTCCTGGGGTTTTTTTTGTTGTTTGTTTTTTTTCTCAAGTTTCCTGCAGCAAGTATCCCCCAGCTCAGAGGAGCAGGTTAGCTGCCTTGTTAACAGCCAGCTGGCTGCTCACTGTGGCTTTGCTGATAAAGCTGTGCTGGAATTTGTGCCAGCATAGCTTTCTGTGCCAGGGATCCCACTTGAGAGCCACACTGGCTGTGCAGCCATGGCCCGAGGGGGCTGTCCAGCCACTCTGTCTGGTTTGTCTCACAGCAGAGAGAGCGCTCTGTCTCCTGTTGCAAAGCCTGGACAGCTGGTTACAGTCTGACTGTGTTACAGTGTGGGGTGGGATTTGACTTCCAAACCCTCTGTGAATGGGAAAGGTGTGGAAACAGTCTGCAAGTTTAGAGGGTTGGAGGGGTGTCCAGTGGTGCTCAGGGCCCAGGCATGGCACTTCTGGCCTGAGTGGCTTCCTGAAGGAAAGAGATGAGGATGATCAAGTTGCTTACGGGCCTGTGGTTTTGTCTCACAAGCTGTTGTGACTTGTGAGCATCATGGCTGATTTCAGTCGAATTTCATAGACTCACAGAAGGGTTTGGGTGGAAAGGGACCTGGAAGCTCATCTTATTCCAACCCCCTGCCATGGGCAGGGACATCTTCCACTAGAGCAGGTTGTAGAGGACCAGGGCTCTCAGAGATGCTAGTTCAAGGAAGGGTGTAATCTGGTAGGGGAAGGTGACTCCAGCAGTGTCCTTGTTAAGAGAGAGGCTGCAGTGGGAGCTTCCCTGTTATTAGGTAAAAGAGGAACTGTGCATGTGGATGCAAGAGAACCAGCACTAAGAGGACCCCCTCTCAGTGTGAAGCTTTAAGCATGCAGAAGGGTGACCAGGGTCTCTTGCTCTGCAAGTTCTCAGATGTGGTTTGTATTCTTGGTATCACCACACATTTAGATTTTGAACCACGTTAGCAGGTTGGTTGTAAAAGCAGTGTGCCAGGAGTTTAGATCTTTAAAATAGGACATACAAGCTCCTTCATCATTGTCTGAGACATTTCTCTTGGCAGTGACTGCATCTGTAAACATGCTGATTGAAACAAAACAGCTCAGCAAAGAACTTTTTGTTGCTATGGTAGTCTTGCATTTACCTGCCCCAACATGACTTAAAATGCAAATTTCTGTTGAAATGACTACTTTTTTTTGGATGGACTCAAACAGACTCTCTTTTGTCTAGCTCCCCTCTTGCTTTTCCACTCTCCCAGTCCAGCCCTCTGACACAGAAGGCTGCCAGGGAGGAAAAAGGACTTAGTCCACCAGTCACAGACCAACACTGAGGATAAGAAGAGCACTGCATGGAGGGAGATCAGGATGTTAGGATGTCTCTGTTTCTCTGCAATTCACTGAGCCTCTGGTCCTTATTCCCACCAGCACTCCTGCTGCTGTTGGCATTTCCAAGTGACACGAGGACTAAAACCCTCACATTGGCTTTGCTGCCCTCCAGGTAGTTTGGTGTGTCGTTTTGGTGCTTTGTCCTGAAATGCTGCAATCAGAAAGCCTCCTGCTCCTGGCAGCTGACCCAGGAGAGGGCAGCAGCAGCCCAGGCTGCAGGCTCTTCCAGCCTTCCCAAAGCTTTGCTCTTCTCCACGATGGGAGCTGAGCCTGCAAAAAGCTTGGAAAGAAGTGCAGTGTCTGCAGTAGGGAGTGAAAGGTGAACAGGAGTCAGGTGGGGGAGTGGAAGGCTCCTTACCCACAGAACTGTGTTCTGCACATGGAAGTGCAGAAGTGAGTACAATGAAACACTGTCCAGTACACTGACACTGCTGTGTGGATTGTGGGAACCCCTTCCCAAGCCCTGGATAAGCTGGTGGGGAACACACAGGCTGGCAGGATGCTCTGCAGGGCTTGGCTCTGATGCCACAGACCTCTATCATCTATTTCCTGGTGAGCTCTCATGTTTTCTCATGTCATTTCACTTGCAAAATACTTCAGGATAAAGCAGAGTAATTAGCAGCACCTTGTTGACGTGCAGGCTGGCTTTACAAACCTGCTGTCTGTGGGAAAATGAGTCCCAAAAGTGGTCTCCCTTACCCAGAAAGCTTCTGTTCCTCCTTTGGCAGGTGTGGACTGTCTGTTCTTCCTCCTTGCTCTGTCTTTTTAGCCTGACATTTGATATGGGCAGTGAAACTCAATCTGATCAAACAAATTTTGACCACAACATCACCTTTTTAGGTCCTGATTTCTGCCTGCAGCCTTTCAGACCAGCCAGACAGGCAGCTTGTTCTTACATTTGGTGGTCTCACTAGGTGTGGAAAACACCCGCCCTGCAACTCCCACCTTGCCAGTACCAAACATTTATCCTGTGGGAGGGAGAAGGACATGCTTTAAGCCTCCTTCAGTCATATTTGTCTGCATAACAGACTGTTAGGGTAGTGGGCACCACGTTTGTGTGGGAATGAGTCTTTCCCAAGATCCCATGGGTGCTGTCTCACCTTCCCTACTTACACTTTTGTAATGGATCTGCTCTGCCCTTCTGGCCTTAAATTGTCTGTCTCCATTACTCTCATTAATTTTTTCAGGTCACCACTTCTGAAAGTAAAATGCTAAGCTGTTGTTTATCAAAGCTATCCAAAATGATTCATTAAAGAAGTTTTGACTTTGAAACAGACCTTAGCTACTTCTTAATAAATGTGGTGACAGAGGGAAGTGTCTGTCTCTTCCATTTACTCTTTAACTTACAGGCACCCAAGTATTTTTAAAATGTTTCACTTAGTCCAGAACCTAAGCAGAACCACTTCTGATTATCCTTGCATTTCGCTTTGTGTAAGTTCAGGTCACTGTTAATGTCCTAAAAAAAATTATAGCCAGATTTTGATCTTAAATATGAACACAGCCTGATTTTCCTCTGAACTGAGGTCTCACTTCCTTGGTCTCTGAACCAAACAAGAAAGGTATGCACTCAGTGCTTGGGAAAGATCAGTCCAGAGCATTGGAGATGTTGTTATCATTTGGTGATTTTTCTTTACAGAAATGTAAAGAACGTGTTCAGAATCTTTCCAGATTTCAGTCATCACGTGTAGATGGGAGGTGACTTTACTTGTGGATCAAGCTACAGAGAGGATTCAGAAATGGACCACCTAGAAGAGTGTTCTGTGTAAGGCTGGCAGCAGGTTTGGGAACAGACCCAATTCCCATGGCTGTTTGTTGTTCCCCACCTCCCCACAGGCCTTGGAGCTGGTGCTGCTCTGAAGGAAAGCCTTGCTGCAGTGCCAGTCCATGTCTGAGGTGTTTGTGTTCCCCCCAGCCAGCTGCAGGCAGCTCACATCAAGCTGCAGAGCGCAGGTCGCTGAGTTGTCTGTCTCCCTTTCGTCTTGTTCCTCCACAGAGACCCCCCAGCTGAACCCTGTGATGGAACCCCTGTCCTGGATGCTGGGCACGTGGCTCTCGGACCCGCCGGGGGACGGCACCTTCCCCACAATGAAGCCCTTCCAGTACCTGGAAGAAGTGCACATCTCTCACGTGGGGCAGCCCATGCTCAACTTCTCGTAAGTCAAGGGGTCTGTCTGTGCTGGCAGCAGCTGTTGCAGTGCAGCAGGCGTGGCTCCAGTGGGGTTTGTTGGTTCTGTTTCTTTCCCAGTGGCAAAGTACACAAATTTTCAGCTACCAGATGAAACGATGTCGTGTTATGTGACTGCATGGTCTGACTTGCATTTTCCTTGAAAACTTGTGATTGACTGGCATTCTTTGTGAAACTCCCACTCACAGATACAATAAATGAGGGAGCTGTGGCATAGCTGCCAAGTCTGTCCATTTTAAACTGTGGCCTTCAGCCTTCACCAGTGTGAAAATCTGAGAAAAATTAGTGTTTACCTGCCTCCCATCCCACCTGGTTTGATAGTTTAACTGCTTTGGCTGCAAGTGATTGTTCCAAGAGAAGTCAAAAGAAATCCAGAGAGAGAGAAGTGACATCTTAGCTGCTGCTCAGTGCTGCTTGTTTGGGAGGAGTGAGTTGGAAAGTGTGTTGCTTTGAAAACCAAGGAAAGAATAATTACAAGGTGGAAGTGCTCTGTGAGAGATGCCCTGTGTTCCTGGAGTGTGATGGAACTGCCAGCTCAGCCTGTGACAGTTTTAGTCCAGTTTCCAAAAGAAACAAAGCCCTGACAGTCATGCTGTGGCTGCACCTCCCTCTCCAGCTTGTGAACAGTTGCTGATTTGAGTCACTTGGGTTTTTTGTCCTTTTCCTTGTGCCAAGGAGATACAAAGCTGGTTGCTGCTGAGCTCTGGGGATCATCAGGAAAACAGGCAGCAGGCTTGGAGGACAGAGCTCCTGGCTCCTGGAGCAGTGCTGCATGACTGTTACAAGACAGCCCATGTATCCCTTGGATACTCCAAGCACTGAAAAAAGCTTCATTTAAGTTTGTTTCTCCTTTGATACTAAACAATCCCACCATGAGGCCTGGCTCTGTAGAGTGCCTGGCTCCACTGACTGCAGAGCACAGGCTGGGATGCCACTGCTAACAGAAGTCATTCCTGGCTCTTCCTACAGCCACATGGTTAAAAGGAGACATCCTTTATAGAGAGACAGAACTAAATAAGAGGAGTAATTTGTATATTTGTACCCAGAGGACAGCCAGAAGCAGCTGCAAGGCCCTGCTCCCCTTTCCTTGCCTCCATTTCTCTGAAGCCAGTGGGTTTCTGTGGGGTGTAGGGGTGCCATGTGCTGCACCTTGTCCTGCTGGTCTTTTAGGAGTCTTGTCTCTGTGTGATTCATTGTATTTTACATCACGTTGTGAGCACTTGCTTTGGACTTTCCAGCCCTCAGTTCTGCTTTAATAAATAATGATTCCAACTAATGCAATAGATGAACACATGTGATACATATAATGACACACATTATAGGTGGCCAAACCTACAGTTCTTAAGGATTCCTGAAGAATAAACAAGAATTTGAGCTGAATTTATCTTTTTGAAGGGAGTGATGGAAGAAATATGTCTGTTCTGTTGCTGCCTGCAGCAAGGAATATACAGAAAAAACAACTTGCCAGGTGTAAAAGCTAAAGTTGATACTGCCATACCAGATATTTACTTGAGAAAAGGAAGTATTTGAGACAGAGTGTGGCTTATGTGAAATGCCTGAGTTCCTGGGGGGTTTCTGAGCTAGCTCTTAAAAAGACCCAAGTGCTGTAGAAAACACAGAGCTTGAACTTAAATAAGTAACTCCAGCTCTAAGAAGTAGCTGTGCCTGTGGAATAACCATATTTTTCCAGGTTTACATCTCCCAGCTGTGAAATATTGTCAGTGTTTTACTCTTCAAAGAATACTGTAGGCACTCATGTGGTTAAATAAGAGACAAGCAGGCCAAACAGTGTGTACAACACATCAGCTTTTGTGCTCTGCTTTGCTGCAGGTTGTCACAACCCGCTCCTGGGAAGGGGATGGGGGTAACCTAGATTGTTATTAACCATTCCCTTTGGAGTGGATTAACGTGAAACGACACTGTATAATCGGTGTTTATTTAGCAATTCCATGTAGTGTGACATAGAAGATAACCTTAGTGTGGGGGGAAAAGATGCACAGGGGGAAGAAAGACAGGAGAAGGGTCCAGGACAGCAAGGGAAGAGAAGAGATGAGAAAAAATGAGAAGGTTATATAGTCACCACCCTGGGATCCAGCCTGGCATCTCAGCAGCCCTACAGGCCACGGTCTCCATCTGCAGGCGGTGGGGGCCAGGAACAGAACCCGAACCCCAAAGTCACCAGTCCATTTTTATACCCTCAGCATGCCTTTTGCACCTCCCCCAGGCAGGGTGTTGTTTTCCATGAAGCAGTGTCGCCAGCCGGGCTGCGAACCCCCATATTCGCCGGGTTCATGTGGAGGGCAGGGCAAGGGCTCTTCTTGCCTCTTCAGGGCTCGAGCACTGGAGGAAGGGATGGGGCCAACTGCCCATCAGGGGTATAATGCAAAAGTCAAAAGCCTGCAAAGTTTCTTAGAATGCATAAATCATTAACTGTCAGTCTCTGACACAGGTTCAACGCCTTCCATCCCGACACCAGGAAGCCCATGCACCGAGAATGTGGGTTCATCCGCCTCAAGCCTGACACTAACAAGGTGGCCTTCATCAGTGCCCAGAACACAGGTACACACCTGGGTCCCACGCTGGGGAAAAGTGTCTTGTCATCACTTTTTCAGAAAGTTATGGCACCTCTCAGGGTTTTATTGAATTAACTTTTCCTGTGGATGTGGCTGCTCTTTGACGTTGGACCTGCAGTGGCTCTTAAAATGGGGAGCCTCTCACTTTGTGGATGCAGCACCTTGGTACTAATTGCACACCTTGCAGGGACTGAATGAGAGAGAACTACATCTCAATTAGTATAAGTGAAAGTGTTAAACCCCAGTTGATGCTTAATTTTGCATCTAAAATGGCAGGTGCTGAAGGGAAAAGTGCCAGTTGCCATGTGGAACTCATCCCACACGGTATGAGTAAGGCTGGCTGGGTTTTTCTGAGCAGCATTCCATGTCTGATATGTGGATTTGCAGTTGTCAATAGTGCTTGGGTAAATAAAACTATTCTACAAGGAGAGTGATGGTCTGTTATGTAGCCTAATGGATCATGGAATGGTTTGGGTTGGAAGGGACATTAAAGCTCATCCAGGCCCACCCCCTGCCATGGGCAGGGACACCTTCCCCTGTCCCAGGTTGCTCCAAGCCCCATCCATCCTGGCCTTGGACACTTCCAAGGATACAGGGGCAACCACAGCTTTCTCTGGGCAACTTGTGCCAGGGCCTGCCCACCCTCACAGCCAAGAATTCCTTCCCAATATCCCATCTGAATCTCTCCTCTTTCAGATTAAAACTGCTCTCCTTGTCCCATGCCTGTCTGCCTGTGTAAAAAGTCACAGAATCACAGAAGTCCTTCTTCCTCTTTTTTATAAGCCCCCTTTAAGTGCTGAAAGGCCACAATAGTAATTGTGACATGGTAAAATAACCTTTGTAGCCTAATAAACTGTATGCCCTTGCTTCTCCCTAGGTCTGGTGGAGGTGGAGGAAGGGGAGGTGAATGGACAAGAGCTCTCTATAGCTTCTCACTCCATAGCCAGGATCTCCTTTGCCAAGAAGCCCCATGTAGAGCAGGTGAGTGCTCACACACTGAGCAATTCCCGTAGCATTGCTCGCCCCAGGAGGAGTCTGGTTGAGAGGATGGGTTAATTAGCATGCTTTAATTACAGAATGCCATCAGGAGTTCTTGGAAATACTTCATGGTGTGCTGGCTTATCCTTTCTGTAACAGCCTTCAGAAGGTATTTTGTGCTTTATGAGACCCAGAGGGATTGTTAAGAACTGATGGGCTGGATCAGACCAGCCAACCCAGAATCATGTCTCCAGCAGTGGCCAGTAGCAGGTCCTTAGGGAAGAGAATAGGAAATTCTTGTCTAAATACCCTTCTGTGGCAGTGAGGTTAGTTCTTAATGCTGGTTTTCTGCATTGACTGCAGCATGAGGGTGCACACATAAGATATGGTCAGTATTGGGCCTTATCAGGTTGGGTTTGGAACACCTGCAGGTCTTGCTCACTTGTTTTTCAGGGCGTTCACATCTTGCTCTGGGCTCCTTTCCCATCTGTGCCTGCAGGGCAGGGCTGGCATTTTCTGTCACCTCCAGCCTTAGTTGGCTGCTTTTAGGGGCTTGACTGGTTTGGGGTTTTGACTTGTTTTGGGTGCATACCACAGGTTTGTTGGCACAGCTGGAAGGAGTAGAGCCAGCTGTGGCACTGCTGGAGACAGTGTGGCATCCTGAGGTCACTGCTGGAGGTCTCAGTGTCACATCTGAAGTTACCATGGCTGACCAGCAGAAGAGAGAGACAGTGAAGCTGAACAAGCTCTCACAGCCTGGGTTTTGTGTGCTATAAAACTGGCCCAAAGACAACAGAGAACACAGGTTTGTGCAGATGGAGGCAAAGATTTTATGTGCCTACACAAACAGTGTCCTAACCATGGAAAGTCCTAACTCCCCTGCCTTTGGATGCATATTTTCAGTTGCTGGGTTTCCCCCCTCCCAGGAACAGCTGTATTGCCTCCCTTCTGTAGCAAAAGTAAAGCCATTAGATACTATGGATATCAGCAAGAGAGCAGAGCTTTTTATTGCAAGCACTTAAATAAAAGGGACTGTCCTCTCTGAGTCACTACCTGAAATGTGAGCAGAGGGACTGGTGGGAGGAGAGGGGAAAGCACAGAAAGCCAGCAGATGTCTTTTAGTTGAGGGCTCCAAGGGTGGCTTTGGTTGGAAGAGGGAACATCTGGAGCTGGAAGTCCATGCTCACCTGGCACCTGAGGGCAGCTCAAGCTCAGAGACTGGTCCCAGTGAGTATGTGGGAGGCCCTTGCTGGTGAAGGAGGATGTGGAACCAACTCCCAATACCTTTTTTCCTTCACCAAGAACAGTGTGAATTGCCCAGGGAAACAAAGATGCCACAGGTGTTGTGAAAAGGGCACGTGTGCTGCTGCTTTAGTTGCTCACTCAGAAAACTTCCCTGTGTTGTTGTGTCCATGCTGTACAGTAATTTGGGATGGCTGTGGCTCAGCTGAGCTGTCACTGAGGCAGGAAGATCTCTTCCCTGGGACAGGCTGGGTCGTGAGTGGTTTAGGTTGCTTTAAGAATCACCATCAAAGATCTTATCAAAGAAGGCTTAATACAAATTTGTGAAAGCACAGCTTAACAAAATTTGATGGCAAGATTCCCTCTGTTACTTACTCATGGATGAACATCCAAAGGAAAAGTGGATTTGAATCAGTTTAGAGTGATCTACACAGAGGCTGAAGATGCAAAGGGTAAGGGAGACCCAAAAGGTTCTGAGAGGACCCCCTTGCTTTCCCAGCCTCCTGATGGAGCCTGAGTGTGGCAGAGTCCAGTCTTAGTCCCAGACTTGGTCAGTAGTTTGTGTTTAAAGGGAGAAATACAAGGAGTAAGGGAGACTCCCACACTGAGTCACTCAGTTTATGACGAGTGTCTGGAGAAGCAGCACATTTTCAAACACCTGTAGAGCTCAGGACAGTCCTGGCCTTACGTGAGGACTGAGGGCACTGGGTGAGGCACCTGCAAGGCTGCCTTGTCACCTGTGAAAGGTGATGGAGATCAGCAGAGTCCCCACGTGGTACGTGGGTCACCCATCTTCAGGAAGTGCCTGAAGGTCAGCCTGGAGAGATCCAGCTGATCAGCCTCCCTTCAGCCTCTGGAGATCCTGGCACAGCTGGAGGAGAAGCTCAGTGTCACCACAGACAGGTAGTGTGGTTTCACCATGGTGAATAGTTCCTGGTTGACTTTTGTGATGACAGGACTGGATTTGTGGATGGGGGAAAAGCAGAGGGCATCCCTTTCCCTGAATTCAGCCATTCCCCACATCTGTTTCCCAGTCCTTCATGTTTCCTCTCCTGTGTGGGGAGTTGCAGACCCCCCGTGTGTCTCAGCTGTACACAGAGCTTGCCCTCACACTTCACCACCAGCCAGCCTTCACCTGAAGCTTGCTTCTAAGACAAAAATCTCCCTCTTCTTTTTTGACCAGTTGCTTTTATTTTCTCCTTTTGGCATTTCAGTTTTGTTGCCTGACCTGCACTGGTTCATTCAAAAAGAGTGGGTTGTTCAGGAACCGTGAGCTCAGGTCACACATCTTGAAGATGGGTGACTTTTGTACCTTTCTAAGTGCTTTTTACCGCTTAGGGAATTTGAAGAACACTGGTGCATTAGAAAGAGCCTCATCAGATCAGCAAATAGGAATCCCAACATCATTTGTGTGTGACTGTGTTCCTGCTGTTGTCGCCCCTGTGGATGTTGGAATGGCAGCGTGTCCTCCACACCCCTGCGTAGCTCTGCTTCCAGAAGGAGGGCGTGTTGGATATGGGCATTAAAGGCCCACTGTGGGCATAGGCATGGGTCTGTTAACAGAGGGGATGGAGCACACAGACTGGCAATAGGCTCGTGGACGTGCTCTTGAGTGACTTCAAGGCGATGAATGAGTTTGGAGAAACCTCTGTATTTTAGGAATTTCTGAACAGTGGAGTTTGAAGTGACTGTGAATGAGTCGTGCCTGCAACTGCCATGCCCTGATGTCACCCATATGGTGCCATGGCCGTTATCTTGCTGGGCCAGGTGGCTGGAGTGACACCCTCACCCTTCTATAACAGCACTTGAGGTTCAAAATGGATGGTCCCTGTTCCCTCTATTCTGATGACAGCTCAGAGCAGCCCTACAACCTGTGCTGGACACTGGACACTTAGCTGCTCCCTCCTCCAGTTTGGAGGCTGCCTGGCTTCAGGCATCTGCTTGCACAGGTCCTGAGTGGTCCAGCTCCACAGGACAACCCCAAATTGCCTCTCTTGAGGGTTGGTGCAGCACAGAGAGGCTCACAGCCTGCCTGGGTGCAGAGCTGGGGACAATGTCATCTGCTGAGCCCTCCCAGTGGATGGCAGTGCTATTCTCTCCTGCCCAGGGCTGAACACCCACCTGGCTGTAGGTGTGGGCTGAGGCTCAGCAGGCACCAATCTCCCCATGGATGGAATGATGTCCCACCTGAACTCTGGCACGTTGTGGGGACCTCCAGAGAGCCCAAGCAGCTTGGAATGCTGCCTTGGTGAATGATGCCTCATCCATCTCTCTGAGCTGCCAGCCAGGGGCCACTCTTGTGGTGGAGAGATGTGGTGGACAGAGAGAGGCCTGTCTGTACTGAGGTGATGTCAGCTGTAGTGCCAGGACCCTGCCATGCTCCATGGATAATGGGCTTGGAGCTGGTACTGTGGAGAAGGCTCTTCAAGAGAGAAAACTCCTTGTTTACTCGCCTGCTGTAGTGAGGATGTCCTTCCTCAGTGGTGCACTCACAGCGGCCAGAAGGGATAGCAAAGGGAAGGTAGAAAGCACAGGTAAGGGATTTAGCCCATAGATGCTGTTTGCTTGATTTCCTTCTTTCTTTTCTTATCCCCCTGTTCAGATTACCAGAAAATTCAGGCTCAATTCCGATGGGAAACTCGAACAAACTGTCTCAATGGCAACCACTACGCAGCCCATGACGCAGCACCTCCACATCACCTACAAGAAGGTGACGCCCTGACGCTGGGAGTGCTGGGTCTCCTCGGTGAGGGCAGGGAGCAGCTTGGGAGCACAGCAGGGCAGACCCTCAGCTGGCTGCCTGCACTCATGCCCTGGGCCCTAGAGCTGCCCATCCTGTTGAGAATGTTATTCAGATCTTTCTGTAATGGTATATAAAGAAAATGAATAAAAAGCTTTTATTTTTATGGCTGTGTCTTTGGCATGATTGCAGGGTGGTGTGTGCATCCCGCTGCTCGGCAGTGCTTACGGAGCGGCTTTGTGGTGCCTGTCCATTAGTAGGTGTTGGGTTAGAGATCCAGCCTCCTGCACAATCTGGATAACACTGGGGAAGTGGGAGATTCAGGAGCAGATTTGCACTGCAGGGACAGACCCTGAGAACTCCAGAGCCCATCCAGTGAAATGACTTAAATTACTTGTGGGACATCAGAAACTGTTGCACGCCCCACTCCCAGTGGTGCTATCCAGCAGTGTGAAGGGAGTTCATGCAGTGCTGGAGACCAGGGCCAAACCTTACTGAGCTTCAGTGGAGATATCACAAGAGTTTTGGGGAAAACTATGAGCCAGCAGACAGAAGAGAAAGCCAACAGTGGGTATCAATCTCAGCCGTTCCTTCCAACTCAGGAATCATGATGCAGCCTTTGACTGTCATGAAATATGTCATTGAGTCCCTCAGCGGTGAGGGAGGCCAAGGACTTGCACTACTGTTGGTCTACAGCAGAGCCTCTTCAACAGAGGCTTGGACCAGGTGACCTCCAGAGGTCCCTCCCAAATGCAGCCAATCTGGGAGTGCTGACACTTGGCACAACCCCCACCACCAGCAGAGACTGCGTGGAAGAGAGCTGGGAAAATGCCAAGGTGTGCAGCCCACTGCTGGGCTGGGGTTTGTGTTCCTGGGGTGGCCAGGGGGGTGCCTGTGTGTGCCCCTCAGAACCCTGTGATGTCACCAGAGTCACAATCACCCTATGACATCACCTGCACTGGGTAACTATGAAAGCCAGTGCTGGGCACTGGGAGCAGCACACAGACCAAGTTGAGTGCTGCCACAGCACACCAGGCTGTGAGCCACCAGTGGCCAAGGAGCCCCTGAGAGAGTCTACTGAGGAGCCTCTGAGTGCTGACAGCGACTGAGGAGCCTCCAGAGGCCGAGGAGGCTCCAAGTGCCACCAGCGGAAGCCAAGCCTTCCAAGTCCTGCCAGCAGCACTCACCGAGTCCCACAAGCAGTGTAGAAGACTCAAGACTGGGAGCACCAATGGAGGAGGCCAGGTATGAGCCAGCAGCGCCACGAGCCAACAGGAACTGCTTCATCTGCCTGGGTCCCCTGGAAAGCCCCATGGCCGTGGAGCCCTGCGGGCACGTGTTCTGCCATGGCTGCATCCAGCGCCACGGTGCCACCGCCGCCGGTGCCACCTGCCCGCTCTGCCGGGACCCCATCTGGGCCACCCGCCCGCTGCAGGGGCAGGACAGCCGTGCTGGGGTGGCCCCACGTCGCCACCGCTTCCATCCCTTCGTGGTGCGGTGGCAACGGCGGCGGCAGCAGCAGCAGCAGCAGGAGCAGGGTCCAGGTCCTGGAGGTCGCCGTCGCCGGAATTTCTCCGACGGGGACAGGGAGCAGAGCCCACCACCCGTGCCCATCCGTCATGTCCAGAGAGAGATGGGAGAGTGGGACTGGGATGGGCCCTGGCAAGAAGGTGCTTTGCGGCCACGCTGGATGTGGCAGGAAGAGCCGGGCTCAGGGGACCATGTGCCCCCCATCCCCTTGAACCGATTTGAAGCAGAGCCTCCATGGCCCCTCTGAAATAAAAGCCTGTGTTTTTTACCAGAGCTTCACCTGGTTTCTTCTGCACAATGTCCATGTTCTTTTACTTTGTTACTATCTAAGTCTTGTGCTGTTTTATCTAATGCTCAAAATCTTGTTTATGGGCACAGAGGAAGCACCATCTTCTAAGTAAAGGCAAGGATTTTTTGTTGCTCTAAGTGAAATCTTGAGAGTGAAATTGTTGTTAATGCAGATCTAACTGTTACAGAAAAAAATAGCAATGCAGTTAAAACTGTGATATGCACACTTCTCTTTTCCTGGGTCTGGTGCTCCCTATGCCACTGTTCCTCTGGATCACAGTTGAGAGAGACCTGAAGTGGGATCCCAGCAGAGGCTCTGCAGCACTGGCAGGAGGTTTGCTGCTCTTTGGCAGGAAAAAGCGTTCTGGATGACAAACATCAGTATGGCTGAATGTGACCTGAGGCATGGGATGTGAATGCAGCTACAGCCCCAGAGGGCAGCCAGAGTCCTCCCTGCTCCCACTTCCAGCCTCCCACTGTTGCAAATGGATGTTAACTCTCCAGGAATTGCTTTCAGCCTTGCTGGTTTTTAGCTTGACTTTTAGGAGGGGCAGTGGGAACCCCCCCAGTGTTAGCTCCAGGCGAGTCCCACTGGAGTAGGATGGGTTTGGCATGTGCAAAAATGAAATAAAAGCCCTGGTCTCTGGAGAACCAGCAAATGAGAGTGGATGAGCATTCCCATTAGTGTGTCATTAGTGTGCAGCTCTGGCGTCGGCTCCTTTGGCAGCGTGGAGGTAATTACAACCCAACTGTAAAGCACTGCACATGGATTTATTTACTGCCTTATTAGTGACATCTGTTCTCCCAGCAAAGCAACTTGGCTGTTTGCTCTTGTTCAGGGAAACCAGCAGAATTCATGGCATGGATGGACCGTGCTAACTCACATCGTTGTGCTGGATACTGTGCCAAAGGGGGTGAACACAACCCTGCGTTTGCATTTGGACCCTGATTGTTGGTTAAAGGCTTGCCCCAGCACCTGAGCCCATTGCAGCATGAAGGGGTACAGGGTTTCACCCCAAACCTGAAGGACATGGCTGTGTTTGAGATCCAGCTGTCTCCCAGCACTGCCCCGTGATGTTTTACCACCATAAAATCACAGAGTCATGGAGTTATTAAGGCTGGAAAAGCCCTTTAAGATCGAGTTCAACCATTAACCCAGTACCACTACCATGTTCACCACTAAACCCTGTGCTCAAGTGCCACATCCACACATTTTTTTTAACACCTCTGAGGATGATGATTCCACCACTGCCCTGGGCACCCTGTTACAATGCCTGACAAGCCTTTTCAGTGAAGAAATTTTCTCTAATATCCAGCTTAAACCTCCTCTGGCACAAACTAAGGCCATTTCCTCTTGTCCTCTCCATTGTTACCTGGGAGCAGAGACCAACCCCAACCAGACTCCCCCTCCTGTCAGGCAGTTGGAGAGAGGGCAAGAAGGTCCCCCCTGAGCCTCCTGTTTTCCAGGCTGAGCCCTCCAGCTCCCTTAGCCACTCCTCATCAGGCTTGTGCTCCAGACCCTTCCCAAGCTCCATTGCCCTTCTCTGGACACATCTTCTCCAGCAAGATCCATGGGGATGGCTGGGGCCTAGTGCTGCAGGACCCTTGGCTTGCTCCAAGCTGCAGTGTCCCAGGGTCCCAGTTGTGTCCCTGACACTGAGCCACAGCAGCCAAATCTCTGCTGTAGCATCCACTGCCTTGGCTGCCAGCCTGGCCCACCTTTGCTGCTTAGCCCATTTCCCAAGGAAGATGGATGCTGGGTTTGTTAAGTGAATTTTGTGGCAAATGCAAGTGGCTGCACATCCACCGGAGAATGGATTCATTTAGGGCATGAAGCATAACAGGAGGAGCAGAGCATCTGGAATTTGGAGGTGGGAAGCACCAACCAGCCTGTGGTGTAACATGAGGTTCTTCAGTAAAAGTTCATACCTGGCCCATGCCGACCAAGGCACCAGGCTGGGATGCAAAGCATGGAATTACAAGGGTGAATATTTCCTCATGGGCACGAGATGTCCCAGCCAAATCAGGGAACCCAAATGTGGTTTTACATGGGGTTCTCACACCCACCAAGCGTTCAGGTACAACACGACTTGACTGAGCACTAACGCCCACACTACCAAATCTCCAGTGACAGCAACACTTGGCAAAGCCTCTCTGTTCCTGCAGTGTCCTGCTGCTTGTCTCTTGGTCCAGGTGTCCCTAGTCCTGGCTGCAGTGACCCACCTGTGACACCAGACGATGCTGGGAGGGTCTCAGAGACCTGTCAGAGAGATGGGGTGCTGTGGTACCTTGGGTATCCTAGAGATGTTCTTTATTCCTTGGGGACTGTTCTGAGCTCTGCAGAAGCAAAATTCTTCTCTCTAGGTTCTTTTGTTTGCTTTATTTCAGCAGGAACAATACCAAAGTCTCCAGTAAAATTCCATTGCCTCATTACATTGCAGTGTATAACTAACATATACAGCATATATCTATATCTATCTATATCCATAAAGTTATTACACTTCTGTAATATAAAGGTTGTTTGACAGTTAGGGGAGGGATTTTTCATCACACTTGCCAAACCTGCAACACACCCGAGCCTCCGTCAGTGCCGCCACTCCTTTCTGGCAGCATCCTTGTGCGGGGGTCCCACCGTGGGGCCACAGGGACTCGGGGGGAACGTCTCGCCCCGCGTGGGGCTGACGGCAGCGGGACTGCGGGGAGCGGGGAGCGTGACTCAGCCTCTCCAGCACACTCCGGACTTGCCTGGGCGCTGCAGCTCCTCGGCAGGGATCCGCTTCCGCAGCCTGATTTGCTGGGAAGCTGCCAGCCGCCTGCCACCTCCTCTTTGCGGGCAGCTCTGCCCTATTCTCCGCTCATCGCCGGTGTCTCCAGTGACAAAATGACTGGCCAGAGGAGACGGACGCGGGGCTGAATCCCGACGGCAGGCACGGAGCGGAGCAGCCAGTGATGCGGCCGGGAGATGCTGCAGGGAAGGTACGGGCAGTGTCGCTGCGTTGGTCCCAGCAGAGGGGAGGGAGGGACAGATTCACAGGCAGTGTGCGGCTTTGCACCCCGTCCCGATGGGTGCTGAGACCACCCTGAGCAGCCGAGGGGTGACCTGATCCCCCAAGCTGGGGTGGCAGGCAGCATGTGCTGCGGGAGAGACTGTCCTTGTCCCTGATCTCCTAAGGACAAGTATTCCAGGTGTTAAGCCCGGTTGTCGCTCCCGGGGTGCACATGGAGGACTCAGGGTGGGAGCCCTTCCTGCATGGGCTTATGAGCTGCTTGTGTCCATGCCCCAAGCCCCCACCAGCCTGCCCAGCCTGGGGGACATGGGGGGACACAGACAAGAATTAAGGGTGGGTTTGACCTTATTTTGACAACTCTTTCTCAAGAAATTAGATCTGCTGTGGGTTGTGCTGATGCAGAAAGCCAGTCTGCCAAAATCTGCCTCCCAAGGTCAGTGGGGCTGTGCAGATCCCAAGGGGGAGGCTGATAAACGGCCTTTCTCTTGCTGCTTCATGATTTTTCTTTAGCAGTCCTTGACCCCACAAGGACTCCCCACCCTTGGGTGCAATTTTGTAGAAAGGCAGCCAAAATCCTCCCTAAACCCCACAGCTTGGCCAGAGCATCACCTGAGTCTGATGCTTCCCCCATTACCTAATCCCAGCTCGCCTGAGAGGACACCATCTCCCTTCGGGCCCCAGAGACAACCAGGAGCATTTCCATCTTTGCTCCAGCAGCCCTCCCATCCCAGCAAAGGGGGCTTTGAGTGTTCAGGGAGGGCTCAGGAGTTTTGCAGCCCCTGCCATGCAGGGAGCTGGTGTGCACCTCAGGGCTCTCAGGGCACCTTTGCAGGGCACACGGGATCCCCCCCAGAGGAGCACCCAGTCTCTGCAGCCAGCGTGTCTGTACAGATTTTCCATGCAGGGCCATGCTCGGGCTGCTCACACAAGAGACCTAGTTCCTGCTCTCCCTGCTGCCAGAAATATCCCAGCTGCCTGCAGTGGAGAACAGGCCAGGAGAGCTGCAGGCTGGCAGGCTGAAGGTGCTGGGGGCCATTTGTGGACAACCCAGGGCAGTGTGGTGCATGCCAAGGCTGGTTCACCATCCGTGTGGCCCCTGTGTCAGGATCGTGGTGAGGGGATGGCAGGTTTCCCCGGGACCAGCCTCCACCCATGGGATAATGGGTAGGGCTCCTCAGTGCCTTTACTCCATGGGCATCCTTTCTCTTGAAGGCCTCCTTGGATGGGGTTTGGAGCAACCTGGTCTAGTGGAAGGTGTCCCTGCCCCACGACAGGCAGGAGTGGAACAAAATGAGCTTTAATGTCCCTTCCAACCCAAATCACTCTGTGATTCTCTGCCTCTCTTCTGCTGCATTCAGGATGGGGATGTTCAGGACCTCCCAGCCTAGGAACAGGAGGGAGGAGGCTGAGAAGCACAAGACACAGGAGCCATGTCTGTGCGTGGCCGGTGCGCCAAGGTGCTCCCCTCTGAACTGAACAAGGTGTGCCCTGAGAGAGGAGATGACCCCACCACACACTCCAGGAAGATGAGTGACTTCGAGGTGGTTCCCAACCTGCAGCAGAGCAGCAGCAGCGTCTCAAAGGGCAGGCGGAAGGCACATTTCCCCACCGGCAGCAATGAAAAGGCAAGTTCGGGAGGTGCCACAAGAGAGGGTGGTTGGACACACACATCTTGGCTCATTAACAGGAGCATTAATGATGGATCATGTTAGTTTTAGGGACAGACAGAAACCCCCTAAACATCTGAGGTACATGCCCAGCACTCATATTCATATCCCCTCTCCTGTGAGGATACCTGGCTTTGTCCTTGTAGACAGCGATGGAGCTTTCATCCTTCACATCCAAAGAAACATCCAGATGTTCTCCCACCACCTGGGTGTCTGCCCCTGGCATAACTTCTGGCCCTGTCCAGGAAGCCTGACCCCCTGCTGCTTTTCCTGCTCCCTCAGGAAAATCTCATCTCCTGGATTCCTGAAAACATCCGGAAGAAGGAGTGCACCTACTTTGTGGAAAGCTCCCAGACATCAGACTCTGGGTAAGTCAGACAGCTCTTCCTTCCCCTCCCCTGTCAGGAGAGCAGAAGAGTGTGTTGGTGCCAAAGCTACAGCACTAGAAAATCCCACCTTTCTGTCACAGGGATTCACAAATCCCTTTTTAACTGGTTCTGCACCCTGTTGCCTGTCATCACGTGGCTGAGATTCTGTGTCCCAGTCAAAATCTTTCCAATGCTTTTGCAGGGAGTCACTTCAGTCCTCAATATTTCTGTACTAAATCTCTACAGGTGGAAATACCTATTCTTTTCCTAGATTTCCCACCCAAACAACACCTTTGTTTCTGCACTAGTTCTGAGCTGGAGGAGGGGCTGGGGGGGAGATGTGGGTATCCTAAGGAGAACAACACCTTCTGCCCAGAGTGAGGCTGGGCTTTGCCTTTGGAGTTTTGGCTGTTCTCAATGCAGTTGTTGGTGTGTGTTTCAGGAGGATCGTGTGTGAGTGTGGCTATCTCAGGGAACAGCACCTGGACGATGCTGCCAAACCTCCCATCTTCCTGGGGAAGGAATGGGACCCCCGCAGGCACATCCAGGAAATGCCAACCGATGCCTTCGGTGATATCCGCTTCACGGGGCTGGGGCAGAAAACGGGGAAGGTGACCTGGTTTTTTCCATCTGTGGTGCATGGAAAGCCAGTGTGTGGGTCTTGCCATGGTGGATGGTGTGGGAGTATTTCCTTCCTGAATGAGAAGGTGGCATTGCCCCAAAGGCAACACCGACCCAAGCAGAAGAGGGAGGTGGGACAGGACTCCCCACCCTCTAAGTGTTAGTCCCTTTCTGGAACCACAAGGCTGCTCTTCACACTGTGAGACCCACGATTCAAGGAGTGGCTGTTCCCTGCCCTCATCCTTAGGTTTGTCTTGGGAATGTTCATTCACAGGAGAGCTAATGGGAACAGGGTCCTGGACAAAGTCCTGAAGCAGCAGCAACATGACTGTGCTGGGGGATAGTGTTGGGAAGCCCCTGGTTCTTTGGTGGGACAGGAGGGATTGTGGTGGAGGTGCCCTTGTTACCCTGACCCCATCGTTTATACCCTAAATATGTGAATGATCCCTTTTTTGCAGTATGTGCGTGTCTCCTCGGACACCCCTCCACGGGTCATCTACCACCTCATGACACAGCACTGGGGCCTCGACGCACCCAACCTGCTCATCTCAGTCACGGGGGGAGCCAAAAACTTCATCATGAAGCCAAGGCTGAAGAACATCTTCCGGCAAGGGCTAGTCAAGGTGGCCCAGACCACGGGTAAGAGATCACAGAATCATAAAATTATGGAATCATAGAATGGTTTGGGTTGGGAGGGACCTTTAATAAAGGTGATCTGCATGCAGAGGGTCTGTCTCCCTGTGATTTCAGCAGATGAGGGACGTGTCACCTCACCATGGTAGGTGTGGTGAGTTGGGCTGTCCTGGAGATGCTGAGCTGGTCCAGGAGACCTGTGGGTCCCTGTCTGACCACCTCCTCCAGGGCTGGGCTGTTCCTGCTCAGTCACTGCAGATGGGCTCAGAGGGCACTGGACTGAGAGAGGTGGTGAAGAAGGCATGTCCTGTGCTGCCAGGGCAGGGATGGAGCATCCCTGAGGACCTGCAGCAATATGGGGCATGCTTGGAGATGGCTGTGAGCAGAGCCTCTCCCTCCCCATGCCCCTCTGTGACCCCCAGGAGCCTGGATCATCACAGGGGGGTCCCACGCTGGTGTGATGAAACAGGTGGGAGAGGCAGTGCGAGACTTCATCCTGAGCTGCAGCCACAAGGAGGGCGAGATTGTCACCATTGGCATTGCCACCTGGGGGACCGTGTACAACCGGGAGAGCCTCATCTGCCCCATGGTGAGCCAGGCAGAGCCAGAAGGGGATTGCTTTGCTTATGACTCAGCTGCCAGGGAAGTCCAGCCAAGGACTGTGGTGGGAAAAGGTGCTTCTAGATGTCACTGTGCCGGGCAGTCG
The DNA here is from genome assembly GCA_013396695.1 of Sakesphorus luctuosus. Classification (NCBI taxonomy): domain Eukaryota; kingdom Metazoa; phylum Chordata; class Aves; order Passeriformes; family Thamnophilidae; genus Sakesphorus; species Sakesphorus luctuosus. The sequence goes on along the minus strand of VWZD01007811.1, from coordinate 232,098 downwards.
CAGTACAACCCAGCTGCACCAGGACTGGTGGTTGTAGAATCATAGTCACAGAATGGTTTGGGTTTGAAAGCACCTTAAAGATCACCCAGTTCCATGGATGCCATGGGCAGGGACACCTTCGACTAGACCAGGTCCAAGATGGGACCAAGCCCCATCTAACCTGGCCTTGAACACTTCCAGGGATGGTCCCAGGCTGGAATTTGCTTGTGGGTGTGAGGGTAGGTGGAGCAAGGCTGACAGGAGCACTGTGGGGAACAAGGGTGGGCTGTTTAGCCAGACTGCTGGCCCAGTCCTGTCCCACATGCTGCTTACTTTGGCTATCAGGTGTTCCTGTGCCAGGCTTCTCCCAGAGTCTCTCCTCCTGCACCTTACAGGGTGGCTTTCCTGCTGAGTATGTGCTGGATGAGGAGAACCAAGGCAGCCTGTCGTGCCTGGACAGCAACCACTCCCACTTCATCCTGGTGGACGATGGGACCCACGGGAGGTACGGGGTGGAAATCCCCCTGCGGACCAAGCTGGAAAAGTTCATTTCGGAGCAGACCAAGGTGAAAGGAGGTAACAGCAACACACAGCCCAGCCTGAGGCAGGGATGTGCCCTTCTCTGGTAAGGGTGTCCATTCTGGGCTCCAAGGAGAGGCTGTGGCTTCCCTGGAGGATCTGGGCAAGTGGTCTGAGAGCATTGCTGTGATAAAAGTAGAACCTGCTTCCTCAGTGGTGACACAGATCAGAGCCTTTCTCTGCCAGGTGATTGACTTATGGGGTTGCCAAAGAGATCCCCAAACCTTGTGTTGCTGAGCTGAGTCATTTCCAAGGGAGTTTCCAGGAGGCATCTTCTTGCTGTGCAAATGATCTTCTGTTCTAACACAATACACACACATGCTCCAGCAGCATGAATCATGGAATCACAGAATATCCTGAGTTGGAAAGGACCCATAAGGATCCTTCAGTCCAACTCCTGGCCCTGCACAGGACACCCCCAAAACCACCATATTTCTGCTCTGACATGCCACACAATCACTTGGTATGATTTTTCCCCACCTCTCCTGAAGCCTGACATGTCAGGGACAGTGCTCCCACCTTGCCTTTCCCAACCCACCACTCAGAGGGGACCACAAGAGTGGTATCTGCCCTGGGGGGAGGTGACCCTGGGTTTTGCTTCCCTGCAGGCGTTGCCATCAAGATCCCCATCGTGTGTGTGGTGCTGGAAGGAGGCCCTGGGACTCTGGATGTAAGGAACTGCTTCTGCTGAGCTGAGGAGGGGAGTGGTGGTGGGGGCAGCAACTTCCTGGGGCTCTGCTCTCCTATCAGAGTGAGCTGGTGCCACCCTGGCAGGAGTGCTGGGAGCAGCAGTGTGGTCCTGGGCTCAGAGAGGGTCTGCTGGCTCTGGGTGTGATCAGGACCAGCCTCCCCACCCTGTTGCAGACCATCTACAACGCCATCACCAATGGGACCCCCTGTGTGATCGTGGAAGGGTCTGGGCGTGTGGCTGATGTCATTGCACAGGTGGCCAACCTGCCTGTGGCCAAGATAACCATCGCTTTGATCCAGAAGAAGCTGAGTGTGCTCTTCCATGACACCTATGAGCTCTTCACTGAGGGCAAGCTGGTCGAGTGGACCAAGAAGGTGAGCTCCTTGCAGGCTCCTCTGAGTTTGTGGAGACTGAAGGGGTCCCCGGGGGTCCTGACCCATGAGCAGAAAGGCTCCCAGTGGGATGTTTAAGGCTCATCTGCCCCCAGCCATCCTCATGATTGTCCTGGTAGGCACCCCACGGCCTCAAGCTCTGTACCTCCACTGCCTGCTCCCTTTGGGCAAAGAGGTCCAGGGGGACACAGGCTGGGGGACACAGCACAGGGGCTCTGCAGACAACCCAAGTGGAGAGAGGAATTGCCCAGCACAGGGCAGGGGGCTGTGGGAAGCAGCAAGGAGGAGATGCTGCTGCTGATCTCTTGCCTACGTCTCTCATTGTAGATCCAAGACATAGTGCGGAGCCGACAGCTCCTGACCATCTTCAGAGAAGGCAAATATGGCCAGCAAGATGTGGATGTGGCCATCCTCCAGGCCCTCTTCAAAGGTGAGGGGTGGGGGGCTGCTTGGGAGGATGGGGCAAGGGGAACAGGATGGGGTCCAAATCACCTCCTACAGCTGCTTGACTCACAGTGTCACCAAAGGGGTCCCCAAAACTTGTGGTGCTGAGCTGACTGGGAGAAGATGTTTATCCCAAAGACCTGCACCTCCAAGGGGGCTTCCTGGTGATGTCTTCTCACCATGTAGATGGTCCTCTGTTCTAACATATGCACTTTGCACGCAGCATCCCGAAACCAGGACCACTTTGGTCGTGAGAACTGGGACCACCAGCTGAAGTTGGCTGTGGCCTGGAACAGGGTGGACATTGCCCGGAGTGAGATCTTCACCGATGACCATGACTGGAAGGTGAGGCAGCATCTGTGCTGCTTGTCTGGTCAGCATTATAGCTTGTCAGGACTGTGAACATGGAGGGCACTTCTCACCTCTGCTATGCATGGGGAAAGTTTTAGAGGGAATTACTCTTGGACCCTGAACTCCCACTGCATTGCCAAGGGCTCTTAATCTGTCCTGTTTTTCAAAAGTGCTCCCAAGCAGAGGTCAAAGCTGAGCAAGGTTATCCATCAGTTCTGATGGATCTGTGGGACTTGGAAGGGATTTTCCTATTTTGGTCACCATTTTGGGTTCCCCCAGCTCATGTACCTTAGGTGTGACTGGGAAGAGCTGGAGGGAACCAGGAATCCAAAAATGAAATATTTGAGGATATATGCCCTGCCCCTGGAAGTGTTCCAGGCCAGGTTGGACAGGGCTTGGAGCAACCTGGTCCAGTGGAAGGTGTCCCTGCCCATGGCTGGGGGTTGGAATGAAATGGGCTTTAAGGTCCCTTCCAACCCAAACCATTTTGTGATTCTGTGATATTCATGAACTTGGGAAAGGTGATCTCTGCTCTATCCGTCCCTCCACCCAGCAGCCAATAGAACAGAGGGCTCCACTGCCAGAGAAGCAAGTGTACTAATCCACCAATGTGTCTCTGGGGATGTCCCACAAGTCCCAGTCCTTCCCAGATGCTCTTTCACATCCAGAAACTACTTGTGTGCTCAGGGATAAAATCTTCCCCCTGAGTGAGGAGCCTGGAGTGGTCCTGTTCTGAGACCATGGAGCCCCTCACCTCTGCCTCTGGCTTGCCAGCCCACAGATCTCCACCCCATGATGGCAGCTGCCCTGATTTCCAACAAGCCAGAGTTTGTGAAGCTGTTCCTGGAGCAGGGAGTGCGCCTCAAGGAGTTTGTCACCTGGGACACCCTGGTTTACCTGTATGACAACCTGGCACCGTCCTGCCTGTTCCACAGCAAGCTGCAGAAGGTGCTGCTGGAGGAGAGGGAGCACACAGCTGGCTCCAAAATGCCAAGGCTCCAGCTGCACCACGTGTCCCAGGTGCTGCGGGAGCTGCTGGGCTGCTCCACACAGCCTCTGTACCCCAAGCCCAAGCAGACAGAGCGGCCCCGGCTCTCCATCCCCGTCCCACATATCAAGCTGAACGTAAGCACCTCCAGGTTACCTGAGGGCAGGGGGCCAGTGGGGAGGGAGCTCTGCCACAGGGAGCTGTCCTGGAGGCTGCAGCTGACAACCCAAACCATTGTCTGCTCAATAATCCTACTAAAAGCCCCTTAAAGGCCTGCTCAAGTCATGTGCCCTGCATTCCAGGTGCAACTCCCACCCTCCCACGCCTTCAGCACCATGTGGCTGCATGACAGTGGTGGGCAGAACCCAGTGGGGTGGATGCACAGCTCCACATGATCCTGGCCCTAGAAAAAATGGCATTTCCAGGATGAGTCCAGTCTTGGCCACCCCTCTGTCTGAGCAAAGTCTCTTGCATGGGTGGTGGGGGCAGCATGCAGAGTTTGGGTGGCTCTGTGCTGAGGGAACAGGGCTGACCATCACACACCTTGCAGGTTCAGGGGTCCAGTCTCCGGTCCCTCTACAAGCGCTCTGCAGGCCGAGTCACCTTCACCATGGACCCTGTCCGTGACCTGCTCATCTGGGCTGTGGTCCAGAACCGCAAGGAGCTGGCAGAAATCATCTGGGCCCAGGTATCACAGCCCAGAGCTGGTGGTCCTGCCTCAGGGACTCAGGTGGAGCCAAACCTTCCAGCCCCAAGGGCAACAGTGGCACCTGCTGGGATTTGGGATAGCAGGCAAGCTGTCCCAAGCCTGACCCCAGCCAAAGGGGGAACACCCTGAGGGCACTTGGTGTCCATCCCCAGCTGCAACATGAGGCAAGATCCCTCCCTTCCTGGCCAAAATGGGAAGAGGGGATGTGCTGGGCCAGAATTGGGCTAGTCCTTGCACAGGCTGAGAGAGGGCTGAGCACACAGGGGCATGGCAGAAGGTGTGGAGAAGGCTTCCACCTATAAACAGCATCCTGGGACAAGAGGCAGTGTGGGGGGTGGCATGGGGAGCATGCTGAGGAGTCACTCCACCCTGTTACCTAATGCATCCCACAAGGAGGGCAAGGTTGTTCCCATATTCCCTGTGGCAGTGGATTACCCAAAGGGGAGCCCACCTGAGCCTTTGCCATGGCAAACTGTCCATCCTGAGCACCAGTCTGCTTGGGACACCCTCCTTTCCTCCTGTGGGAGCTGGGGAGGGCTTGGCAGGATTGCTGGGATTTGATAGATGGTGTCCACACTCTTCTTGTCCTCTTCTGTCCCAGAGCCAGGACTGCATGGCAGCTGCTCTGGCCTGCAGCAAGATTCTGAAGGAGCTGGCCAAGGAGGAGGAGGACACAGACACCACGGATGCCATGCTGGCCCTGGCTGAGCAGTACGAGCACAAGGCCATTGGTGAGCAGGAGGGCACCAGCACCCCACAACTGCTCCTGCACCCCAGAGGGCTGGCAAACCTCACCCAGGAGGTGTCTGGAGGAGATGAGGGGTGAAAAACAGGGGTCCCATTGTCAGAGTCAGGGTCATGATGCTCCAAGAGCTGTGCCCAGGTGGTGTGGGAGCACAGGGAGTACCACTGTTTGGTGCAATGTCCTGAGCCTGCTGAAAAGGGTGGCTCTGTGGGTGCCCTGTCCTGGAACTCAGCCTCACCTCCCTGGTACCTGCCCGTCCAGGTGTGTTCACAGACTGCTACCGTAAGGATGAAGAGAGAGCCCAGAAGCTTCTCACCCGTGTCTCTGAAGCCTGGGGGAAGACAACCTGTTTACAGCTAGCACTGGAGGCCAAGAACATGAATTTTGTGTCCCACGGGGGTGTCCAGGTGGGTTCCCAGTAGCAGTGCTTGGAGGGGACATTCCCAGGATCCAGGGTTCCTTGCAGGCAGCAGTGGGGCTCTGCCCTTCATCCCCTGTAACCAGCACTCCTCTTCCTCTCTCACAGGCCTTTCTAACCAAGGTCTGGTGGGGAAAGCTGTGTGTGGACAATGGGCTTTGGCGGGTGATCACATGCATGTTGTTCTTCCCCCTGCTCTACACCAACTTCATCACCTTCAGGTACTTCTGGCAGCTGGGACATGCATGCCCTGAGACAGGGATTTCCTCCAGCCTCCCCCTGTGGCTGGCTGGAAGAAGCTGCTGTGGCACCTCACTGGGCAGCTGAGCCCACATCCTCCCCTGCTCCCAGCAGGGAGAAGAGGCTGCAGCCCATGGGCTGCCTGACACGCCTCCGAGCCTTCTTCACAGCACCTGTCGTCATCTTCCTCATGAACATCCTCTCTTACTTCACCTTCCTCCTGCTCTTCGCATACGTCCTGATGGTTGACTTCCAGCCAATGCCGTCCTGGAGGGAATACCTCATCTACTTCTGGCTCTTCTCCCTGGTGTGCGAGGAGATTCGCCAGGTGTGGGGCAGGCAGAGGCGAGGCTGGGGGGTGGCAGAGGAGAAGACTCACCCCTCTGGGGGCTCCTGGGGTATCCCGTGCAGCTCACATTCCCATGCTGCTTCTCATGTCACCATCCATTCAGAGTGGTCCCCCCAGTACATGGAACCAGCAGATCCCCTCATCTCTGAGGCTGGAGAGTCTCCTTGGCTGCACCTGACCTAGCTGTGTGTACTTGCAGAAGAACATGGGATTTGGGGAGTGTCAGGAGATGGAGGAAGCACCTCCTTCTTGGGGTGAATTCCCAGCAGCATGTCCACACTTTGCTTGATATTGGAGGTTTTTTCAGCTTCAATACCTCAGTGCCTTTCTCCCCCACGCCTGAAGAGCTCCATGTCCCAGGTGTCCCCATGCCTCTTTCCAGGTGTCCCCATGCTCCTTTCATGCCCATATAGAAAAGCCTGGGCTTAGGTTACCTTTGGGTCAGTGAGAGTCTCCAGGGATGTTTAGATGGTCTGTGTGGTCTCTCCCCTCTATGAGGCATATGAGTATCTTACACCCAACCCCTCTTCTCTTCTCAACAGATGCTGTATGATCCAGATGGACTGGGGGTTGTGAAAATGGCTTCCCTGTACATCAAGGACTTCTGGAATAAATTGGATATCTGTGCCATCCTAGTCTTTATTGCAGGGCTGACTTGCAGGTGAGCTGCAGAGCTCGATAGTATTTTCATAGAATCATGGAATCACAGACTGGTTTGGGTTGGAAGAGACCTTAGAGGTCATCTTGTTCCAACCCTCTGCTCCAGGCCTGGACATCTTCCACTGTCCCAGGTTGCTCCAAGCCCTGTCCAACCTGGCCTTGGACACTTCCAGGGATGGGGCAGCCCCAGCTTCTCTGGGCACCTGTGCCAGGGCCTGCCCACCCTCACATTAATTCCAACCTGAATGATTCTATATGATTCTGTGGTGACACTGAGGTGTTTCCTTTCTTCTCTTTCATGCCCAGGTTGATCCCATCCACATTATATCCCGGGCGTATCATACTGTCCCTGGCTTTTATAATTTTCTGCCTGCGTCTGATGCACATTTTCACAGTCAGTAAAACACTGGGGCCCAAGATCATCATTGTGAAGCGCATGGTGAGATCTCCCCTCCATCCTGCCAGGGTGATGCTGAACCATCCTGCTAGAGCAGCTTGATGTGCCATCCACGTTATTCCATCCTGGAGTATGGTTTGCTCCATGACAGTCCTCTTCCCCTCTGTCTTTGCAGATGAAGGATGTCTTCTTCTTCCTCTTCCTGCTGGCAGTGTGGGTGGTGTCCTTTGGGGTGGCCAAGCAGGCTATCCTGATCCACAACGAGGAGCGCGTGGAGTGGCTTTTCCGTGGTGTGGTTTACCACTCTTACCTGACCATCTTCGGGCAGATCCCCTCCTACATCGATGGTAAGGGGCTCTGGCCTGTGACAGCATATGGCATGAGCAGGGGGGCTGTGACAAGGCTGATGTACCAAAATCATGCCGTGTTGGCCCATGGAACTCACACACAGGTGGCATGTGGGATGTGGCAGATGGAGGTCAAATCCCCACCTGGTGCTAAGCTCTTTGGATGTCAGCTTCTTTCAGAGAGCTGCTTCCTTGAGACACCCCAAGGTTTGTTCACCACAGAGTCATGTTGTGTTCTCCCACAGGGGTCAACTTCAACATCGACCAGTGCAGCCCCAATGGGACCGACCCCTACAAGCCCAAGTGCCCAGAGACAAATGCAGACAACAAGAAACCAATCTTCCCAGAGTGGCTGACGGTCATCTTGCTGTGCCTGTACCTGCTCTTCACCAACATTCTCCTCCTCAACCTCCTCATCGCCATGTTCAAGTGAGTCTGGAGGGTTGTAGATGTGGAAGGAGCGGGATACTGCTTGGGGGTTTATAGAAGTGATGGAAGTAGCAGTTGCAGGTCAGGGCTGATCAGGGAGATGGGTAGGAGCTGGGACACCATTCAGACATGATGTGCCCCCTCATCCCCACGGCACGGCTGACACATGGGCTCTGCCCCAGCTACACCTTCCAGCAGGTCCAGGAGCACACAGACCAGATCTGGAAGTTCCAGCGACACGACCTGATTGAGGAGTATCATGGCCGCCCCCCTGCGCCCCCACCCCTCATCCTGCTCAACCACCTGCAGCTCCTGCTCCGTCGGGGCTTGCTCCGCCGGCCACCCACGCACCACAAACTCAGTGAGCACCAGCATCCCCCTCCTGCCCTCTGCCCCCTCCTCAGGACATGAGGCTGGGCACACGGGCTGCAGTCCTGCGGCTTGGGATGCCCAGAGACCTGACAGCACTGCCGTCCCCTTCCTCTGGCAGAGGAGAAGCTGGAGAAGAATGAAGAAGCTGCTCTCCTCTCATGGGAGATGTACTTGAAGGAGAACTACCTGCAGCACCAGCAGTGCCAGGAGAAGCAGAACACAGAGCAGATGATCCGGGACATTGCACAGAGGTACTGCCACTCCTGAAACAGATTGTTCCTTCCATCCTTCAGTGCTCTGAGCAGGGAACAGTTGGAATCAGTGCAGGAGTGGCTGCTGAGGGCGTTCCAATTTGCACTGTCCCTCCAGGGTTGATGTACTGGCAGAGCTGCTAGACTTGGACCGGGTGAAGAGGACAGGGGTGGTGGAGCAGAGACTGGGCTCTCTAGAAGATCAGGTGAGGCAAAACCAGAGCAAATACCCAAGAAAGGTGAGATTTTTCCAGGGTCTGAGTCAACTGAACTAGAGTACAAAATCTGTCTGAATCAAAATCCCTTCAGACAGTTTGAGTTCCCTTGCCATTAGCATCCAAGGGGAAAAGGCTTATGGGAAATGTTCTGGGAATAGGATGCAAGTGGGAAGTGGTGGGATGAGCCACTGCCTCCACTGGAAATCCAAACAGTTAGAGCTGGCCCAGTTCTTCTCCTTCGCCTGAGAGGACCCTCCAGACCTCTTGGAGATGGGGACTCTGTGAAGCTGTCCCACACCCCACATGACCACTGGGTTGCCCAGGGAGCTGATCCAGCGGTGGCATCTCCTGTTTCCACTTCCATTTCTACCTGCTTTGTAAAAATGTTTCACTGGAGATGTTTTTCCAAGACAAGCATCAGGACACAGCCAGGATCACTGCTGTCCATGGGGACTGGCAGTCAGTGCCAAGGGCAGCGGTGCCTTCTGCCAGGGCTGGATCCTGTGGTACTTCTGGGGCAGGGGGTGACCCTCTGCTGTCCCCCACAGGTGCATCAGAGCGCCCAGGCCCTGAGGTGGATGATGCAGGCGCTGCGGGGCAATGGCTTCAGCTCAGGCGAGGATGTGCCGGCCGTGGGTAAGCAGAGCCCAGCTCCACCCCAGCAGCACTGGGGCAGTCCAGGGCCCCAGACAGGGGCTGAGCAGCCCCTTGCACCCCTCTGTTCAACAGCAAGGCAGAGATTCCATTGGCCTTGGGAGCTCTGGGAGCTCCATGAGGCCATCCAGCCCCTCCTGTGGCCATTGCCACCCTCCCTGGGGTTTCTTCCAGGATCTGTTAAGAGGGAAGGCAGGGTCTCAGTCCCCAGGGGACACCAGCAGCCTCTTGGAGAGACCCAGCCAGTTCCCTCAGCAGAGTCCTGGTCCTCAGCACTGGACTCAGCATCCTGTTTTGTGGGACCCTGCTGTCTGTGTCTGTCTCACAGGCTCCTCTAAAGCCTTGGACTTCAGAAAGGTTGACCTGGAGGGGAAAGCCGAGGAGAGCCAACCCCCATACCATGTGCTTGCCCGAAACCTCCTGTACCCAGGGTCTCACACCCTGCGCTTCCCTGTGCCCGATGAGAAGGTGCCCTGGGAGGTAGGAGCTGTGACCCTGGGCAGTGGGGCTGGGAGGAGGGGGTGTGGGGCAGACCCTGGCAGTGGTGGGCAGAGGAATAGACCCATTGTTGCACTTGGAATCTCCTGTTCTTCCAAGCCCTGAGACAAGTGATTTCCTGAAGCAGCTGCACTGAGGCTCTCCCAGAGACAAGGGCATTGTTGCTGCTGGGATCTGCAGTGCTAGGGATGCCCTGGGGGTGCTTAGTTGGAAGCAGAGGGCACAATCACCTGTTTCTGCATTTCCTGAAGCAGGGCTGGATCACGGTCAGTCCAGCACTGACTTCCATGTGGGCATGAGCCTGTCAGCTGAGACCTCGAGCTCAGCCCCCAGCAGAGCCCAGAGCATCACTTGGGCAGTGATGCCACAAACTGAGCAGAGGAAGACACTGGGGCATAAGGTGTTCCCAGATGTCCCAGTCCCTGCCTGCCACCAGAACAGGGATGCAAGGGAGTCCTGACACAGCCACGTGCTCCACAGGTGGACTTCCCGCTCTATGACCCCCCTGCTTACTCGGCTGACCACAAGGACATGGCTGTGCAGGACCCCTTCAGCCTGTGAGTGTCCCCCCTGTGGCTCCCCACTCCTCCACCCCTTTCCTGAGTGGCACAGCCAGCCCTCCCTGCTGGGCTGCCTCCCACCCCCAGCTCCTTGGAGTCTCTCCTGAAGATCAACTACAACACCATGGATGGGCTGATCGACCGGCAAAGCTTCCACGGGCTCTATGCCGTGCAGGATGGGCTGCCACTGTGAGTGCCACCCCCACAGGGCTCTCTGGGAGCTGGGGTGGGATGCAAAGCACTGGGAGACGGAGAGTCTAGGGGCACCTGGGTGCACCCATCCCATTCCTGCTTTCCTATGGCTAATGGTGGGGCAGGGATAATGGCTTGCATCTTCCTCAGGGCTGATGCCCAAAAAACCACCACAGCATCCCAAAAAAGGTGGGGTGCAGTGGTAGAGAAGTGCTATAGGGGTGCACAGAGGGACTCTGGCACCATGCCAGCGCCCTCACTGTCACTCTGACAGGAACCCCATGGGCAGGACAGGGCTGCGAGGCCGCGGGAGGCTGCACTGCTTTGGGCCCAACCATGCCCTGCACCCCGTCGTGACCCGGTGAGTGCGTGGGGACACAAAGGTGTCCTGCTCCAGCACAGGGCTGGGCATGTGGGTGGAAGAGGGGGCACGGAACCACCTGGGAGGGACTAGGATCTGGCCAAACACAGTGCTGCCAACACTGCTGCTGCTGGGAGGAGGGGAGCAAAGTCCAGCTGCAGCGTGACAGGGGCCTGTCTCACAGCTGGAGGAGGAATTTGGATGGGTCCATTATAAGGAAGAGCCTGAAGAAGATGCTGGAAGTGCTGGTAGCCCAGTATCCACTGTCAGACGTCTGGGCTCTGCCTGGGGTAAGAACTGGGGGAAACTAGCTGGTGCAGAAGGGACTGCGGAGGTGGGAGCAGCACAGGGAGGGAGGGATGGATGGATGGATGGATGTCTCACAGAAAATGGGGAATCACAGGTGCATGTTGCAGCCTTGGCTGGGTAGGTACCATTGACCCTCCTGCAGAACATCTGCATGCCAGGGGTGCTGGACAAGCAGTGGTCCCATTACATACACCCACTCACCCTGTGCTGCTGTCTCCTGTCTCTCCCTCCTCCTCCTCCTCCACAGCTTCAGTTCTCACATGTCCCTCACATGAGCATATTAAGTCATTGGCAAAGCATCCTTTGGCAGACCTTGGATCAGGCAAATTCAGGCATCTGCTTGGGCAGAGCTGAGGACTTTGGGCAGGGCAGGGAGAAATGAAGGTGCCATGAGAGCTTGTGGCATCTTCTGCAGTGGTGGCTGGCAACTGCCTGATGGCCAAGCTGGTGGCAGGGAGGGAGGCTGGGCTGTGCTGATGGCAGGCCCCATGGCTGACATCTGCTTTGGCACAGGGGTCACTGGAGCCGGGTGAGACACTGCCACTGAAGCTGAAGTGGATCCTACGCCGGGAGTTCTGGTCCCAGTTCCAGAACTTACTGAAACAAGGCACTGAGGTGAGGGGCACGCAGGTGTCCCAGGGTTATTGGGTCATATGAGCATCCCAGTGGGATGGGGGCATGCAGACATTACGCTGGCACAGGGGCACACAGGTATCCTGGTGGCAGAGGCACAGGGGGACGTCACCACAGTGCAGAGACAGGTGGACATCAAGATGCCCCAGGAGTGCCCCAGGGTACAGGGCAGGGTGCATCACCTCTTGGTCACTGCTCCCACCAGGGAGGAATGGCTGGGGGAGGTGGAGACATGCTGTAATGCATGTGTGGGGGTCTGGGAGCAGCACAGAGACCCTGGGGGTGGGCTGCCCACGCCACTGTCTGTGCCTGCTGCAGTCGCTCTCCATGGCTCCAGCTGCACAGGGAACAGGGCGCTGGTCTCCAGTGGGGCAGAGAAGCTGCAGGGCAATACCCCACCACCCCCAGGGCCTCTCAGTGCCCTCAGAGATGTGGTGAGGGCTCTGCTGATGTGGCAACTCCATCACTGAGCACAGGTACACAAGGGGTACCTTGATGACCCCCGCAACACAGACAATGCCTGGGTCGAGACCGTCGCCGTCAGTGTCCACTTCGACAACCAAAACGACGTGGAGATGAAGCGGCTGAATTCGGTATGGGGCTCTCACCCCTGTGGCTCCTTGACCTGGCTCTCAGGGGGCCTGGGGAAGGGGAGACACCTCTCCAGACCCCGATCTCATCAGCAGTGGGAATCTCCAGCTGCACAGAATGGGGGAAGAACATGGGGATGAACATGGGGTGGCACCCCAATGTGTGCCCCAAAAAGAAAGGGCAGGAGGTTGGGGACTAGAAGTGTTGTTGAGCATCACTGACATGGCCTCTCACCAGTCTGTCCCCTTCCAGTTCCTTCAGGGTTGCGACCCGGAGCTGTGCATCCGCTGGCAGGTGCTGGACAAGAGGATCCCCCTGCATGCCAACCACAAGTTGCTCCTACACAAGGTCTCAACCCTTCTTGGTGCCTACTACTGAGGCCTCAATCACAGTCCAGAGCTTCTGCTGCTCCAGACCAGGTTCTGGTTGGGACCTGCAGCTGCACCCCAGTTCACCTGTGAGACCGTGGGAGCTGCTGGAGACAAGGTACTTGGGCTGCTGCCATGAATGGTCCATTGCAGGTCTCTGGGAGAAAAGTGTCCCCTCCCTGGGGGCAGGGGCTGCCTGGACAGTGCATCCCAGTCACCTGAGAGACCAAGCTCAGCCCCAGCTTCTGTCTTGGTGCTTCCACATTAGCCCACATCACTAGCCCAGAGCTTGGCCCATGCAGATCCACGGGCCTGTTCCTGTGAGATGACCCTTCCTTCAGCTCCAACCTGCTCTCCACTTCAGGGTGGGCACTGGGGATTCACCAGCCCCAGCTGCTCCTCCACCAGGATATCCATCACTGCTCCCTGCTCCTGCTCTGAACCCTGGCAGCCCTCCTGCCACAGATCTCAAAGTATTGCTCTGGAGGAGGCTGGGAGTCCCTCCTGTGGCATCTGTCTCTGTATGTCTGGTTGCTTCAGACCCAGTAACATGGTTCTGAGCTGTGACTCAGCACTTCCAAAGGTGTGAGCAGCTCCTGGCTTATATATCTGTGGTTTCATAGCTCCACACAGGCCCACCTGCCATGCCCCACACTGATATGTGTGTGTATGCTAAGCACCAGCTTGTGGCTGAACTCCCTCCCTCCATCTGAGCCAAAGCACTAGCTAAATGTCACCTGCCTGTCCCCATCCCCTGGTGCACATGGATAGAAAGGGGCAGCTCACTGGAACACAGTTGATCCATGCTCTAAAGGTCCCTTGAACAGGTAGGGACAGGAGAGGGACATCAGTCTGTCAATCCCAGACATCCCTGCTTTTAAGGAGTCTTTCACTCAAATTTTCTGTTGCCTGCCATGGGGAGAACAAGGCAGAGTGAAGACAATTTCTGGTCACCCAGAAGAGATCCACAGCATCAGGTTATGCTTGGGACTGCTCAGAGCAGGATTTTGGTTTCCCCACCCTCTCCCAGTGGATCAGACACTGGCCAGCCTGGGCTATTCATCCCACACTGGTGGCCACCACAGCACAACTGCAGTTTCACCAGTGATGCACTGGGGCTTGGCGAGGGGAGGGGGCCCACTCTGGCAATGTATTCAACCCAGCTCAATAAACCATGTATTAAATAACTGCAGGCTGGTGGTCTCTTATGGCTGTTTAACCAGGGACCATTCCTGAAGACCATGCTTGGAGCACACTTCAGGATGAGCCCAGTTTGTGTGTTCCCACCCCAATCTTGTTGCACAAACTCACTTAGCCTGTAGACTCACCTGTAGCGATGGTGGAATCACAGCATGGTTTGGGTTGGCAGGGACCCTGAAGATCATTTCATTGTGTTGAGTTCTGGGCCCCTGAGTTGAGGCAAGAGATTGAGGGGCTGGAGCGGGGCCAGAGAAGAGCAACGAGGCTGGAGAAGGGAGTGGAGCACAAGTGCTGTGGGGAGAGGCTGAGGGAGCTGGGGGTGTTTGTGCTGGAGAAGAGGAGGCTGAGAGGTGACCTCAGCACTGTCTGGAAGTGCCTGAAGGGAAGTTCTGGCCAGGTGGGGGTTGGTCTCTTCTCCCAGGCACTCAGCAATAGGACAAGGGGGCACGGGGGGCTCAAGCTCTGCCAGGGGAAATTCAAGTTGGAGAGCAGAAAAAACTTCTTTGCAGAGAGAGTGCTCAGGCATTGGAATGGGCTGCCCAGAGAGGGGGTGGATTCCCCATCCCTGGAGGTTTTTCAGCTGAGCTTGGCCGTGGCACTGAGTGCCATGACCTGGTAAAGGGACTGGAGTTGGCCCAAGGGTTGGACTTGATGATCTTGGAGGTCTTTTCCAACCCAATCCATTCTATGATTCTATGATTCCAGCCCTGTGCCATGGGCAGGAACACCTTTCACTAGACCAGGGTGCTTGAGGGGACTTGACCTATTTGGAGACAAAACGGGAATGAGCTCCAAGGCAATGGCACGACACCTTCTACCATTGCTTGTGGTTTGATGTCTGCTCCTGGTCTCCCATCGCTGAGAGGGATAGAAGACCATCTACTGAGTGCCCACGTGGGTGGGGAAAGCCCAGGCTAGAGGCATGACTAGAGAGAAGAGAGTTTCTCACCTTACAGCAGCTGATCAAGCTTCGAGCCCCGCAGCCCGGACTGCAGCCTCCGAAAAATTGCTGAAACCTCATTAGCAGCACTTAATTTCCGTACAGAGGTGCTCTACGCGGCCACTCTCCCGCAGCCCCGTGGGGGTGCTGCCTGGCTGTCCCATCACCCTGGTCCCCGGGTCCCCCTCCC
>VWZD01007811.1:170635-216870 GCA_013396695.1 Sakesphorus luctuosus | reverse complement strand
GCACCCGCACCGGCACCGGCACCGGCACCCACACCGAACCCGCACCCACACCTGCACCCGCACCGCACCGCCACCGCCACAGCCACCGGCACCTACACTGCACCCGCACCCACACTGAATCCTCCCCCCTACGGGCACCGGCACCGCACCCGCACACACACCGAACCCTCACTCGCACTGGCACCGCACCCACACCCGGAGCGAAGCGGAGCCGCCCCGGACGAGCCGGTAAGGGACCCCCGGGGCACGTGGGCGGCGGGGGTCGGTCGTGCTTCCTGGTGGGGTCCAGGCATCAGGGTCCCCTGGCGGGGCAGAAGGGCTGGTCGGGGCATCGCCCCCGCACACCCTCGGGGTCTGCGGAGGCTGCGACTCCTCAGAGCTCCTCTGAGCCCTTCCAGGCGGTGCGAACCGCCATCGCGTCCTTGTTCCCCCGGAGAGATGGAGCTGGCGGAGCCTCGTAGGGCCCGAGGGAATCCCGGGAAGCACAACCTCACCTCCCATGACTGAGCCCACAGTGCCCCAGCACTGGGCAGGGCCACGGACTAGGCCACGGGCAGCATCCCTCCAGTATGAGCATCCCTCGGGTATGAGCATCCCTCGGGTATGAGCATCCCTCGGGTATGAGCATCCCTCGGGCATGGTACCCTGAGGATGCTCACACCTGAGGGAACGGGCTGTTACCAGGAGGATGCCATTAGCAGAAGGGGGCTGGTACCAGGAGGACAACAATTCAGTGTCCATAATGACATCACCATGGGCCATTTAATTCCCAGGTGAAAGACTCCCCGGGTCTCTCACCCCTCCCCTCCGTGGAGATTTCTTCTCCCCAGGCTGGCCAAGGCAGCAGGAAAGGTGTGAGCAGCACCAAAAGCAGAGGAAAGGTGTCCCACGTGCTTCACCTCTTGCCTTGCCCCTGGTGGCACTGGGATGTCCCTTGGGGTTCCCACATTACCCCCTTTACAGTGATAGTGGTTCCTCTCTTCATCTCCAGCCCCCACAGTCAGGCTATCCAATCTTATGCTTTGTTTACTTTAAAAAACTAACTCATGTCCAAACGCTTCTTTGGCGAAACCCTTGGAAATATGACACTTGCCAGCTCCTGGAGCAGAAGGGGAGGGAAAGCAAAAGAGCTCCACGTCTTGTTATTTAAAACCCCTGTGGTGATTAAGTCAGTCTGATGATCCGTGCAGTCTGACTCATCATTTTTTCTTTAAACACTTAGGGTTGGTGAGATAGGAATTCAGTGCTGCTGTTCTCCAGCAGCAAACCATTGCATCCCCCCTGGAAACTGGCAGCAGGATGGGGCAGAGGCTCCCAGGCCAGACTTGTCTCCACACCTCCATCCTGCAGCACACCTCATCTGCTTGGGTGGTCTTTGCAGAGATGAGGGCAGGGGTTTCAATCTCAGCATCTCTATGTGTTGTTAAACTTAGGCCAAATTAAGCTGTTCTGGAGAAGATGGTAGCCAGTGTCACTCCAGCCTTGTTTTCTGGGCTCCTGAGCCCAGCCTCCCACCCCTTTGCCAGGGCACATCACACATGAGCCACACACAGTGTTCCAGGAAATAATGCCGTGTCATATCCCCTCCACCCACTGCTTCCCTCCAGTGATGGGAGAGGCTTTGCGGGAATGTCAAAGGACCGCCCTGCTGCCCAGGATCTGCTGCCACCCCCGGGGAGCTGCCAGCAGCCGTGCTGAGCTGGCCAGCTGCAAGATGACCCTCACCACCCCACCAGCTGTGAGCATGGCCCAGGCTTTCTTCTGTCTCCTGCTCTGCATCCCCTGGGGCAGCTCCTGCCCCCGCAGCTGCCAGTGCACAGAGCAGGCAGGGGCAAAGGCTGTGCTCTGCAGCTCCCAGCACCTGGAGGAGATCCCCAAGGACATCCCCAGGGACGCGGTGTTCCTCAAGCTGGATGCCAACAGCATCACCAGGATCCCCAGCAACGCCTTCAGGCACCTCTCCCACCTGGAGGAACTTGATCTCTCCCGGAACGCCATCGAGAAGATAGACAGGGCAGCTTTCAAAGGGGTGGCTGCGGCGCTGCGGACCCTCGACCTCTCCAGCAACCGCATCCGCAGCGTCCCCAAGGAGGCCTTGCTGGCACTCAATGCCAAGCTCCGGCTGGCCAATAACCCCTGGCACTGCGAGTGCGCCCTGCAGGAGGTGATGTGGGAGGCACGGCTGGACCCTGACTCTGTGCAGGACATCACCTGCCACACGGCCCCGCGGGAGGAGTATGTGGGCAAGCCGCTGCTCCAGGTCCTGGATTCCGGTGCCAACTTCTGCAGCGTGCGCCAGAGGACCACGGACGTGGCCATGTTCATCACCATGTTTGGCTGGTTCGCCATGGTCATCGCCTACGTGATCTGCTATGTCCGGCACAACCAGGAGGACACCTGTAAGCACGTGGATTACCTGAGGTCACTGCCCAGCACCCAGGGCCATGCAGAGACCACCAGCACTGCCCTGTAGTGCAGGGTTGGGGTTCCAGCTCCCAGCTTCTTTGCTGGGACCACCACTGGTGGGCTGGCACCACCCAACTGGTGGGCTTCAAAGCTTCTTGGTGGGATTCCCCCAGTGCTTGCTCCAGTCCTGCAGACAAGGATCACTGACTGCCCCTCCCCAGCAACACTCGACCGAGCGTGAGCAAAGTACATGGGGGAGGGATGCTGGGGACACCTAATGCAGACCTGCCCATGGAGACCTTGATCCTGGTGACAAACACTCCTGGACAGACCCTTTTTCCCTGCCAGAGCTGGGCTCACAGGGAACACAGCCACAGCCACATGCCTGTGGTTTGGACAGATCAAGCCTGTGGTGTGGAGAGATGGGTGTGGGGGGTTTGTGGGGCCAGGAGGTCCCTGGAGTGCAGAAGGTCACTGCAGAGGGATCACCCCCTCCTGGCTCCAGTGAGAGACCAGCCTTGCAGAAAGCAGGACATGGTCCCCAAGGCCCTGTGTGGCATCTCAGCAGCCTCTGCCTGCCTCCAGAAACCCAGAGCAGGACCTCCCAAACCTTTGGCTCCTCAATAAAGCCCTGCGCATAGGAAGAACCCCATGATTTGTGCTATGCTGGGAGGTGGGTGTCTGGGGAGGAGCGTGGTGTTTGGGGGATTTGAGCTTATCCTATTTCAATCTATCCCAAAGCAGACCAGACTAAATCCAATGTACCAGCATAAGTTCCATTAGGTGCCATCCCCTCTGCCCTCAGCCCAGCCTGGCTCAAGCAGGGACCAGCTGCCCAAATGCATCTGGTACATCTCGCCTTATCTTTCCTTTCCTCAGGGCTGAGTTAGAGTTGCTGCTGGTGGCTCAGTGCAATGAAAGCAAATCAAATTCTCTCATCTCATGAGCGAAAAGCGGTCCTTTCTGGCAGGGCTGGCTGCAGCCACAATGAACAGGAGGAGGAGGGAGGGATGCAGAGGCTCTCCCAGGTCTGGACCCTGGGGCAGCTCAGGCTGACTCCCCAGTCCTTTTGGCAGGGCAGGCACCTCCTCTGGGGTCCCCAGTGCCAGGGCAGGTGGCCCAGCTCCAACAGGACACCTGGGTGTGGGGAATGCTCAGCAATGTTCTGGGACAGTCAGGTGAGGCACAGGGTCCTGGGTGGGGGGGAACAGAGGGGCACCCTCACCCCAGCACAGGGTGTCCTCTGTCCTCAGGACCACCTCGTCCTCATGGGCCACCTCTTGTCATGAATATGGCCCCATCTCATCTGGGGGGACTTCTTGGTGAAGAGATTCCTCTGCCATGGGGCAGAGTAGTTTGGGTACCCACATGGGATGAAGGCTGGGTGCACACAGTTTATTAGAGCTGGTTAAGCAAAAGAGTCCCCCAGCAAAGGCAAGAGAAAGAAAAGAGGCCGCAGTTTCACCTGGCGCAGTTTTGGGTCTTTCCCATGCCCATGGTAGCTGGATTGGTCCAAATGCGCAGCAGGTTTTCTTGAGAGTCACTAACCCCATGTAAAGGGGTGCAAGGACCAGTACTGGTCCCTGTACACACCCATGGGCTTGTACAACACACATGTCACATGTGGAGGACTACCCACAACAGAGCAGGAGGGTGGGAAGGCACCTGTGGCAGTGTAATGGGATGGTGATGCCACCAAAGGTGACACCAAGAGTGGCTGCAATGTCAAACCAGCTGGTCCTCAGCAGCATCGCAGCATCAGGCACTGGGCAGCCAGACCCAAGCCTGCATCCACCTTCTGCAGTTTCTCACATGTTTACTCCCTTCCACCACACACCCACCCTGGCAGCTCATGCTCTGCTCAGTCTCTTCCTTCCCTCTCTTTGTGCAGCCTCTGGCCACAGCCACTGGCAGCTCTGGGTCCTTCCTGTCTGGAGATTGCCAAGTGTCAGGTCCCAGCAAACCCTGGGAAGCACCAGGGTGCTGGGCACCTTGTGTAGGACATGGCTGGGGAGCATGGTAAGAGAGCTTTCCCAGGAGAAATAGCATCAAAGCAGGGTCTCAGCCCCTTCACCAGCCCCCAGACAAGGCTGCAGGGAGCCCTGGACCATCCTCCTCCTCCTCCTTCTCCTCCTCCCCTTCCTGCAGAGTGCACAGCCAGCCACTGTCCTGGCTGAGCTGCAGCCACTCCTGTGCTCTGTGATCCATCTTCACCTGGATTCCCAGCCCACCCCAGTCCCGGCAATGAGCTGAGCACGTTTCAGGCGGCTCAGGTGGTTTTCAGCTTGAGCACCTTGGAAAGTGGCTCTCTGGCACTGGAGTAGAGCAGGTAGGAGCCGTCAGCGGTGTGAAACACCTCCCAGTCTCGACAGCCGATGGTGGGGAGGTGGTGGGCTGCCACAAAGCCTTCATAGCCTTGCCACCTGCATGGGGAGGGCAGTTAGCTCCCAGGGCATGAGCTGGGCTCCTGGGAGGGGCAGGACAGCTGAGCCGTGGGGCTGGGGCATCTCCCACCCCACCGTGGTTCAGGGTGGGAGGTCCCTCACTGGGGCTTCCCATTCCTGCCTGAAAACAGGGAGCAGTCCTATCCATCCTCCCTGGGCACATGCACCAGGTTGTGCCCGTGCAGGGCCACACCTGGTGGGAATAACCCCCAAGCCCCCCAAGCCTGCCCTCTGCAATACCTGTAGATAATACTGTTAACGGAGAAGGTGAAGCCATCGAAGGAGTTTGCTACCACCAGAAAAGAGTCGTCTCCCACTGAGAAGAACTCCCAGTCCAGGGCACTGGGCATGAAGGAAGCAGAGAGCAAGTGAGATGGCCCCTGTGTGGCCAGCCAGAGAAGGGGCTGTGTGTCCATTGGCAGAGCCCACCCCACCCCACCCCACCCCAATCTCTGCCACCGTGATGACACACAGAAAACCCTGCTCTTTCCAGGCTGCTCCTGGAAGAAGTCCACTCTCATTCCCAAATCCAGGGCCTTCTCCCAGCTCCCACTGGGATTTGGTGCCAAGGAGCTGTCACCCATCACCCTCCCCATCAGTCCTGGTCCCTGGTAGTGTGAAAGCCTGTAGGAACTCTCCTGGAGACAAGCAAGTGCAGTTTTAAACTGAAAGAGGAGGGGCCCTGGCACAGGTTGCCCAGAGAAGCTGTCCCTGCCCCATCCCTGGAAGTGTCCAAAGCCAGGTTGGATGGAGCCTGGAGCAACCTGGTTGAGTGGAAGGTGTCCCTGCCCATGGCAAGGGGGTTGGGATGAGATGATCTTTAACATTCTTTCCAACTCATTCTGTGAGACCTCTGAGATGCTCAGGAGAAGGATCTGGACTGAGGAGCATCCTGACCCCTAGCACAGGTACCTGTAGGTGAGAAGGTCCTGGAATTTAACAAACATCTGGGCGGTGATGTTCAGCTCATAGATGGAGGAGTTGATAGCATAGAAGTTGGAGGGTGCTGGCATCCCACTGTCATAGCTGTGGCTGTTGGCAACAGCCAGGAAGACTCTGTCCCCAATATGAAGAACCTCCCAGTCAGCAGCACCAAATGTCTGTGGGGAAGGAGGGCATAAGACAAGCTGGATGTGCCTGGCTTGTCTAAACCCAGAGGGGAACTGAGGAGCAATGGTCAAGCCTTACCAGAATAGACTGGAAGAGCTGGAAAGAACCACTGAGCCAGATGTAGATGTTTGAGTAGATCTTAGTGGATGTGCCATTGAAGGTGTTAGCTACAGCCAAGAAGGAATATGGTCCAATGGTAAAAAATTCCCAGTCATAGGCTCCAGAGGTAGCAATGGTCTGGTTAGCTTCAAACAGCCCTGTCCTGGGGTTCCACTTGTATATCACACTGTCTATATTGTGGTTGTTCCCTGGAGAGGACAGATGGACAGACATGAACCACGAGGGAAGGGGATACCTGGCTTGTCTGAGAAACAGGTTCAGCTATGTGAATATTTGCCAGCAGGTCACGAGCCTATATGGTAGTGACCTGTTGCTGCCCAAGAAGTGGCTGAAGAGATTCTGCAGGCTCCATCCCTACCTAGTGTCTCCATCCAGATCTAGTGCCTCCATTCCTGTCTAAAGCCTCAATCCCTTCCTAGAACCTCCAAGCCTAAGCAGAACCTCTATCCCTACCTAGAGCCTCCACCCCTAACCAGAGCCTCCACCTATACCTAGAGCCTCCATCCCTATCTAGAGCCTCTATCCCTACCTAGAGCCCCTATCCCTACCTAGAGCTTCCATTCCATGGAACACACCAGCAGCTTGTTGAGAGCATAGGGTGGCAGCTTTGTGGCAGCCCTGGTGGAGGAGGGACGGGTGGATGCCATGTCCCCACACAAGCAGTACCCCAGAGGCACCGAGCCAGTGCCCCAGGGTGCCCAGGTCCTGCTGGCTGTCCCGTGGGGTGGCTCTGTGCAGTGGGGCCAGTTCCAGCCATGCCCCTAAGCACCTGGCATGGTAGGCTGGCCCCAGCACTAAGGCATGTGCTCCATCCAGCCCCTGGGCTCTGCTTGAGCATCTCAACCTCACACCTGTGTGGGACCCAGCTGGCTTTAAATCCTCATTGCAACAGAAGAGACTTAGGCAGGAAAGATGCAGAGAGAATGGGTGGGAATGGCCACATGGATAAGTGGCAGCTCCTCAGGGACTGACCCTCAACCTCCCTCCAAGGGAAGCATCCCCAGTTTGGCTTAGCCATGATGGTCTTAACCCCTGCATGATGTGCATGACTGCCAAAGGAACCACACTGCCATGGGAGGAGGTCTCATCCAAACTTGCCATGCTGGGGTGCAGCAGGTGAGACATGGAGGTCCAAGCCCAGCTCACAGGTGCCCATGGAACCTGCTGCCAGCTCTGAGCTTGGTGCCAGAGGAGCAGATTCCCCCGGAGCCATCCCTGATGTCAGGGAAGGAGCCCATTGGCCCAGAGTTTTGAACCCATCTGGGAGCACCTGGAGAGCCAGGGCTGTGCTATCAACCCGTTTGTCCCTCCATGATGAGTGCATGTCCCAGCCCAGAACAACTCAGGGCCTGGGAGGGGAACAAGGCTGGATCATGTCTGCAGGATGCCCAGGGAGGGACAGAAGGATGTCAGCAGGCTCCCAGTCAGCTTTCCTCAGTTTCCTGTGTGCAAAAGGCTCAGCCTGGGGTGCTACCAGGTTATGTAGCACTGGGGATAAAAAAGAAAAGCAGAGAGATTCAGCACATACACCATCCCCACCCTTGTCCTTTCTGCTGTCAGAAACCCAAAGTGTGTCAGCCACCTCCCCAAACGCTTTTCTCTCCTATAATGGGAGGGTCTGCAAGGCTCCAGGCCTCCTGAGGGACACCATGCTCCCAGCTGCATGCACATCTAGCTGGCTTTGCTCTGCACTCTGCTCTGGCAGAGGATGCACAGGGAGCTGTGGGGTTTCCACAGCAACTGGAGGATGCTCTCAGCAGGTACCTGTGGCGGGGCACCTGCCATGGTTCCAGGTGTCACCCCGGGGCCTGTAGGGAATATGAGGGATGGGTACCTTCTCTGTGGTTGACCACAGCGAGGAAAGCCTCTCCCTCAATGACAAAGGCCTCCCAGTCCCTGGCGCTGTGCGTGGTGATCCGCTGGTACGTGACGAATTTTGCCTTCCTGTGGCTCCACTTGTATATTACAGAGAACTCCTGACCCCTCTCATTCTGCTCAAAATTCGCCACTGCTAGGAAGATCTGAAAAGGAACAAGCCAGGACAGCTTGGCTTTCTTCTCTCAAAGGAAGACAGACAGGAATGGGCAGGGGGAGGTGGGATGGGGGACCAGGGACGAGGTGGTGGGACGAGGTGGTAGGACAAGGTGGCCCTGGCTGGGGTCCCTGAGCAGTCCCCGGGCAGCACAGTGGGGACAGGGACCTGCAGGGGTCTTTGTGCATGTCAGGGACACAACACTCAGCCACAGCCTCTTAGACAATGGGATGGAGAGCTGAGCTGTCTGCTCGTGCCTCACCAGCCTCAGGAATGAGGAGTGTGACATGGACTGGGGAAGTGAGGGGGTCTGGGCTACCAAACCTTCCTGCAAGGAAAGGTGGCTCAGGAGAAAAATGCAGATATGATAATGACTACAACAGCAATGATAACAATTTCCTGAGACAAAACAATTTCCAGAGCAAGAAACCCCTGTGCAAATGTCAGGGACAGCCATGCTGCAGCAGAGGTGAGCAAGTGCAAGGTTGGGAGCACATCCAAGGTCTGTCATGCTGGCTCTGCCACTCCATGTCCTTCAGATAGAGTGGCAAAGCTTATGCTCCAGTTTGGGCCACAAAGAGGCACAGTGCCATAGCCCAAAAGGAGGAAACAGTGGGGGGCTCTCCTGCCTCCTGGCCCATGCAGAACCCTGCCAGCACCAGCCCAACACTTTGTCCAGCCAAGGAGCAGCCACCCCCAAGGACAGGGCTGTGCTGGGTCCCTCTGTCCCCCCAGGGAAGGTGCATCTCTCTCTGAGAGCCATGGTTGAGGGAGTCCCTTTGAGGCATCTCTTGAAATAGCTTCACTGGGAAGAGTAACACGTGGATTCAGACCCACAACTCAGGCATTTGTGGTCCCTTGGTCTCCACTCACAGGGACCACCAGAGTGCCCACACTGCCCGTGGGGCTCTTCACCCCATCCCAGCAGAGCACCAACAAGTCCCAGAGCAGTTAACTGGTGTTGACACTCACAGAGGTGCATCCCACCTGCAACAGGTGTGGGAAACCTGAGCTACTGCAGACACCTGTACTGCTGCTGGTACAACACTCTCTGGCCATCATCTCCATGCAGAATTGTGTTGAGCATTGGGTTTAGCTGCTGGTGGGAACAACCTTGAGACTCCTCAGAGTTCCTGTCTGCTGCCTGTGAGGGTGCAGCTGGAGTGATGGAGAGCAGTGATGGGAATGTCAGGCATGTTCCCAGCCCACAGCCAGCACAGCTGCACTTCCAGGGCTTGACTGAGTTTCCTGCAGGGCTCCACCATCAGGGATGGCCCAAACCCCAAGGTTGCCCATCAGGGATGTCCTCATTATCATGTTCCCTCACAACCAACAGGGGACATGGCATGTTTGTATCCAGTCAGCACACCTGTTGGTGCCACTAAGCTTGGAGGCAGGAATTTTGCCATCCCTCTGTTCTCTGGGGCATATGGTTGGCAATGGAGGAGCCCTGCAGCCACCCTGGTGACACAGCCAGAATGTGTCCTGCCAGGGGGAATGACCCCAGCTCCCCAGCAGCCCTGCACAGAGCTGGCTCTCAGCTCATGGCTTGCCCAGGGCTCCTCCAAAGGGATAAGCAGTTTCCCAGGGAAAGGAACCAGCCAGATACTCTTCTCTAGTCTCGTGGCAGATTGGCCAGGTGAGCAGAGGTGGCTCCAAAGTCCCAGAATGATTTAAAAGCATGAATGCTTAATAATGCAGGAAGCTGGACTCAGTGGGTCTCGGGAGGGAGCTGCAGGCTCTGATGGCTCTCTAAGACCACAGGTAGATCTCTGAGACACAGATACATACTCTGCCAGCATCGGGTGCTGGAAATGTCCTGGGTGGATATAGCTGAGTCTCAGCAAAATAGTGAAACAGAGCAGGCAGCCCACAAATGAGCCAGCAGTCCCTGGACAGACCCCGAAGGGATGAATATGTCTATCAGCATGACTCCATCAAAGAGAGGAGAGAGAGATTCACCACCTAAACTACATCCAGGACTCTGTGCTTCAGAGAAGCCAGTGTTGGGCAAGTGCAATTTAATACACTGAAACATGGAGGCACCTTCCAGGCAGACTCACCTTTTTCCCAATGGTGAAATACTTCCAGGACTGAGCTTGGTAGGTGGGGATGTTCTGGTAGGGCACAAACTTCCCATCGGTCCACTTGTAGATGGCCGACCCTGGGGGGCTGATCCGGTTGGCTGTGGCTGCAAACAGTCCCACCTTGGGGATGGTGAACACCTCAATGCCCATCGTCTCCGAGTTGGTCACCAGGTTCTGGTATTCCTCCACATAGTCCAGCCTGTGCTTGACTGGGAGACCACAAAAAAGAGAGGTGAGGCTAAAACCAAATGATTTGGGCTGGAGAGGAGTCCTGTGTGGCACAGAGCCAGCTCAGTGGTGCTTGCTGCTGTGTGGAGCTTTATGGGGTCCTGGTGTCACTGGGGGTGAAGGGCCAAACCAAGAGAGTGGTAAAGGGCCTGACTCCACCTTGATGAGCAGCACATCTCCATCCATCCCTGCCTGTTTTCCACTGGAGGGCAGGGCTGTCTCCTCATGGAGCTTAGAAGAAGACCATGCCGTGGATTTTGATCACTTTGATACATTTATCCTCAAGAAAGCAAGAAGCAGAGCAGAGGAAGTGACCTACAGTGCACTGAGACCAGCCAGGTTAGCCCACACCCACCTGCAGCAACCCTGCCCCAGTTGTTGGCTCTGGCTGGAGTCAGCATGAGCTCTGGGAGAGGTTAGAGAAGACTTAGATGGAATTAATGCCAGAAACTGGAGCAGAAACCTTGAGAGTGGCCCCAATGGCAGATGGCTGGGCACTAGAAGGGACAAATGGCAGAATGGCCAGTGTTGGTGGCACCAAGGGGCACAGGTCAGTAAGATCCCAGCAGGAGTCACCTTAGGAAAACAAGGACATGGTGCCAACCCTGGTGACTTCCAGAGGCAGGGAAGGATAGGGGATCCAGCCACTGCCAGCTCCTGTGGGGAGCAAATGGCTCATCCAAACCCACCCAGTGGGTATCAGCAGAAGAAAAATGCTGGAAGAGGAGAGAAGGGAAGGAGGGTTTGGCTGGGGGCATATCCCATCTTCCCTGTACTCTCCAGGGACCGTGGGCAGACAGTGAGTGAAATCCATGTAATTATCTAATAACATCCATCCACCCAGGCTCTGGTTGCTTTTTTCACCTTGGTGCTCCCATTGTTTTCCTTAGTGTCCCAACAGAGCTGGGATGATATGGGAACCTGCTTCTGCTTCTTTTTCAATGCCCCTCCAGTATTTCTGGCAGCTTATGAGTCTCTCTGCTCCTCCTTGTCTTCCCCACAAGCATTTCAGCACCAGGAGCACCAGCACCCTCGGGAACCCACAGCACAGAGCACCCCAGCACCCTGACCGTGGCTCCACATGGGGTGAGCTGTCCTGCTCAGACAGACCAGCAGTTCATCCTGCCCAGAGAAGCCCCAGGAGGGATGGATGAGAAGGAGGTGGATAGACCACAGAGACACTTGAATCCAGAGGTGCTCTGGAGGTGTTGGTGTGAGCACTGAGAGCAAAGCAAAGCGTGGCCAAGCAGGTGAGAGGCAGAGGGACAACCCATCCCCCTCCCATCCCAAAGTGCTCTCAAGGGCAAATGTCAGCTCCTGCTCTGCTGCAGGAGTCTCTCTCCCTCCCCAAGGGTGCCAGTCCCTCCCCAGCAGTACCTTCCAGCATGGAGACCCAGGTGCTGCCGTTGCAGAGGTACAGCCCTCGGCGGGAGGCGTTGAACCAGAACTGCGCCTTTTCCTGCTTGGTGCAGCGCGGACGGGACCCCAGAGTCACCTTCGTGTCAGTCTCTGGCCATGAGAGGAGGGAGGCAGGAGCCTCTTAGCACACAGTGCAGGAGCAGAGAGGCAGAAGGGTTGGATGTCCTGGTCTAACACTGACGATGGGCATCAGGGAATGGGGGAAATGGCATCCCAGCACCAATCTGGGAAGACACAGACTGGGAAAAACCTGTGTGGGACCACTGACACAAGCCCAGCATTGCCAAGGGATCTGGGCAGAGGCACCCCGTCTTTCCAGAGGAGTTTTGGACAGGGATCCCACCCCTGCAACACCCTCTCTCCCCCTGCTCCTGCTCCATGCTCTGTCCCCTCCTCACAGAGGCAGAGGTGGCCGACAGAGGCACTGGGGGGGACTGACCGTAGGGGTATTTGAGCACCTCGTTGTTCGCCGGCTTCACGGGGACATCCTGAAGGATAGTGGGGACAGAGAGCGTTGCTACTTTGAAGTTCATGGTGGTGCATATCTGAGGGGTGGCATCGGCTCCTGGCAGCAGGACAAGCTGTCTCAGCAAGCCCTGGGAAAGTGGGAGCAGCAGGATGGAGAGCAAGTCCAGCAAGACCACGGAATGGGAACTGCAGGTGATTCATGCCCTGGAGTTCCTGCCCGACTCCTGCTCGTTGCCCTCCCTCCTAGGATGTGGAAGTTTCCACAGGATTCATGCACATTTATCAAATCCCAGATGCCCAGCTCAGGCAATGTAACAGCTGCTGTGAGGGGAGCATTGGCATGGCACTCAGAGCTGTAGCTGCTTTCACTGCCTTCAGATGGGAAGGACCCAGAGCTGCCTCTGCTTCCTGTGCTGTGGCCCAAGCCCTGCCAGCGTAGGGCGCTGAGAGGGGGGCGGGGGTCACCCCACAGCCAGCCACGAGCACCCTTGGGCACCCCACACCATGGGGCACCTACCGTGAACACGCCTTTCCTCCTCTGCCTGTTGCCCAGGTAGAAGTTGGCTCTCCTCACAGACAGCGACGCTGGAAACGGTGTCTCCACCACCCTGGGGATGGGCAGAGAAGAGACAGGGACAATTTCATGGCATCCCCTGGCTGCTGGAGGAGGTGCTGGTGGAGGAACATCGCCCTGCCCACCCTCCCGAGCCGCGCACCGCTTCCCCCAACCTACACATCCTTGGGGCTGCTGCAATCCACCGTCAGGGAGAAGGACTGGCCGGAGACCGCCAGGACGAGCGTGTGCCACCGGCTGTCGGCGAGGGACACGTTGGGGAAGGTGACGCGGCTCTGCCAGCCGCCTGCGCGCTCCTGGCTCCAGAAGAGGAAATGGAGCTTGTCGGGGGCGTAGCGCAGCCCCACCAGCACGCCGGGGCTCTCCTCCGCCATCAGCGTGAAGATGTACTCGTTGCTCTGCGGGACGGCACGGGCTCACATCACACCTGACGGTGCGGGGTAGGCAGTGCCCGCGCCGTGCCCGCCGCCCGCGCTCACCTTGGCCGGGACGCCGAGCACCCTCAGCGTGACGATGATGGAGAACTCCTCGGGGAAGCGGTCGCAGTGGATGAAGAGCCGGGAGGCAGGGAAGGCGAGGGCGCGGGGCCGCGAGGCGGAGAGCTGGAGCCCCCGCAGCCCCCGCGCCTGCAACACCCGCACGCCGCGGGCCGGCGCCACCTCCGACAGCACGTCCAGCGGCCGCAGGTCTGTGCCGAGAGACAGCCCAGCGGTGGAAGCCATCCCACCCTGTCCCACTGTGGGACGGGGTCACCACAGCACTAGCCAGGGCGCTCCGTGGCAGCAGGATGGTGGCAGTAGCCTGGTGGCCCTTGACTGGGGTCTGCCTCAAGCCCTTGCTTTGGGGCCAGAGGGAACATTGGCCCTCCAGACACCAATGGTGGCATCTCCATTCCCACAGCAGGGACACCAAGTGTGCAGAGCGATCCCAGTAATGCAGCTCGGAATGCTGTCCCCAGAGCTGAGACCTGCCGGCCGGGCAGTCCCAGGCTGCCACCAGCTTCCTCGGGATATACCAGCTTCAGCAACCACAGCCAGAGCCAGCAGAGCAGGCAGGGATCCAGCACTGTAGAATCACTCCTGGGGCAGCCACCCATCCCCATCCTTGTCCTCAGGGCGGTGGGCACAGCTCTACTTCTCCAGTCCCAGTTCAGGCTCTCCCAACCTAGCCCTAATTGCACACATGCACACATACTCCCTCAGCAGGCACCAAAACCGCTCATTATAAATAATTAATCTCTTCCCAGAAAAGAAAACAACGTGCCCAGCCCCAGGGCATCACCCCGGTGAGAACGCACCATGCGTTAGCACCATAAAGTGCTGCCCCACAGAGCAGTGCCAAGGTGACAATCTGACTGATGTCTCAGCAAACCCCACGCTGGCAGCAGCAGGAAGGGCTGTATCTGCTGTGGGGGTTTCTCCGACCTTCCTGGCCTTGGCACCCTCCTGGGTTTATTTTTTAATGCTTCCCCGGCAGACCTGCAGCATCTGCAAAGAAGGGCAATGATGCCCAGGGGATGAAGCAGCACTTGGATACACTAAAACATCCCTGATTCCATCCGAATCCCGCTGAGACCCAGCTCTTAGCTCCGATTTGTACTAATGAATCCGGTCTGCTGGGGCACAGCAGGAGGGCTGGGAGGGAGGGAGGGAGCTGGGACCAAGGCTGAGCCATGTGTCTGAATCCAAAACAGCTGGAGAAGTGAAACGCTTCCTCCAGACACCCCCGGCCAGCCCAATTCCAGGTGGGCAGAGCAAGGAGGAATCTGCTTATGTGGCTCCACATCCAGCCCAGAGCAGGGAGATCGATGAGCTCTTTCCCATCCTGGCAGCTCTGTGTGCCCTCTGCTCACCTCACCACTCGTGTTTCCTAAAGCAAAGCCTCAGTGTGGGAGGTTTAACTTGAACAGCTTATTTCAGAAATGTGGCACTCACGGAATGGCCAGTTTCCATTTTTTCCCAGCAAAAAGTACAAGCTGAACTCAAGCTTGGATTTGCAGAGGGGTTTGTTTAGGAGCCCCCGACTGCCCCTGGGATGGTGGGGATGAGCCAGGGGACAGCTCAGCTGGGGCTGGAGGTTGTGGGTCAGGAAGGGACCAAGTCCTAAAACCAACCCCAAATCTCTAAACCCAAAGATGTGCGTCCCAGTCTGCCTCCCACATCTGCCACTGCTAAGGCTGGAAGAGCAGCTGGGGTGCTCCAGCCCTGCCTGGGCAGTGCACGTGGTGCCAGGAGACCTCATGCTGAGGTCCCCAGTACAGTCTTGGGGCTCTGACACCCCCAGGATCCCAACAGCCAAGTTTGATTGGGGATAGCAGGGACATTCCCAGAGGCACCTGGGTAGAAACTCTGATCTCTCCCAGTTGTCCTTCTCACATCATCTGTGCTGTAATAAAATGTAAATACAGGCACCATCAAAATGGGACAAGTCCCAGGTACACAGAGCAGACCCAAAAACTGAGCTCAGGTTTCGCTGCCCACACAGCTCAGGGATGGGGATGGGACAGCAGAGCCGGGCACAGGGATCCTCTTCAGCTCAGGCTTCTCTCAGAAATACCATTGGAGCTGCCACCTCCTTGGCTGGGGGCAGAGGGACAGAGATGTTCACTCCCAGAGGGCGCAGGTTGTGTCTGTCAGAGTCTGGGACAGGAGGGACTTTCCAAGGGGACTTCATGTCTCTCTTCTGCTCCTTCCAGCCCTTCCCCACTCATGTTGTCGGCAGGGCCAGCAGACCTTGGGACAACGTTGTGCCACAGGGACAGGCACACAGTTCTCTCCACAGCTCTGAGAGGGTTGCTGTGTTAGGGCTGCAAGTGCTGCAGGAATGGCCCCACTTCCTGGGTTG
This sequence comes from Sakesphorus luctuosus, assembly GCA_013396695.1. Lineage (NCBI taxonomy): Eukaryota > Metazoa > Chordata > Aves > Passeriformes > Thamnophilidae > Sakesphorus > Sakesphorus luctuosus. The sequence continues at coordinate 201,138 of VWZD01007811.1, read as the reverse complement.
CTGCCAGGGTGCTGGCAGCTGCAGTACCTGAGGCATAACTGGCATCTGGGCACTGATATACTGGGGCTGGGCTGCCAGCGAGAGGCTGACCCACCTGGGGCATGCCCCCAGCACAGAGCACATCTTCTGGGGTCTCCTCTGGCAGTGTGGGGAACATCCCATCCCTGCGAGCACGCAGGTCCAAGCACGTTTCTGAGCAGGGCTAATACTTGCCTTGACACCCCCTCCTGGTGCAGCCCACCCACCCCTCACCCCTCGCTCCTACCTGTGCAGTGCTGCCACGTCCTGCCTCCTCCTCGGAAGCCCCCGCCGCTGGCCCAGCGGAGGAGGATGACCCAGAGCAGCAGCGGAGCTGACATCAGGGGGCTGATCCCAAGGGGTCCATCCACTGGGAACCCCCTGCTTTCCACTCCTCCCTGCCCTGGCAGGCGCTGCTCAGCTCAGCTCCCCGGGGGCTCTGTGGTGGGACACCTCCGGAGCACCCCAATACGGATCCGTCCTCCTTGGGGATGTGTCACCCCAGGCTCCTAAACCTCAGCTCTGCCATTGCTTTTGGGCATCCCCCCTGGTGGGGTCCCTTGGGGCACCACCGAGGCAGTGCCGGCTGCAGCCTCCGCACAGACATTTAAATGAGAGGTCGGTGGTGGGAGAGGAGGAGCCCCAGCTCCTCCGAGAGCTTTTATCTTTTGCCCAACCCTCTGGAAGGCGGCTTTTGGGGAGGGATTTTTTAATCATTATTTTTTTCTTCCTTTGCTTCCTTTCATTTTTGGTGATTCATTCTTCTGGGCTCACATGGGAGAAGGTGGGAGATTTACCCCTGCCTGGAGACACCAAGGTGGGAACCTCCTGCCCCTAAATGCCTTGGGTTTCTGGCAGCACACTCCCAGCCTGTGCTGGATAAGAGATTCTCTGTCCCCTCTGGACCACTACACCATGCCCAAAAATAAGCCAGATGCCACTAAATTCATATTTCCCCCCAAAATGACCCCAGGTAAGTGATGCACAGCCCATGCCTCAGGCAAGGCTCCATCCCAAGGGCTGGCCACCAGCACTGGCCCTGCCACCAGAATGCCACCAGCTTGGAATCCCTCAAGGTTCTGCTGTTCCAATGGGAGCAACAGCAGCGGAAAAACTCCCTGCACACAGTGAGCTCCACTGGGCTCCTCCAGCCGAAAACGAGTCACTTCCATTCCCCAAACAATTGAAAGGGGCTCCCACCCCTGCCTGTCCCCAAACCCTTCCCACAAGGTGAACTCTGCAATAGAAAGTGCATGGCCAGGACCCAACGCCAGAAATTGTGTCGCAAACTGGGGGTTTCGTCAGCGAGGATCAGGCAGGGCTGGACCCACGGCTGTGTTCACTGCTGGTCTCTCCACACCCCAAAACCTGCTGTGCTGGGACTGCAAGGCTGCAGCCCAAGGGGTGCACCCCATGGGGGAGTGTGGCACCCTGAGCCTTGGTCCCAAATCCTGAGAGAAGCTGTACCGACCTCCAAGACACCAGAATGTTGGTGCCTCTGTCTCAGAGCCTGGAGAGTGGCTGTGTGTCTGTCCAGTAACCCAAGTAGGGCAGCATGGAGCTCTTCCTCTCCAAAAAAGCCTCCCTTTGGGCACACCCCAAATTAGGGCTGTACCGGGAATACAATTAAGCAGAGCTTAAGCAGAATTTAACCTTCCTGCAGAGAGAGCTGCAGAGGCAAAGCACTGCTGGCTCCCCATCATCCTCATCCTCAGGCTGGGGATGGGGTGCAGTGGCACAGCCACAGCCTAACCTGGGGCTCCTGAATGGCAGCTGAGGGTCCTGAATGGCAGCTGGGGATCCTGAATGGCAACTGAGGGTCCTGAATGGCAGCTGGGGGTCCTGAATGGCAACTGAGGGTCCTGAATGGCAGATGAAGGTCCTGAATGGCAACTGAGGGTCCTCAATGGCAGATGAGGGTCCTCAATGGCAACTGGGGGTCCTGAATGGCAGATGAAGGTCCTGAATGGTAGATGAAGGTCCTCAATGGCAATTGGGGTCCTGTATGGCAGATGACGGTCCTGAATGGCAACTGAGGGTCCTAAATGGCAACTGAGGGTCCTGAATGGCAGATAAAGGTCCTGAATGGCAATTGGGGTCCTGAATGGCAGATGAGGGTCCTCAAAGGCAGATGAAGTTCCTGAATGGCAGATGAAGGTCCTCCATGTCAGCCAGGGGTCCTGAATGGAAGCAGAGAGCCCCTGAATGTGAGCTGCTGGAGGCAACCACAAAGGATGCAGGAGACACAAACCATCCCATCTTCCCTGACAGGCTCAGCCCCTCCTGATGCTTCCTGCAGCCTTGGGGACATCCCAGGACTGGGACTGGCAGCAACCACCTCAGTGGGACTCCAGGCCATGGGAGGATGGGGACCAGTGTTGTCCCAGGCCTGTCTGGCAGAGAGGTGGGTGTGTTGGAGAGGAGGCTCCTGCCAGGTTGGCACTGGGGAAGGCGGGACAAATGAGAATCAGAGCCGCCACCTCTCCCAGGGCTGCACACATGTGTCACGTTAAGCGTGGCCCTGGGAGCTGGCAGCACTGCCCTGAGCACAGCGTGGATCTGGGAAAGGCTCCTGCTGAGGCTCTGCAAGGGTCCTGGCAGGGAGGGAGAGTTCTGCCAGAGATTCCAGGGCAACTGGTTTTCCAAAGAGGAGGCAGTCACCTTTGAGTGCTTTCCTGGCCAATACAACAGTTGGTGGGAACATCTCCAGAGCCAAGGACACAGCTGTGTGTGGCCCCTCCAGAAGGAGGGAGATCTGTGGTCTTCCAGGCAGGACTGGGGGGAGGTGAAGCACCAGCTGATGACATGGAGGACACAGTGGGCTCAGTCTTCTCTTCAGACACATTAATGAACAGTCTTCTGGTGAGGACAAGGATGTTGATGGTCCTCAAGGGTTTTGCCTATCCCTGGGCTGGGGATGGCATGGCAGAAGATGGTGGAGAAGCTTGGGCAGTGCCTGCCACTTTCCTCCCTGCTTGGGAAACCGAGCTGTTATGTGAAGTAAGGACAGGGACACATCACTGCCCACTGTCACTTTAGGTCCAGGACCTGCCCCATGTCCCAAGGACAGGAGGAAGTGGTCTGCAAAATAGTTCCTTTAGCACTCAGGCACACATTCCTATGTGCAGAAGCAAGAGCGAGGGGATGCAATAAAAGAGACAAACAGCGAGACGTTTGCCTAATTTGCATGGGGAGTAAATAAAACCATGTGGTGGCCTCAAACAAAATGATCCTTGGATTTTCACCAAAAAGGTCTGGCCATCCCTGGGTTAGGAAAGGTTGAGAAATCCATCTGTAGGCAATCCATTCCAAGCAGAGCTTTCACACAGGGGTCAGTGCAAGGAGGGCACCTCATTGACTCCAGGGACAGGCTGGACCTCGCAGACAGGGAAATGTTCCTGCTCTTCCAAGGCTGTAACTCATTCCTTATTATTTGCAGACACAAAGTCTTGTTTCAGGGCTTCATGCCTTACTCATTTTGGTCTTTATTCCTGACATCTGTATGGAATCAGAGAATCTTTTAAGTTGGAAAAGACCTCTGAGACCATTGAGTATTTCTCCCTGAAACACAGCATGTGAACAGGCACCAGCCAGGGCAAAGATTTGAGGGAGCCCATAAGAAAAATATCCATCTTGTGGTGCCCCCAACCTGCGTCCTCCCTCCTGCCCACACTGGCAGGGCCAGAGGTGCCTGCCACAAGCACATCCATGGGGATAGAGCTGGAGGTCAGCAATGAGCACACAGAGTCCGTCTCACCTGAGCAGCAGGGTGGGGATCAGCCCTTTGGGATCAGTTATGAAAGAGATGTGGGGAATTGTTCTCAGAGTGACATCCCAGACTGCAGTTCCCCAGATCACAGTTTGGGCTGAACAACTGGAACACCTTCCCCAAAATGGCAGGGTGAGGTCTCCACCCTCAGTTGTTTCCAAGGCTCCTCTCTTGTCACCTCTGCCATTTCTCCCAGGCTGAAAATCTTCCCTTTGTTTTCTGGAGCAACTGCAGCTCCCCGAGTCCAACCCACCAACACAATGTGGAGTTTCAGAAAGAAATCTCCACACCAGGAAACCTGTCAGTGTTGTACAGAAGTGTAAATGTCTTTAACTCCAATGCCTTTCAAAAACTGAATTCCCGGAAGTTTCGGAGAGGTTCTGCCAGGAAATGTTTTGTGAAGGACTGGGATGATTGCAGAAGGCACCATTTTTAGGGAAACCACCAAAAGAAGACACAAAGCCGCCCCAGCGGTTCCCAACAGGGAGCTGCCTCTGGAGCAGACCCTGCAAACCACCAGCATTGCTCATATTCCAGAGCCCTCCGTGTCCACACACCCACTGCCAGCCCCAGGGAAGGAGGGAGTCGGGAGCCTCTGGCAGGGCTCCCTGGCTTTGGCCACAGCAGCAGGCAGAGAGTTGCAGCCCATGTCCCTCCCCAGGCAGCCAGGAGCAAGATGAGCATCCTGCCCTGCATTTGGAGGACACATGGCAGCTGAGCTGGCAGGCTCTGAGAGGGATCCACAAAGCACACACTTAACTTTCACCAGTACAAAGGAGAAGACAGGCTTTGAGGCCATGGTTCCACACCAGAGCTGTTCCAGATAGGGCTATGCAGCACCCTGCAGCTGCATCTCCCCTCGCCTCCTGCATGGGACCAACAGCCCTTCACTATTGCCTGTCCCTCAGTGACAAGGTTGTTTCAGTTTTTGTCACCTTCCCCCAGTGTGCCCAAACCTGTTGAAGGGGCCGAGTCACCTCTCTGCCACCACAGGACACCCAGACTCACCACTTTCCAGCAAGGCAGCTCCATAGAGATGGAGGGCATCCAACCCAGGAAACCACGAGCACACCAACTATAGAAATGAGTATTTTTTGTAGGTCTCAGGTCTGCACAGCAAGAGAACAGGAGAGGGACTCATACATCAATTGGTGTGACCTGGACCCCCTGCTCCACCTTCAATGGGAAAGCTCTGCTTGGCTTTGAGTTCAGCTGAGATCTCTCTGCAAAGGGAATAAACAGCATTCCAGAGGCCAAGGGGAAGGAGGCAACATTCCTGTTCCATGCTTATTGCCTGTGCCCTGTGCTCCTTCAGCAACAGCTCTTGTCCCAAGACCGTGAGATTGTGTCGAGCAGGTAGAGTTTGGAAACACCAGGAGTGGCAGCTCACCAGGCTGAACACACACACACCTGAGGGCTCTGTGTCAGCTGGGCAAACAACACCCATGACAACTGCCCTGTGCTAAGTGTTGTCCAGAGACGTTGTGGACTCCCCATGCCTGGAGGTGTTCAAGGCCAAGCTGGAGGGGACTTGAAGCAACCTGGTCTAGTGGAAGATGTCTCTGCCCATGGCAGGGGGTTGGAATGAGATGAACTTTAATGTCTCTTCCAACACAAACCATTTTGTGACTCCACAATTCTATACTCTCTCTCTACAAGCAGCCATGGGGCTGGCTCTGGCATGGGGAGAGAAATCTCCCTTGGCTGTGCTGGGGGAACCCCTTCTCTGCTGTTGCTCAGAGGCAGTGATCACATTCCAGGTCACAGCAGGTGGATGGTGGTAAGTGGCACAAAATGCCACAGCAGGGAAACCCAGGGATTTGCTCCTACCTGCCTGGGCCCGTTGAGGGCTGGCAGGGATAGAAAATGGGAAGCATGGTGCTACTTGGACCAAAATGATCCCATGGCTCCCTGGTTAGGGACCAGTCAGCACCTTCTTTCCCAGAAATCCACCTCAGATTGCCCGGGGTTTTAAGGGAATGGTGTGGGCATCACAAGCCTCTCCCCAGTGCTGGCAGCAAATCTGGATTGGGGCCAGGTCCTCCCTCGTGCCTGGAGCATGGGCAGGCTGAGGTTCCCGCAGTGAAGAACAGCAGCTTTAGCAACATTTTGCTCTGCAGCCATAAAAAATTCTCCTGCTCCCTGACAGGGAGAACTGCAGCCAATTTTATCACTCACTCATATGACAATGTCAAGCTTTAATTATTACATGAGCAATGATTCAGGCTCTGGAGGAGCTGGTGGCACTGGGAGGCAGGAGGCAGCAGGGCGGGCGGCGGGCTCGGTGGGCTCCCGGGTCCCAGGCGGGTGCCAGGCAGCCACACTCGCTCTGCTCTGCCCACCCGCCAGCAGATGAGCGCAGCTCCATCTCCTCCAACATCCGGGGAGGAAAGGGAACAAAGGCAGAGAACAATTGCTATTGTTTTCCAAGACTTTCTTCAGGGCACTCCTTCCAGTGTGAGCTGCTGCCCAGGCACTCCTGCAGCACCGTGGCCCCTGCGCTCAGCACTGTGCAGATGCCCGTGGGATGTGGGTCCCATGCTGAGGTGCCTCCATCCAACCCTCAGAGCCTGGTCTCCACTAGCACAGACACAGAGCAGCATCCTCAGCAGGGTTACCCCACACACTGCAGCTCCTGTCCTGCTCCCCAGCAATGCTGGGCATTCCCAAGATGCTCAGGCACAGGGACACAGCAGTGCTGGGTTAGTGGTTGGACTCCGTAATCTTGGAGGTCTTTTCCAACCTAAATGACTCTCTGATGACATCCAGCTTCCTGTAAGCAGCCAAGACATGATGGCTGTGGTGGGGAAGGGCAAAGCTCAGGTAGTGATGGAGATCACCCTTATCACTCTTCATGGGTCTCACAGAGGAACAGGAGTATCTACAGAAGAATCATAGAATGGTTTGGGTTGGAAGGGGCCTTAAAGCTTATCTTGTTCCATGCCCCTGCCATAGGCAGAAACACCTTCCACTAGACCAGGTTGCTCTCAGCCCCATCCAGTATGGCCTTGAACACTCCAGGGATGGGGCAGCCACAGCTTCTCTGGGCAAAGAAGAAGGTATTTAACACATGAAATGGAATTCAACCTACGAGCCTTGTTGAATGGGATTGCAATGAACTGGTGAAATAAATCAGGTGCCCTCTCATCACTGAGTGGGTGTTCAAGGGCAGATGCTGAAAGCATCGAATGCTAAAAGTGAGGCTGAATGGGGACGGTTTGGACAAGAGACTTCTCCAACAATACTGATGTTTTCATAAAGCCAAGTTTCATATAGAGCCCTTGTAAGTCACTACAGCCCTGGAACCCAAGCCCTCCCACTAAGGCCATGCCTAGGCTCCCGTGTCAAAGCATGATCTGGCGAAGGACAAAACTCAACTTTTCATTGCCTCTCCAGAGAAAGTCGGTTTGAAAACACCTGCCCTGTCTGGCATCCTCCTCCACTGCAAGAAGCAGTGAGCAAAGCCAAGCTCCAGATCAGCGAGGCCCCTCCTGAGCCACCCTCACAGCAAGCACATGGACTCCCAAGGAAGGAACTCCAACCCCAGAGGCTTCCAACATTGCATCAAAGCACATTCTCCCGACCTGGTCCACCGAATGCTTCACCATTCCCTAGCTCCCAGAAGGATAAATATCCCTGGGCACAAGCTCTGCAGTTCACTCTCAGCTTGGAGATGGGGTATCTCTTAAACATACCAGTTCCACAGAGTTAGATTCCCCAGCATCTGAACTCCTGACCAAGCCTGGAGGGATCTGACTGGGATAGGATCTGATCAGATCCCTGACTGGCAGAAGACAGGGATCCTGGTGAAGCACCACAGCAGGAGAGGAGTCTGTGTGAGCCCATCCCAGGCAGACTCAGCAAAGAAACCCCAATTCACCACACACCCCCATGTCACCTCAGCTGGGGTCAATTTGCCAAACTGTTTTGGCATGGAGAAAACTGTTTTAAGGCCAAACTCCCACCCTGGCCATGGGTGGAGAGCCTCCCCGTGCTGGGCCCTGCACATGTGCACGTGGGTGCCCCCCACCCCCTGCATGTGGCATTCTGCACCTCTGCCCCTTTGAACCCACCCCCAGAGCCCTCAGAGTGGCAGCCACAGTGGGGGTGTTTGCCCTCACTCCTCAGTGAGCCCTGTCCCAGGGTACCCCCTTTCCCAGCCACCCCCCACAGCCCCTCCAGCCAGGGAGATGTGGCTCCTGCCAGAGCTGTGACAGAGCCACGGTCTCATCCCCAGGTCACAATGCCCCATACATGGAGGGAGGAGACTCAGGCCAGAACTTGGCTCATCTCCCCCCACACCCTTCAGGGACATGACCAGACAGACTCACTCCCAGATTGCTCCCTAGAGCTCACACGCACACAGCTCACAACGGCAGCTCCCCTGTAATAACCCACGGGCCATGTAACCACCAGCAATTATATATTAACATGCCCCATAATTGTAACTGCTGCCCAGTCCCATCTCAGGGGGTGCAAGTCACCTTCAAAAGCCACCTGGCTGGTTCTCCTGGGGCTCTTTCACCACCTGCCCTGGGAGAGGGGCTGGCAGCTGAGGCAGGACGAGGATCCAGCAGGGTGGGATGGACAGATCACCAGTACTGGAGTCATGGGGAAGGTACAAACCTCCCAGCCATCTCGTGCTTCCAGAGACCACAAGAGCACTGAGCAGGACCACAAAATGTTCAGTGGCTTGAGCAATTCCCCCTCCAGTTCCAGTGCTGTGTTTCACCTCTGCAGCACCATGGAGCCTGGTGCAGCACTTTTGGTGCCTGACATCAGATGGGGCCTGGCTGGGGCAGAGAATCATAGAATCATAGAATGGATTGGGTTGGAAAAGACCTCCCAGATCATCAAGTCCAACCCTTGGGCAAACTCCAGTCCCTTTACCAGATCATGGCACTCAGTGCCACGGCCAAGCTCAGGTTAAAAACCTCCAGGGATGGGGAATCCACCCCCTCTCTGGGCAGCCCATTCCAATGCCTGAGCACTCTCTCTGCAAAGAAGTTTTTTCTGCTCTCCAACTTCAGAGCTTGAGCCCCCCGTGCCCCCTTGTCCTATTGCTGAGTGCCTGGGAGAAGAGACCAACCCCCACCTGGCTTTCAGAGGGGACACCAGGAACCCTCACTGGGGTTGGAAGCTCAGGCCCTCTGATGCTGGAGGAATTCTCCAGATTCCTGCACCTTTCCCACCCTGCACCACCCCCAACCATGCCTTCAGCTGGCAGCAAAACCCTCAGCATCCCTCCCCTCACACTCCTCCAGGCCTTGAGCTTGCTGAAGGGCAGTGATTTTCTTCTTGCTCCCAGGGAAATCTGAGCGAGAAGCCACATGGGGCATGTCTTCAGCACCACCTCTTGTCAGGGCACTGTGGGGACTTCCCATGCCCCTACCTCCTTCCCTGCCACTGCCCAGGCTCAGCCAGCACACACAGCCCCATGGAAGCTGCTGCTTCCAGCCACTTTCTGGAGCTAAAAGATGCACCAATCCCACATCTCAGACACTCCCAAGATCAGCAGCACAGCTGGCACGTGGGACGGACATTTCGGGTCTGTGCTGCTTCTCCTTTCCATTCTCACGAGGGTAAAACACACAGAGCATCCTCACCACGACACAACCTCAGGAGGACAGCAGGGACCCTCTTGAGAAGCGGAGCTTCCCTGTTTCATCCATCCCAAGGCAGCTCACCACCTTCCATTCATGACATGGCTCCAGAGACTCAAAAAAAAATGCTGGCAAGGAGCCCGGGGCTGGCTCTGCCCCCAGGCTGCAGCCGTTTCATGTGACTCCAACGCCTCTCACACTTTCAAAGAGCCGCCCGCCTGCACACAGGCACAGCAACTCAGTTAATGGGTGTCTCACAGCCCACTGTGTGTGTTCTGACACAGCCCCTCTGCCAAGGAAAAACAACAGCATGCGTGTGTGGATGTGTGTATATACAAAGGCTTTAAAGAGGACGTTGCTTGCATTTTTACAGCTTTGTTGAAAGGGTTTGTTGTTTTTTTTTTTAATATAAAAGCCTAAAGCAAATATAATCCAGAGAACAAGATTTTTTAGAATCTTTAATACCTTACCTGCATGTGTAACACCTGTAGAGCTCTGACACTCCCCAGGGAACATGTTTTATAGTGTTTCAGGCTGGAGAAAAGGCCACTGCTCATAAAAACATTGCTACTGGCCACTATTGCACATGCTGCCAACATCACCATTCTTTCAGGAAGGGAGGGGATTAAGCCTTTCAGGGAAGTCTATCCTGGGAGCCACACAGGAGCTTTAAAATCTTTAACTTTCAGGTGTTCCCTACCTGCAATAAGGTGCCTGTACTGTGAGACTCTCTCAGTTGGTCACAGCAGGAGCACGTGCACCTCCACTGTGTGAGCTCAACTCTTGTGCTGCATGCAAGGATTCAGTTTATTGTAGAATTATTAAGTTTTCTTTCTTTCCTGCAAATAAAACAAACAGGGAACCTAACGCACCAACCACGGTGCCACCTTTAATCCTTTCACAGAATCTTGGAATGATGTGGGTTGGAAGGGACCACAAAACCCATCTCATTCCAATCCCCTGCCATGGGCAGGGACACCTTCCACCAGATCAGGTGGCTCAGTGCCACGTCCAGCCTGGCCTTGGACACTTCCAGGGATGGGACAGCCACAGCTTCTCTGTGCCAGCGCCTCACCACCCTCACAGAGAAGAATTTCTTCCTAAATGAACACAATTAACTTCTTTTAATGAACACAAACACTCACTGCTGGTTTCAGCTGAGCAAACATCCACCACTTAGGACGGTTCTCACTCTGACACAAAGTCTTAGTCCTCTGAGGTGAACTTCTGCCTACACTGCCTGGTAGATGGGGTCAGTGGGTGGCTTCAAACATCCGAGTCAGCAAACCTGCTCCATGCCACTCACTTAAAGGATTTTACTTCTAAACAACAGAGATTTGGGGACTATAGAAATTCTGAGTAGAAACTGGGCATCTGAGGAACCTGTTTTAGTAGAAGGTGTTCCTGCCCATGGCAGGGGGCTGGAACTAGATGGTCCTTAAGGTCCCTTCCCAGCCAAACCATTCCACGATTCCATGTTTCTATGGCCTAGGTGTCCTTCTCAAATCCAAGAGCTATTATCAGCACACTCTGAATGAATTTGCTTGTTGTATGTTCACAAGACCTTCCCATCCCAGACACAATTATAACAAGATTTTTGTAACAAGCTAACTGCACCACATTTTCCTGCTGTCAGATTTCTGCAGTTTTCTTTGAATTACACAGCCATTATCATCATTAGAGACAACACATTTGCCTGAAAGTCTGAGCAATAGCAACCATGTCAGCTCTCTTTCACTCCTCTAAAGTACTCTCTGTGTTTCAATTGGGGGTTAGAATGAATCCTTCCACTTCTTTGGAGCAAGTACCTTGGCCAGGTGGTCATGGTATAAAACACCCCCTGCAACACAATTGCAAACATCTATGAAAGGAGAAAATATAATCACTTTATTTTCAGTATACAGACTAAATCCCACCATAAAATCAAGATAATGAGCAAGCACACATGAATAAAACACTCTGCACTTAAACAAACCCCAATTTTTTGCCATGTCTGCTGAATCCATTGTTGAGCACGTGGCCATCACAGCTCTCCAGAGTTGTTCCCCAGAGTGGCTGCAGGACTCCCAGGAGCAATCCTCCCTCTACTACAACGCAAAAAATGCTCCCAGTTTGTGTAAAGTGCTACATTTTCCTGTATGCCTTGAAATACTAGTTAGGTACAACACTATTTTGTCATCTCTGCTCCCAAGCTATGTCCAGTCCCCCTCCCACCTCTACATCAAAGCAACAATTACTTCTACAAGGAGGTAAAATCAGCAAGTTGTAGCAATACAAACTCTTTCAGAGGTGCAGAACGATGGCACAGGGCAATCTGCAGCACTGAGGGCAGCACAGGAACACTGACAAGTTGTGCCACACACACGCAATCACCTCTGTAAAGCTTTGTCCATGCTGCAACTCCTTCCATGTCACACGCTTTTCACATTAAAAAAACCCCCATCCCTTGTCAAATTTAGCCCATTTAAAGCTGCCAACAAAACTGGACTCCATGTGCTATCAATGGGCATGTTATTGCTTGTAGTAAATTGAAGAAGATTTGGACCTACACATGAGATTGGCTTGCAAAGCAGAAAGGTCAGCAGAGGCCCCTCAGCAGTTTTAGGAAGTGCTCAGCTGGTTTTTCCTGCACCCTTCACACTGGCTACAACACTGAAGTCCAAAACACACGTTGTACCATCCTCGAGAAAACAATCCCTGTCTTCTCTGGTTCCTATTTAATACACAAGAGCACTCAGCATAGAGTGTCACAGGTGATTTTAACAAGTCCATCAAGTTCATCTTCGCTCATTCACCTGAAAATGGGTGACCTGGGCTGTAATGGCAAAGGCCAGCAGTGCTGAATCCTCTTGACAGCCACATGTCACCAGAGCTGACAGAGCTGTCCAGGTGAACCTGGACTGAAGGGTTTAACAGTCCAGTCTTTACACCTTGTGCCTCTGAGTGTAAAGTTTACAATTGAGGGTCTTCAAGGAGTAATAAAGCAGCTCTTGGGATTTCTGCCAAGCCAACACTGACTCAAAGGCTCAGTACAAACTCACACTGTCACACAGGAACGCCAGCTCATTCCAAACCCCCAGTGAGTCCTCACAGCTCCCTACATCCTCTCTAAAGTTCCTTTCTTTGCTAACAAACCCTCTGACTATAACCTTGCTTTATAGCCTCTCCTGCTAACTATACTTTTCATATCAGATCTGACTGCAAATGCTGCCCTTAACCTAGTGAGTGTCATAAAATGGGTAGATTATTTCCTGCCTACTGTTGCTCCAGATGCAATGCTACCTAAAAAAGCAGAACTAATTCTTCAGCAGTCAGTCCAAACCAGTGCTGCTCTCCAACAGCAGATGGGCGAGGGTGGGCTGCAGATTGCCAAGTCTCCAGGCTTTCCACACCACCAAGTGAGGTAGCAACAAGCAGCCTTTGAAACAGCATTGTCTCTGCATTTTTCCCTAGCGTTAAATCCCTTTTCTGCACAATTTAGCTTGTGAACTAGAGGCTTCTCTGGAGCAGTGGAAGAAAAGAGATGGTAAATAAATAACAAATGATAAGAACTAAGCCAATGGTTTTACAAAGTTTTCCTTTTTGGTATCAGCACTGAGCACTGCTCGTTTCCAGGTGGAGAGAAATACAAAACACTTCAGTCTCTCTATGAGCTTAAAGTCCAAGTGACTTCTGCACAATCTGCTTGGCAATTTTGTTAAATTGTTCTCTGTCTTCTCGCCACATCTTGGAGGCGTCTACATTGGCTCCACTCTCATCATTTGGCTCTGAAACGAGAAAGAATGAAAGGTAAGTGGGCAGCGGGACAAGACCCTCTTGCTTCTTCAAGAATGCCACTTCCCTGAGTCTTTGATACACTTCTCCTTGGGACTACAGTAACACTCCTAAACAAAGTCCAGTGATAGCTCCTGGATCGCCAAACAGCTCTGATTCAACTGACCACCAGAGAAAGGATATCACAGCAAGGTCGAGCTTAGGCAATGAACAAGTGACAGAGGAACAGGACTTTCTTCTGTTTGTGCTCTCAGCAGCACAGCCCCACCAGGCACATGGCCAACACAATGTGGCACCCCCAGTGCCGTCAAGGGGTTATGAAACCACAGGTCACTCCCTGCAAAATGTTCTTTTCTAGTTCTGCAGCTTCCCAGACACAAAGGCCCCCCAATCAGGCCACCCAAACAGGCTCTGTCACTCACTGAGATGGCATGTCCCATTAAAAAAATACAAAACAAAGCAAGGCAATCCATAGAATGCTTTAATTTCTGCAACATCTTTCATCTGAGGATCTCAGAGCACTTTACAAAGGACATGAAGTGCTGGAGTCACAGGGGCTTCCCATTTCCTACAGAGGTAAGCTGAAACACAGGATTTATCAGGGCTGTGGGCAGCACACAGCAGGACACTGACCCAGGATTAAACAAGGCACTAAGACAGAACACGCTCTACCCATTTCCCTTCACACACTACTCCAAACCCACCCCAGCCCAGTTCCTGGCATGGATTTGAAGCTCACATCCATCTCAACACAAGATGGTCCACCCTTAAAAAGCAGTAGCTGTGCAGGTCACCCACTCTGGTAAACTTGGGCTTAAGCCACCTGCAGAGCCAGAGTTGAGAGTTTGCCAGCAGCCTAAAATAAGCTGACCACTGATGTTTTAGCCTAATTCCTCCAAAAGCCATGGGAAAACAGGATGCATAGGCAGTGAATGAGACCAGTCCAGGTAAGGCTGCACCACAACCCAAGCTCTTTGAGGCTGTGGGAAGCACAGCAAGGGAGGTATTGCTTGCCTGCACAGCTTCCCAACAGCAGGTTACTATTCCAAAGATAAAATAATCCCATGTAGGAATCTGCTGCTCCCTTTGGTCAACTTTGCTGCTTCTATTTATCCTTCAAAAGCAATTCCAAGGGACACGGCTCTGCCCTCTTCAGGCAGTTCAGTAGCTCTGTCCACTCTGTGGAAAAGGATCCATCTTTCAGGGAGCTGTACATGACACAGCTGATGCACAATCCGGGTAGGATCTGGGAAAAAACCATTTAAAAGGCTGCCCAAAGAGTTTTTTTCCCCAGGTCTCTTCTCAATAAGCCTTCCTCTGAACCAGAGATGGCAGAGGGGGCCCATTCCCAGGCTGGGAATAGGAAAGAGAAATGGAGGGTGATGGCTTCTGAATCACAGAGGCCATGGACTCCAGTTTATTGTACTGGTTAGGTCTGGTAACCCTTCAGCTGCCAAAGCCAACCCCAACACAGGCTGTACTCCATAGCTTTAAGAGCTGAACAGACACTGCAGCAAACACAAAGAAGGTTTTGTCCAGGAGCAGGGAACAAGCTGAGCCTCTGGACCCATCTGATCAGTGCCACCTGCTCAGTTGCTGCCAACCTGTAAGGAAAGCCCTGCAGTTGCTCCCAAAGCTGGGAACACCTGCTTACTGATTCAGTGATGTTTTTTCCAATTCTTTTCAGAGAATTTGTTTATAAATAAATAAATACCAGGGCTTTAAGGACGGTGGTTGGTGCTGAGCAGCTTTCCATGTGCTTTGCTCACTTAACAAAGCAAGCAGCAAGCAGCAGCTCCATCAGGACCTGCTGCCAGAACAGCAGTGCTCACCTGCCAGCATGCTAACAACCGACAGCAGGATCTTCTCCACGCTCTGCACGGGACTCCACCGCTCCGCGCTGCTCTCGTACCCCATGGGATCATCCCCAGGAGCATGAAGGATAGAGATGCACACTCTCCCATCTGGGTAAACTGAGAAAGGAGCAGAGAGGATTGGTTGTTACTCAGTGGAAACACTTGGCTCCTCCAGATCTTTAGCACAGGTCAATGCTGGGACTTGGCCTCCATATGACCGAAGGCAAACCCAGTTTTAAATTTCCTCTTCCAAAGGCAAGAGGACACAAAATCTGAAAGACAAAATTCTTCTTTAAGCAAATCTAACAAATTCCTTCCCCAAGGGAAACCTAGTGGGAGCACTCCTGTCATTTAATAACCAGTGACAGGCTCCATGGGCAACATAAGAGATGTAGCTTGGTGGAATAAGGCAAGGATTTATGCATAGACACAGCTCCAAGGACATATCCAGTCCTACTTAAAATGGAACTGAATGCACTGAATGCACACTGGAGTCCTCCACTGGACCGTGACTGTGAAAATAATTAAGCAAAGGAGGGGAAAATGTAACGTTAAATGTGTTATAAACATGAATCTCATAAAAAATAAAGTGTTATGTTAAATATATCATAAACAATAGAACTAATCTCATTTTGAACATTACTGAGATGCAACCAGATGAATTCCCACCATTTTTAATTTTGTTTTGCTTAAAGCTCAGGTGCATTAAAGCACTTGGAACTAAAGAAACCAATGAATTAAGGATCTAGGCATCTTTCCCACTACACTTTTAGCATAAGCAAAGTGCCTGCAACAGTACAAGTTGTCTTCACAGAAACTGGACTCTACTGACTTGGTAATGAAACCAAACAAAGGTTGAAGAAGCAACACAAAGAGAATGGAGTTGGAAACACTGCTCCAGCAACATGGCCTAATTCTGCAGCCTCCCAAAGAAGGACAACTTTAGCCCAGCACTTTCAGTGCTTCTATTCCTCAGGTGACCAAACCTGTGCCACTGCCAGGCGAGCAAGACAAAGCAAAGTGGGAATGACCACTGGAAGCAGCTGTGCTCATATCCAGCTCCTTCCACTCACCCAGCTGTGTCTGCACAAGCCTGTGACACGTAAGCACTGTGGAAGACTTATATTTACATCCCCTACTGCAGCCCCAGGCTGTGGACTGGAGCTGGTTTAGCCACAGCTGGAAGAGGTGAAAACAGCAGGTGCTGAATCAGCACTTCTCCTTGCAAGTCAGGAACCCACGGGTAGAAGATACCTCATTGGTAAATGACTCTCCTGTTTCTGTGCAGTGACTCATTTAAAACACCCAGAACACAGTGGCACAGACAAGGTGGCCAAGGCTGATTCCAGAAGTCATGCTCATCTTCTCCCTCTCTGCTCAGGCTGCTCAGGTGAGACCCCACTGGCAGTGCTGCCTCCAGCTCTGGGGCCCTCAACATCAGGAGGATGTGGAGCTGCTAGAACATGTCCAAAGGAGGCCAGAGAGATGCTCTGAGCGCTGGATCCCCTCTGCTCTGGAGACAGGCTGGGAGAGCTGGGGGTGATCACCTGGAGAAGAGAAGGCTCCAGGGAGGCCTTAGAGCCCCTTCCAGTGCCTAAAGGGGCTCCAAGAGAGCTGTGTGGGAGCTCTGACAGGTCCTGGAGGGACAGAACAAGGGGAATGGCTTCCCACAGCCAGAGGGCTGGGTTAGATGGGATACTGGGAAGGAATCCTTCCCTGTGAGGGTGGGGAGGCACAGGCTTCCCAGAGAAGCTGTGGCTGCACCTCCCTGGAAGTGTTCAAGGCAAGGTTGCATGGGACTTGGAACAACCTGGTCTGGGGGAAGGTGTTCCTGCCTATGGCAGGGGGTTGGAACAACATGGGCTTTAAGATCCCTTCCAACAATCCCTTCCAACCCTCCCTGTGATCCTCTGATCTTCCCCTGTTGTCGCTCAGTGCTAACACAAGCACTGCCATTAATCACTACTCTGAAGTTTTCTTTACCAGAGCATCCACAAAGGTCATTTTAATGTAAGAGAAGATAGTTCTGAGGTGTTTTGATTCCCCTTCCACGTTACATAAACTGCAAAGATAAGGGAACGCAGCAGACTTTTGAAACATTTCCCTTGCAATTTCTTACAGTGGGATGAATAAGCACTTTAGGAACAGAAAAACAACAGCTTGAGCCCAGCACAACTCCAGCTGAGAAGCAAGATTCAAGTGTCTACTTCAGGTGATCTAATCTCCAGATTTACAAGACCCAGAGTCTTTAAAGAGCTGAGCTGACCACCCAGTAGGCTCCAGTTAACCCCAAGGAAGAAGTATGTGTAAAGTCACTCAGTAACAGAGTGTCAGTCACAGAATCACAGAATCAGTTGGGTTGGAAGAGACCTCTGAGATCATCAAGTCCAACCCTTGATCCAACCCCACTGTGATCACCAGACCATGGCACTCAGTGCCATGTCCAATCTCAGTTTAAAAACCTCCAGGGATGGTGAGTCCAGCCCCTCTCTGGGCAGGCCATTCCAATGTCTGAGCACTCTCTCTGTAAAGAATTTCTTTCTGATATCCAACCTGTCAGTCTGTGCTTCCCTGCACCCCACTCCTTCTGGCAATGCTGCACGCAACCCAGCTGTGAGCAGCAACCCTCAAGCCAAGGCCACAGCAGGAGCTGCAAAGTATTGCAGGGACACGGATTTGCTCACAGAGATCAGTCCTGGCAAGAATTTTGGGTGAATTAGTCCAGCTGGAGCAAGGTGCCAATGTGGCCACACTGCTTCCAAGTGCCACACACCGCCCTGCTGTGCACACCACAGCTCTAGAGGCGATGCCACAGTGCCTTAGGTGTGTCCACACAGTTCTACACTATGTGTCTTCCCCAGGAGAACAGAAAGATGTGGATTCAATGGGCAAGAACCTGCACAAGTGGTGCTTGCAGAAGGGAAGAACAAAAGAACTTCAAGAAATTGCAAAATTCTTTGGAATAGGATGAAATAAATCAACTCCCAGCTGAAGTTATGATTTGTGTTCTGCAAGTGTGGGAACATCAGCTGGAGAGGAAGCATTAGGCAGAAGGGCAGCATTTGCCTTTTATTGCTCTTAAGTGGCAGAGACCTAACAGCCTGGAACACACATCCAGCCCACCAAACCTGGGGGATGATAAACAACCTTTACAGAACCCATGTTGATTTGATTTAGATGTCATAAGCAATGATTTTACACAGACTTCCAAGGATGATTCTAAAAAGCAGTGCCCCGGGCTGCAAAAGGGGGCTTTAAGGTTTTCTTATGTCCAAGGCTCAAAGTTGTTAGTTGTACTTCTTGTTACTGCAATTACTTCCACTGAAAAGTCTTAAGATAGTATTGTCATCATCACAGAATCACTAAGGTTGGGGAAGATCTCTGTGATCATGGAGTACAACTGTAATCAGAACTGCAGAGCAAAGGTCAGCAAAGTCTTCATATTAAATGCCTCCAAATGTATCATCTGTTTGGACAGAGCACTCTGTGTGTCAAAAAGATTCCATCAGAAATGTTAAACAGACACGTGACTTCATGCTGCCCAATAAAGCTGCAGCCACGCTTTGGTGAACATGAACAGCTTTTCACTCATTAAAATAACACCAAATTACCTAAATACAAGCAACAGAGCAAGACTGAGTCCAAAAGGCATTTGGGCAACACTCTCAGGCACATGGTGTGATTCTTGAGGTGTTTTGTGTACATTCAGGAGTTGGACTCAATGATCCTGATAGGTCTCTTCCAACCCAGCATTTTCTGTGATTCTGTGACTGGAAACAGACTATATTAATTCACTAAGTCTCACATCAAGCAAAGAAGATTCAGCTACAGATTTAGCTTTATCCAATAGCTACAAGTATTCCCAGAATTATCTCAAAGGCAGTGAATTTGCTGGAATCCTTACTGGACTGTTTAGGAGCAAAGTCCTGCCCTTTGGCCACACCAACCCCTGCAGTGCTCCAGGCTGGGCACAGAGTGGCTGGGGCGCAGCCGGNCTGTCTGGAAGTGCCTGAAGGGAAGTTGTGGCCAGGTGGGGGTTGGTCTCTTCTCCCAGGCACTCAGCAATAGGACAAGGGGGCACGGGGGGCTCAAGCTCTGCCAGGGGAAATTGAAGTTGGAGAGCAGAAAAAACTTCTTTGCAGAGAGAGTGCTCAGGCATTGGAATGGGCTGCCCAGAGAGGGGGTGGATTCCCTATCCCTGGAGGTTTTTAAGGTGAGCTTGGCCATGGCACTGAGTGCCATGATCTGGTAAAGGGACTGGAGTTGGCCCAAGGGTTGGACTTGATGATCTGGGAGGTCTTTTCCAACCCAATCCATTCTATGATTCTGTGATTCTAAAGGTTTATGAGGAGTAATGTGATAAAAAGAACCTAAGACAGAGAAAAACTGCTGTGTAAGTGTGGGATTGTGTGAGTTCGTAGAAAATTCAGAAGACAAGAAAAGATTAATTAGGCCACAGCTTACAGGTGTCACACTCAAAGACAGTTTTATTCAAGAACTCTATGGAGAGAAAAAGATAGGTCAAAGCTCTGCTCTAACTTCTAATTCCAGAATATATCCCTTACTTATTACCACCCATAGCTTCATCCCATAGGTTGAAACCACAGTGACCATCAAACTCATCACACCTTTAATTGGATGACACTCTTCAGCAGATGTTCATTTTTGCTATGAGAAAAGTTATCTCTTGAAATTCCTTTCCTATGAGTAGACTGACCTGAAACCTTCTTATCTTACTTGTTTTGCTAACTGTTGGTCCTCTTCACAGAACTAAAATCCTGCTTCTGTTAGCAGGCCCCAGAATCGATCTGCAATTCCAAAAACTCTTTTTCTCAACTCAAAAATCTCTCCTTATTCCTACACTGCTGGACAGCTGAATGCTCCTACTGCATGCCCAAGGGCAGAAAAAACTGCTCTTGGGAAGGACAGCAGCTCTCCTGCTGCAGAAGTTCATTTTTAAGGTGCACCAGTAACCCCCTCCCCTGTGCATTGTGCTGCATCAGACTCACTGTTGGGATGGAACATCTCACATGTGAACCTCATCTTCGGAGGACTCAATGGGTAGTCAAGTGGAAAGCTCAGGATAGCAGGGAAAACCCCATACTCGAAACAGGTGTCTTCAGGACCCCTAGAAACAGGTAAAATGTTATTCAGCACTTTCAAACAGCTCTTCCACCTAAATTCTTGTCTAACGAGATGTTTGAAGCTTCAGCTAGATCATCTTTCTCCAGGAAAAAAAGAGTTAACTTGCTCTTACCCCACACCTCATAAACTTAAATCCAACTACAAGGCTTGGGAGGCAAGGGGGAAATCAAAGCTTACACACTAAATTACTAGGAAGGTCACAACACTGTTTAATTAGCAGGGTGTGTCTGGATCTAACTGGGGTATCTGGCTCCAAGGCATGTTCCAGGATTTGAGTGTCTGCACGTCAAGAGAAAGCAGAGGCAGGTGTGGGACTCCTTTGCCTTTGAAGATACTGTGATGCTGCACAAGACAGAGATGTCAAATGGTGGAGCTCCAAAATGAGTGATAAACCCCACAGAGATCCCAACTGCCAGTATCGAGCAAAACCACACAAACACTTCTGGCTGCCTGACACAGAAAACACAGCGAGGGTTTGTCAAAATAAAAACACAGCTCAGAGACTGTAATTGCCAGATGAGATGCAGGACAACAGCGTGTCTTTGCAGACTTCAGGTGTTGAGTCTGCCCTCCCTCGAGTGCACATGGAGAACAAATGGCTTCATCAGGGTTCTTGTAGAAACATTTCCTTATTGGGTTCTGCATCTGGTCCAATGTGCAATCGAGCTGAGAACATAAAGACAACTATTCTACCCTGCCTGCATAAAACACTGTTGAAAAGTGAGCAGGAAAAACAGTTTATTAAGCATGATTTATTCATAGAATCATAGAATCAATTGGGTTGGAAAAGACCTCCCAGATCATCAAGTCCAACCCTTGGGCCAACTCCACTCCCTTTACCAGATCATGGCACTCAGTGCCACGGCCAAGCTCAGGTGAAAAACCTCCAGGGATGGGGAATCCACCCCCTCTCTGGGCAGTCCATTCCAATGCCTGAGCACTCTCTCTGCAAAGAAGTTTTTTCTGCTCTCCAACTTCAATTTCCCCTGGCAGAGCTTGAGCCCCCCGTGCCCCCTTGTCCTATTGCTGAGTGCCTGGGAGAAGAGACCAACCCCCACCTGGCCACAACTTCCCTTCAGGCACTTCCAGACAGTGCTGAGGTCACCTCTGAGCCTCCTCTTCTCCAGCACAAACACCCCCAGCTCCCTCAGCCTCTCCCCACAGCACTTGTGCTCCACTCCCTTCTCCAGCCTCGTTGCTCTTCTCTGGCCCCGCTCCAGCCCCTCAATCTCTTGCCTCAACTCAGGGGCCCACAACTCAACACAACACTCAAGGTGTGGCCTCCCCAAGGCAGAGGCCAGGGGAAGGCTCACTGCCCTGGGCCTGCTGGCCACGCTACTTTGGATCCAGGCCAGGAGCCCATTGGCCTTCTTGGCCACCTGGGCACACTCTTGGCTCCTCTTGAGCTTCCTGTCCCTCAGTCCCCCCAGGTCCCTTTCATTCAAACTTGATGAACCATCTGGAAGTTGTAACACAAATGTGATTTCCCAATTGGAAAGATGATGAAACAAGCATCAAAAATTGTAGTCAGGGAAAACCTCACATATTTGGTAAAAAGTCCTTCAAACAAAGGTTCTACTGCCTGGGAAATAAGGTTTAGGAATATATTCATGCCTTCCCCTTCCAATCCACATTCCCCATGCCAGAGAGAACATTAAAGTTCAAGGATTTGTAACAGTTAAGACTGCAACTGAAAACCTAGAGAAAAAGAAAACTGAGAGCAGCAAATCCTAAAACCTTATGAGACTCACTCTCCCAAACTTTGGGATTCAAAAGACTTGGCTGGTAGGTAAACACAAGAACTATGCAATTTAAACCTGAATATTGACACTGGTAGGTGTGATTTAAGAGAAATGCATCAACATTGTGCAAGAACAAAAGCTAAACTGCCTCAACCACTTTGTTCCCTTTCTGGTCTTTTCCCTAAATTTAGTCAGGATTCAATTCACATCTGAGAGTAAACTGAATGCATTTTTTCATTACCATTTTAATTCCAGATGCATTTTAAAGGCTTATTGTTGAACTTCTGAGAGTATGTACATACAGGCATTGAAAAGCTGGTGGATGTCTTATGTTCTGTTTTGAGAGCAAACCCACAGCCTTGAGGGCTCTTCTGTCAAATACACTCAACCCAACACACTCCATTTTGGGCCCTGTATTATGTGAGCAAAATGCTTTTGTTTCAGCCACTCAGCAATGCCAGGATCAACTTCAAAGAAATTATTAAAGTTAATCCAAGACAGCATTTGCAACTACAAAACACTCAGCATTTGAACTCAACAGCATCACTTTCAGGTCAAAAAGGACCATTGTCAGGGCCAGGCAGGTAAGAGCACAGTAGCTTTGCCATCACTCCCCTGCTCTGCAGTGATTCCAGAGCTGACATAAGACAAATGAAAATGAGAAACTCTGACCTCCAGGAGCTGCTCAGGCAAGGGGCAGAAAAGGGTGCTGGGTATCAGCCAAAACAGGAGGGAAAAGGGCCTTGGCAAGGACAGATAATGGGGATTGTTTAGTCTGGAAAAAAGCGGGCTCGGGGGGACCTTCTCACTCTTTGCAACTCCCTGACAGGAGGGTGGAGCCAGGTGGGGGTTGGTCTTTTCTCTCAGGTAACAAGGAACAGGATGAGAGGAAATGGCCTCAAGCTGTGCCAGGGTAGATTTAGATTGGGTATTAGGGAAAATTTCTTCAATGAAAGGGTGGTCAGGCCCTGGCACAGGCTGCCCAGGGCAGTGGTGGAGTCACCATCCCTGACAGTGTCCAAAACACAGAGATGTGGCACATGGGGACATGGTTTAGTGGTGGATTTGGCAGTGCTGGGGGAAAGGCTGGACTTGATGGTCTTAGAGGTCTTTTCCAACCTTAATGATTCTGTGACTCTAAATTCTATAATCACAACTTCACATACATTTGTAAATGGCTTCTTTGTAAAAAGATAACTGGAAAAAGACCAAGCCCCACAAACATCAGATGCCCAAAAGGGTAATGGAAACCAAACTCATAAGCCTAATTATAGATCTAATTACCCTTCTAGACAGCTTTTCGATAAGTTGACTTCAATTTGTGTTGTTTAGCTTTCAAGCAATCTTTAGGCTAATAAAATTCTTAATAATTGCATGGTTTTGTCTTCTGGGGATAAACTGAAATAGCAACACACACTCGTACACGGCAGCCAAAGAGGGGAAAACTCGGCCTTGAAATGTTAAATCCATGAACACAACACAGCCTGAAGAACCTCAGGCAGTGCTAAGGAATGGAGAAGCATAAGGCAACCTCTCCTGAAATACTGTTGCAAAGATCTGACTTGCAGAAACACTCCCCACCTCCACTGTTCAGAAAGGTTTCCATGTGGTGTTTTCAGCTCTTGATCTATTACACTCCTAAGAGCTGTTCTGTCCTTCAGACACGTCAATAAAGCTGTAACATTTATGTGTTTCACGTTCCTTCAGCACTGCTGCTGCAGGCAAGAACACTGGAAACACAAGTGAGTATTTCCATTATTTAAGAAGACACCAAGTTGGGAGGGAGTGTCGACCTGCTGGAAGGCAGGAGGGCTCTGCAGAGGGATCTGGAGAGACTGGAGAGATGGGCTGATTGCAATGGGATGGAGCTCAAGAGGAGCCAAGAGTGTGCCCAGGTGGCCAAGAAGGCCAATGGCATCCTGGCCTGGATCCAAAGTAGCGTGGCCAGCAGGCCCAGGGCAGTGAGCCTTCCCCTGGCCTCTGCCTTGGGGAGACCACACCTTGAGTGTTGTGTTGAGTTCTGGGCCCCTGAGTTGAGGCAAGAGATTGAGGGGCTGGAGCGGGGCCAGAGAAGAGCAACGAGGCTGGAGAAGGGAGTGGAGCACAAGTGCTGTGGGGAGAGGCTGAGGGAGCTGGGGGTGTTTGTGCTGGAGAAGAGGAGGCTGAGAGGTGACCTCAGCACTGTCTGGAAGTGCCTGAAGGGAAGTTGTGGCCAGGTGGGGGTTGGTCTCTTCTCCCAGGCACTCAGCAATAGGACAAGGGGGCACGGGGGGCTCAAGCTCTGCCAGGGGAAGTTGAAGTTGGAGAGCAGCAAAAACTTCTTTGCAGAGAGAGTGCTGAGGGATTGGAATGGGCTGCCCAGAGAGGGGGTGGATTCCCCATCCCTGGAGGTTTTTCAGCTGAGCTTGGCCGTGGCACTGAGTGCCATGATCTGGTAAAGGGAGTGGAGTTGGCCCAAGGGTTGGACTTGATGATCTGGGAGGTCTTTTCCAACCCAATCCATTCTATGATTCTATGATTATTTTATCTCCAGGCCAAGCTTTTACATCAATCTGTGTAACATCTCCCAGCCCACCTCTGAACTGATAATGAGAGATGTCTTTTCACTCTTAGGTCACCTTTTTTCAATTTATTTGCCATTACATGTGCTCCAGCTTTATATAAATTGGGTGAAGGCAAAAAGTATTCTGTTTTTTCTCTGTCATGTTACTTACATTTTGCACATCATCTGTCTGAAAATTTGAACCTAGCTTTACTCTAATTTCTTCACCTGCACACCTCTCATTCCCAGAATGTCCCACAGCACATTTGAGATTATTAAACACTGGAAGAGATCACCACAAATACAAACAAGTCATGTAGCTTGCTTTCCAAAGGTTTGCAAACACTGCTGCTAACAGGGCTTGTAAAGAGATGAAAGCAACCAAACGTGTTTAGAGTAAATATGTTTCTATTGTACCACAGCTTCAGAATTGAGCAGATCTTAAAATACACCTTGATTATGACACACACACAATATAGAAACCAAAATTAAAGCACCTCCGCCTCTCATTTTTTGCTGACAAAGACCTGAAGCTCAACACTCAGCACTTTAAAGGGCTTTCAAGTCTGCAGGCAGCTCCTCCATTCTCTAAGAATGTTACAGGAAACATGAAGAAGTATTGTCTAGGTTAACACAAAGCTTTACTCAGCCACAAAACCTCTGCTATGAGAAAGTACCAATAGGCAGGGATATTCTAAGAAGTGCATGGAATCCTCTGGGATTTCCACACTCCCAGCAATGCACAGCTGTCTGACCTGCAATCTGGCACATCACAAAGCACATGTGCTGACTGTGCCACTCACAGAAAGAGAAACCACAGGACCCTGCAGCCAAAATCCTTGTTGTCAGGCAACAACCAACCTATTTCCATGCTGTGTGTTTATTTTCAGGGGACTGAGCTACTGGGAAGCACAACCTGTTATCCCAAGAGAAATCGCTGCACACAGGCAGAGGCATTTGCCAACTCTTCCCATCAATGAGCAAACAAGCCATGGTAATCCAAACCTCCACTTACCAAGGCCTAAAATAACTTGGAGGCTCCAGTTTGCCATCCAGCAGGATCACCCACGCAGCTTGTGTGGAAATGAGGGACTCGCTACAGCTTGGGATGCTTTTGTACTGGTTGTGTGCCTGAGCCCAGGAGACAAACCTTGTTTTTCATCCCTACACAACACACTCCAAGCAAACCAAGCTAGGAAAACTCTGCCACCCACACCAGCTGAGAATCTCACCAGTCAGCACTGGTGGTTGCAGGGAAAACCTGCCCAAAGCACAGTGGGAATGGAGCAAGTGGGGCCATGGCCATCACCTGCTGTCCTCCTCAGA
This sequence comes from Sakesphorus luctuosus, assembly GCA_013396695.1. Lineage (NCBI taxonomy): Eukaryota > Metazoa > Chordata > Aves > Passeriformes > Thamnophilidae > Sakesphorus > Sakesphorus luctuosus. The sequence goes on along the minus strand of VWZD01007811.1, from coordinate 175,363 downwards.
GTCCTCCAGGACCCCCCCAGCCCTGGCTGAATGAAAGGAAATCACCAATTCTTACCAAAGGAATCCCAAAATAAGAGGTAGGATCTACCCTACTAACAAAAAAAATATTCTTTGCAGAGAGAGTGCTCAGGCATTGGAATGGGCTGCCCACAGAGGGGGTGGATTCCCCATCCCTGGAGGTTTTTAACCTGATCTTGGCCGTGGCACTGAGTGCCATGATCTGGTAAAGGGACTGGAGTTGGACCAAGAGTTGGACTTGATGATCTCAGAGGGCTTTTCCAACCCAATCCAGCCTATGATTCTATGATTCTATGAGCAGACCAACAGATTCAAGATGAACTTTTGGTTTGAAGCTTCTTCATCCTTTGATCCTGTAGCATTTGCATGAACTGTCAGATGTGAGTGATAAAGGTGTCTTTTCCTCTCCTCTACCATTTTAGAACTTCATTTTGTAAAACCCACAAGTTATTCCATGTACTCAAAGTTTCCAAAGGTACAGCAGGACTAAGAGTACAAGAAAGAGATAAGACAACTTGTAAGATGCTGGTCAAAAAGATTGTTTTTTTCATGGCTGATTTTGCTACCAACAACCACACCCATCAGCTGGGGAGTGGAGTGGAGTGGAGTGGCGTGGAGTGGAGTGGAGTGGAGTGGAATGGGGACAATACAGCTTTCTAAAGGGGTCTTTGCCACCCCCAAAACACAGAGCTATTCACCAACAGAAGAGCTTTCTATACAGAAACACTGCACTCAATTCTTCACACCACCAAACAATTAATGAAGTATAAAGGATTTCAAAATAATTCCATTTTTTAATTTAAATTTGAACATTTCTTCAGATCAAAACGTTTCAATTTTTCTAGGAAAAAATTTGAATAGTAAGTAAACTAATTTTAGACACTGACTTTTTTTCTCCTGTTACTAATAATCATTGTATTTTGCTCCACTTAAAATCTGTCCTGCATTTGAAGTTAAGTAATGCTCCAACTGGTCCGTGACCTACAAGCAATCAGTTGTTTCCTAAAGTGTTTGTAAATGTAACATATATCCAAGGGAGGCCAAATGAGGATTCCTGAAAAATCTGCAAGCTTATTATTATGACACCTGTACAACAAGTCATGACAAGTTGCACATTCCACCAATGCTGCCTCTGTCACCCTGTTTAAAATCCAAATATAATTCCCTCTTTAGGTCAGAAAAGGATTTCTCAGTAGGCCAAGGCTGATGTCATACACAACTGATAGTAATTTTTCCCATTCTTGCTCTCCCAGATGCCAATCACAGCATGCAACTGCTGATTCCAGACACAAAACAATACTAACTCACATGATCAGGGCTTCCCATTCAAAGAAGTTCTCTTCATTCATGGGACCTATGAAATAAAACAAAACAATGCTCAGTGCTGCCTGAACACGAGGTCACAGCTCCAGAGAGCACAAACCCCACGGGGCTCCTCACCTGCCACGATCCCTTCTGGTGGGTTCAGGGTCAGCTCTGTGGAAACACAAACACAAGGAAGGTTAAGGTGACCTGCAAGCCTAAGCATTTCGGGTGGCATTTGGTTTGGCCACAGCTTAGCACAGACATCCCTGGCGAAGAATTAGGCTTAGAAACAGAAAATTATTTAGGCTGGAAAATACCTCTAGGACCACTGAGTCCCCATCTTGCCAGGGGCAACAATTTAAAACTGAGAAGGAAGACAAAAACTCTTCCCATAAAGCCTGGGAAATACCCCCCTCTTGGATCTCTGTGGTATCTACAGGTACAAACTCAACAGCCTGAAAAGAAAACAGGTTGTATTCCTGTGACCTCTCTGCACCCATTCAAGTTTGATGCACTTCAGGATAAAATCCAGAACAAGGCAAAAGAGGAGAAGCAGACACATTCCTACAACCTTTGGCATCAGCCCCTCATTTCAAGCCTGGTGAAGAAGCCCAGTAATGCTGTGTGATGATGAAATAGCAATGAGGTTTTCTCCTGTCAGTGGAATGACCACCAGCTTCCAATTTGTGATGACCTGCAGGGTGGCAGCAGCAGGTGAGGCACAGCTCAGCTGCACACAGGCAACCAGTGGCCTGCAGCCCTGGGGGCTCAATGCCAGCCCCATGGTGCTGAGCAAGTCGTGGGGCAGCCAGTGGGACTGGCAGCATGAGGTGACATTCCCAGCTGTTTATCCAGCACAGTGTTTCCTAACCAGTGGCCTCTGGAGCACCAGTGCCCCCCATAATACACAGGACACAGACACAAGAACCACCACGAGCATTCCCATGCATGGAAACGAGCAGGAACATGGGCCCAGGCAACATGGGAAGTCACAAACCAATAAATGAGACGCTTGACCTAATTCCTGTTAGGCTGTAGGTGAAAACTGCTGCATGGAACACATGACTGTCTTAGAACAGCTCCTTCATTGTAGGATTCAAAGATGTGCCACAGTGCAGGTGAGATCAAGAACTCTTCTGTTCTCTCAGGTTGCCTTTAACCTCTGAAGTCCCAAAGCCCACAAGCCCCAGACTCAAACTCAATCTCACAGTTTCCCACAATGTCCTGATGTTCAGGGACAGGCTTTTCCAGCTACACAGTGGGTCTCCAACAGCCTTTCCTGTTGATGTTTTTAGACAGAAAGAGGGAGATGTCAAACCCAGGAGCTCCTGGAATCGTTTTGCTCCATCTGGTGGCTCTTGCTAAGAAAACCCCTCTGATGCTTCCCACGATTTCCCTGGCAAAGTCAGCAGCAGCACCTGTGTATCCCCTGTGGTGGCAGCCAAGCAGAGGTGTATCACACAGCTTTCCATTCCAAGGGAAACTGGGGCCATGGGAAGCAACAGCCAAAGCCCACAGAGCAAAGCGTCTCCATGAGAACACAGGTTCAATTCTCCACTTCCTGGCTCAGCTCTCCCTTTGGAAAAAGAGGTTTTCATTCTTAAGGATCAGGCAAAGCAGGAACTGGGCACAGGAGGTTTGATTTTGCGTGGCTGCTGCTACACCTGGTCACTGAGGAAAGAAAAACCTCTTTTCCACAGGTCACATCCTACCCTGTGATTTCTCTAGAGCTCTTCAAAGGGAAACTGCAAGCACAGTTTTTGGAGCTGCACAGCATGAACTGCTGGGATTTGACACAGCATCAGCTGCTTCAGGCTCACCAGAGCCTCCAAAAATGGAATGTCAGGGTGGAGTTTTTCCAATTATTTCTAAACTAGCAGCAAAAAGCAGTGAAAGGCTAAAACAAATGCTCTGACCAAATCAAATGCAGAACGACTTTGACAGACCAGCAAGGCCAAACAGTCTCTCTCAATGAAGAAATATTCTCTAATTTCCAGTCCAAACCTCCCTTGGTGCAACTTGAGGCTGTTATTTGTAACCCGGGAGCAGAGCTGACCCCGACCTGCTCCACCCTCATGTCAGGGAGTTGTAGAGAGTGAGAAGGTCCACCCTGAGCCTCCTTTTCTCCAGGCTGAGTGTCCCCTGCTCCCTCAGCTGCTCTTCATGAGAACTGTGCACCAGACCCTGCCCCAGTTCCATCACCCTTCCTTGGATAGCAAGTTGCTGAGCCCTGTGCCCCTGCTGAGCATGGACAGCACTGACAGGGACCACACGGCACTGACAGGGACAATAGGATCTTGAAGCTACACCTGCTATTGCAGAGAGGCAGCTTGGCCAAACTTGGTGCAGCAGCCTTTGGGGCAGACAAAGAGCAATTTGGGCTGGAAGGACCTTACACCTCATCAAGTTCCACCCCTGCATTAGGCAGGGATGCTGCACACCAGACTAGGCTGCTCATGGCCCCATCCAGCCTGGCCTTGAGCAATCAAAGCCTGGCCACCTATTTTTTTGCCATTTTACACAATGCTGACTACCAGAGCTGCCAGCAGCAAGACTCATGGGATAAAGCAGCTTCTCAAAGTGTCCAGGGAACTCCCTCCCTCCCTCCCTCCAGGCAAGCCCTGGGCTCCTGTCTTAAATCACACAGAAGTGAGGGTCAGAGGAAGATTATGGAAGGACTGGTGAACACTGGGAGCTCTGTAACAAACCAAAGCAACCCAACACGGTCTATTCATGTTAAACATGTTGCCCAGGTCACATAACCAGGGTGAAAAACACAACCATGTATGGAAGACCACCAGGGCTCCCTGAAGACCCCCAAGAAGGCACCAAGGTGAAAACGCCGCCATTTAGGGAAGATGCTGAACGTTCTGTAACCACCTATGTAACTGGTGTGGATACTTCTGGCTAACAAATAGGGGGAGCACTAGATTGGTGTTAATGAGTGTTATTCCAGAATCTCGGCCCCCTACAGAGTACACACATGAGCAGCAATGTCCTACTGAGAGGTGGAAGGACAATGACTTAATCTGGCAACAAGAATAAAACAGCAAGCCAAGAAAGGAATCAGCTTGGAAAGAGAGAAAGGGGAAAGCCAGGAAAGTGGCTGCTTGTGAGTTTTAAAGAGCTGACCTACAGAACTGTGATGCTTCTTGCTCATGGCCCGGGCATAATCAGCGCTTCGTTTCACTGCTCTTTGTGGAGTCATTATGGGCCAATTACACCCTCTTTGTTAAAGCTCTTCATAAAGAGACCGATCACATCCTGATAGAGAAGTTCAGTGGTGTGTTTCCTAAAAACTGCATCCATTTAGTGTGCCTCTAAGGGGATTAAAAACCAGGGATTCAGTAAAACATTAAGGGCATATGCTCACTGCAGCATCTGATGAAGTTCAACAAGGCCAAG
>VWZD01007811.1:137049-157547 GCA_013396695.1 Sakesphorus luctuosus | reverse complement strand
GGAGAGGAGAGGGAGAGGAGAGGGAGAGGAGAGGGAGAGGAGAGGAGGGGCTGCCCCAGCCTCCATCGTGGCCTCTTTCCTCGCCCTGGCCCTCAGAAGAGTAGACACTGGCCCTCTGGGATCTGCTCTAAGAGTCTCAGGGGACTTTCTTTTTTTCCATTTCCATTTTGTCTTCCCTTCTGGGCTGCATCCTCATAGGGATGAGCAAAGAAAGCAGCACAGAAGCAAACAGAGATGGCTTCTCTGCTCCAGTTCCAACATCTACATTGCTCCCTCTCTACTGCTTCTTGAACCCTCTCCCGCAGTTCCCACAGCCCTGTACTTTCCTCTCCCAGAACTGCTGCTCCCCCAGTCCTGCAGCAATGAGCAAATGAGCAGAAGAAACGAGGCAAAGCTCCAGTAAAAAACAAGTTTTTATTTCAGGGGGACCATGGAAAGTCCTCTTCAAATACGTCCAACGGGACCTGGCGCACCTGGTCGTTTGACCCCTGCTCTTCCTGCCGCGCCTGGGGTGGCTGCAATGCCCTTTCCTGCCCAGGCCAGAACCACTCTTCCATCCCTATCCGATCACGACGGACGGGCACGGGTGGTGGGCTCTGCTCCCTGTCCCAGTCGGAGAAACTCCGGCGACGGCGACCTCCAGGACCTGGACCCTGCTCCTGCTGCTCCTGCTGCTGCTGCCGCTGCTTCCGCCGCCACTGCCGCCGCAGCTGCCGCCGTCGCCGCTGCTGTCGCTGTCGCCATCGCCGCTGTCGCCGCCGCAGTTGGCGTCGCTGCCGCACCACGAAGGAATGGAAGTGGCGGCGATGTGGGGCCACCCCAGCACGGTTGTCCTGCCCCTGCAGCTTGCGGGTGGTCCAGATGGGGTCCCGGCAGAGCGGGCAGGTGGCACCGGCGGCGGTGGCACCGTGGCGCTGGATGCAGCCATGGCAGAACACGTGCCCGCAGGGCTCCACGGCCATGGGGCTTTCCAGGGGACCCAGGCAGATGAAGCAGTTCCTGTTGGCTCGTGGCGCTGCTGGCTCATACCTGGCCTCCTCCATCGGTGCTCCCGGCCTTGAGTCTTCTCTGCTGCTCATGGGACTCGGTGGGTGCTGCTGGTAGGACTTGGAGGCTTGACTTCCGCTGGTGGCACTCGGAGCCTCCTCGTCCCCTCTCGGACTCGGAGGCTCCTCGGCCTCTGGTGGCTCTTGGAGGCTCCTCAGTCACTGTCAGCACTCAGAGCCTCCTCAGTAGACTCTTGGCAGCTCCTTGGCCACTGGTGGCTCAGTCTGGTGTGCTGTGGCAGCACTCGTCACCTCGGGTGCTGCCCACAGACCTGGTCTGGGTGCTGCTCACAGTGCCCAGCACTGGCTTCTACAGTTACCTGGTGCAGGTGATGTCATAGGGTGATGGGACTGGTGACATCACAGGTCTCCGAGGGGCACACTCAGGGGTATATCCAGGAGCTCCCCTGTCCACAGAGACAGACCCTGTGACACAAAGCCCACCTGGCACTGGGCTGCACACCTCGGCATTTGCCCAGCTCCCTTCCAGGCAGTCCCTGCTGGTGGTGGGAGTTGTGCCAGTGTTGCACTCCCCAGGCCCCTCTGCAGAGCTGCTTTCCATGGCGTGTCCTGCTGCCAGGGGCTGTTGCTCCCCTGGGCCAGGACTCTCTGCATGTCCATCCATTGAACTTTGGGAGGCTCTGTCAGCACGTTTCTCCTGCCTGTCAAGGTCCCTGTGGGTAGTGTCATCCTCTGGTGTCTCAGCAGTTCCTCCCCATGTGGGATCCTTTGCCAACTTGCTGAGGGTGCCCTGGGCCTCATCATTGAGGCCACTATTGAGAAGGAACAGGAGCAGGCCCAGTACTTGGAACAGCAACCTCTACAGGAGGAATTAGGAACATCAGGAGTAGCTCCATCCCAGGCTATGGAAGGCAGTCCCTTGGATGGGGATGCTGGAGCCCGGGATAGCTGGTGCTGCCCTGGCAGCATGGCATGGCCTCTGCTTGTCCCCAGGGCACAGCCATGCTCCATCCAGGCAGGGACCTGGTTCCCCAGGTGAGCAGGTCCCTCTGCAGCCCTGGCTCAGCACAGGAGGACAGAACCTGTCACAAGTGGGGCCCAGGAAGGGGAACCTGCCTGCAGGGGTGCCCCATCCCTGATGGCTTTGGAGGCACCAGCCCTTAGTGCTGGCAGTGGGGCCAATGGAGGGTTCAGATAACCCCAACAGATCAGATTTGCTCCCAGGCCCAGGCCAGGAGGGGACCTGGAGCAGCCCAGCAGGGGTAAGGGCAGCTGGCACACCTTCAGCACCAGCTCTCCCTGGGCACTGCTTGTTCTCAAACAAAGCTCCCCCAGTGTCCCCTGGACCTTTTGTTGGCAGGGACCACAGCCCCTCTGGGCCAGTGCACCCAGTGAAGCCCAGGACACAACCAGGGGCCTTATCAGCACTTTCCCTCCTCATTACAGGGAACATACAGTTAATTTTCATTGCACATGGATGTCCAAACCAAGGACACAAAGGATGTCTTTGAAGCATCATCTCCCTGCCACACACACCCAGACATGCTGCCTTCACCACCACCCTGAGCTGCTGACCAGCAGCACCAGGGCACAGCCCCTGCCCAGACAGTCCAATGGACTGGGACAGAAGATGGGAGAGCAGCCACGAGACTGGGCAGAGCCATCCCTTTGTTCCTACCACCCCAGTCTCTTCTGGCAGCAGCCAGAGACAGCCTGAATTAAACAGACACCTGCAAGTCTTGCAGGTTCCAGTGTCCTGGCACAGCCAGCCAGAGCCTGGCTGCCAGCACAGCCCGGGCAGGGCAGCAGCAGCAGGGAGGGCTCACAGCTGGCTCAGCCTCACAAGGGCAGCTGGAGCAGGTTGTGCTGAGGTCCATGAGCCTGGCACTGCAGATGGAGCACCTTATCCAAGCCCACGGCAACACGCTGGCAGCCTGGGGAGTCAGCCCACCAGGCAGGAGGCCACAGCCAGCTTTTCTCAGCCAGAACTCTCACAGTCGATGCCCTGCCTGCACACAGGGCTCTGCGAGCTGCGTGGCCACCTCTGGTCAGGTGCGGGACAACATGGGAGCTGTCACAGCTCCTCCCATCCTCCTTCCACACCCGAGTTCAGCCTGTGCCTGTGGCTGCCAGGAACCCCCAGGTCACCCCACCGAGCCAAGGGCTCTCTCCCAGGGGTGCAGGGGACACAGGTATGCTTTTAGTGGAAGACTCAGCTCCTTCTTTACAAAGCAGCATTACTCCCATCTCAAACTCTTCCTGACACTTGAACTTCTCCATGACCAGACTCTTTCTTCAAGCCCAGCAAGAGCCCAAGGCAACTTTGCTTCTGCCTCCCTCAGCTACTCCTGATGACCCAGAGCCATGTAACAGTGATGACCCCATCAACAATCACTGCCAACCTGTTCCTGCTGTGGAAGCAGAATTAAACTCTTTCAGACCAGGATAGTAATTGAATCAGTTTAATAGAGAGTCAACATATTGTAAATGCATCTGAAACCTAAAGTATTGCTAAGAGCCGTGGCCATCAAGTCCAAGACCACCCTTCCTAGAAAGGTGCAGAGAGGTAGGAGAGTGGGGGCATTTCCCCAGATTAGTTGCAAGTGAGAAGGTGCACATGGGACCTTCCTCCTGGAAGCCCCAGATTACCAAAAACTTGTACTCTTTGAAAGGAATGCTAATGTGCTGGGATAAATGCAGGCACCTGGAATGAAAGCCAAGGCCTCCTGCTGACCCATAAGTCAGGAAAGTCTTGCTAGTTTTTGCATATACTGAAAAGAAAAAATATAAAGGGATAAAGAAGAGTGTGTGAAGTGTATTTGGTGAGGCAGGAACAAGGGAGATATGTGAGGTGTTTTTAGCCCTTGGCCAGGTACAAGGACTGTTACTTGCATTGCTTTGGACCCCGCAACCACCCCAGTGGTGAGTGAGAAGAAATGCTCCATCCTTTGGTATTGACACCATTTTTTCTTGCACCAGCAGGGCAAGATCAAAGCTCTGGGCAAACCAAGCATTTGTTGGAGTGGGGACAATGGTACCACACCAAGCATTTGGCTCATCCTCTGTGGCAGCTGAAGTGATGGTCTCCTCATGGTGGGGGAAACCTGGAGATTTTTGGCTCTGCAGAAGGCACTGTTCATCAGGGTCAGTGGGTCTGGAGATGCTAATTCTCAAATTTTGCATAAGGGTTCTCTTCCTTGAACAGGCCTAGAAGGGAGGAGAGATTCATTTAGACAACAGCTAATCATGGCCAGTGAGAAACCCAGTTCTTGGTAACAACTCTGTCATTCATGCATCATCCAGCAGTCCTCCCAAAACACCTGCTCTTACTTGAGCTGTGCACACAGTCAGCACTATTTCACTCTCTTCTGTAAAAGAGGAGACATCCATTAAGAAGCTTGACCTGGTGACAAACTCCTTTTCCACACAGTCCAGGTAAAGCAGCACAACAAAGCTTCCAGAGCACTCCCTCTGCACACCCTTTCTGTCAGACAAGCAGAGAGTCCAGACTCAAATTAAATTAAAACTCTTCTTGCTCCACTGCTCTGACATCCAGACTGGGAGACAGCAGGGCAGGGTACCAAGCTGACTTCATGAACCCCTGTGCCACTCTGTTGGCCTTTCCCAAGTCCAACACTTTTGAGGAAGAACAGCCAGAAAGGACAAGATTGCAAACTCTGGGGTTAGGCTGCAGCAAGACAGAGCCCTGACACAGCCAGACAGTCCCAGTGCAGAGCTCTTCCACAGGCAGGTGCTTCTCCCACCCAGAACTCTTCCAGGCACAGCTCTGCCTGCTCTTCCTTCCCCAGAGAAACCACCCAGAGGCCTCTGGATCTCCTGCCCAACTCGGACCTGCAGCAGCTGCAGGCAAGAGGAAGGGTCTCCAGGTTCCCCTACAGCCCCCCAAAAGCCAGAGACACCATGTGCAGCATGCATGAGCCCAACTGCTCCCTGCTCCACGACTAGACCCTGGCAGAGCCCCCAGCACCTCAAATGGCAGGATGCAGGGATCCCTCCACCAGTTCTGAGCAACTGGCTGCTCCATGCACTTCCTTCCAAGACCTGTGGCAGGTCCACACCTGGCCCAAGCCCATGGGACTCACCTGAAGGACAGTTCAGCCCCAGGAGGGAGACTACGCACTCGCATCCCCAGGGCACTGTGCCACCTCCTGCCAGCACAGAAGACCAGCTCTGTGGTGGGACTGGTGCAGGCTCTGTGCTCCTGAGCTGTGGACACTGATTCCTACCTGGCCCCCACCCCACACTGCTGGCTCCCCAGCCACTTACTGGCCACAGGGCTACTGTGCCTGAAGGGCGACAGCATTACAATCATGCTATGTCACCCAGCTTTTGCTTCTCTCCTCCAGTCAAATCCCACCAACTTCTGCCATGGGACAAGCTCAGAGGACACAAGTTCTGGTGAGCATTAAACACTCTGTCCTCTTTCTCTGTCCAGGAAGAGCAGTCCTTGTGTGGGCTCACACATCATGACCCCAACCAACATCCCTACACTTGCTCCCAGGGAGCAATTCACTGAGACAAGGGAAGCAAGGACTATGTTTTCCCTGCTGGCCAGGTCTCATCCACAGCTGTAACCATGGCAAGGCACACAGTTACTGAGGCTGCTCCATCTAAAGCTCAGTTTGAATCACTCATGTCAGCACTGTACCGTATTTTCTTCGGATTTCATCATGCCGCGATTTCATCTCTGCTCTCCTGCAAGAAGCAAACAGAAAAGCCAAGTCAGTGACTGGTGATACAAAACCAAAGAAGAAGAGCCACATCTCCTTGCTTATGCCCAACCAAGGGAGCTCCAGGCTGCCAGGTTTGCCCAGTTTCCCCACCTCCTGGAGGCACTGGGGGCAACCAGAGCCCACACATGTCAGCAGCACTCGGGGAGCCACATCCACAACACTTGCGATGCTGCATCCACGAGTCACCCCACAACAACATTGCTCATGAGGTTTGTGTTTGAGCTGGGGCTGAAGCAGCGCTGACTGCATGTGTCGAGCCCCATATGCCTCCTGGCATCACATTTGATGGCACAGACAGGAGCCAAATCATTCTGGAGCCTCTGAGAGGCTGTGGTACAAACCTACCTCTCCTCCTGCCGTACACGCCTCCTCTCCCGCTCCCTGGCTGCTCTCTCATCATCCTTGTCTGGCCTGAAAGACCGAAGAGCCCATTAGAAGTGCTCAGCACTCAGTTCTGTAACAGCACGAGGCTGCATCTGAGCTGCTTTGAGCAAACAGGCGACACCCTAATACTTGCTTTTTGCTCTTCTTCTTACAACAGCAGCAGCAGCAGCAGACCCCCAACATGATGAGGAATGTTCCTCCCACCACGGACATCGCAATGATCAGGGCTTCAAAGTTCACTAAAGGATTTGACAAAACATGTTTAGCACACAGACACAGCTGACTGGAGTTACAATACAGAATCACAGGATCACTGAATCATTAAGGTTGGAAAAGCATCCTAAGATCATCAAGTCCAACTGTTCCCCCAGCACTGCCAGCCCCAGTAATCATGTCCCCAAGTGCCACAGCCACACATTTTCTGAACACTTCCAGGGATGGTGACTCCACCACTGCCCTGGGCAGCCTGTTCCAATGTCTGACCATCCTCGCCCTGAAGAATTTTTTTCCTAATATCCAATCTAAACCTCCCCTGGTGCAACTTGAGACCATTTCCTCTTGTCTTATTTATGACCATTACAGCTACTGTCACCAGTAGCTTCAGTCACTGGGTTGGGGATGTGTGTAACCATCTGGGAAAGCAAATGGACATTGTTAGCTGTAGATATACCAAGTGTTGGCACCCACACACACCAGGGAGTACGTGTAGCTGTTAACTGGAGAGCTCAGTTACTGGCTATGTGAAGAAAGGCAAGAACAAATACACTCAGGTCAAACTCCTCCAGCAGGAGCAAATCTGTCTTAATCACTAATCCAGGTGAACAGTAACCCTTCAAGGGGAAAAAAATACCCAAACAACAACTGGAGACTTCAGGGCTGAGGAACCTCTGATAGAGAGGAGTTACTGCCCACAGGAACCAGCCTCAGAAGTCACCTATGGTGAAATGAGCACTTAGAGGTGTCTGAAGTTCTTGGGTGAGAGACAAACTGAAACAAGATCTGCTGGGATCTACTGGCTTGGGGCCAGCAATGCTGCTGAAGCAGCTGAAGGTTCAGGGCTGTCCCCTGCACCCTGCTGCCATGTCTCCCCAGAGCTGGGGGGATCTGCTCACCCACACAGAGCACAAAACCTGCTGGAACATGGTAGTGAAGCAGCAGCCTGAGCCCTGGCCCCTGCAGTGATGGCAGCAGAGACACCAGCCAAAACAGACACATCTCCATGCCAAGGACTTCAGGTGACAACAAAGAGGAGTTTCTTCCAAGTATGATTCAGGCTGTTCAGAGACTTGAGGCTGTGGGAATATTGCCACACAACAGCCTGGTTACAGAAATCTCAGTGCACCTGAACCTGCTCAGGGCACTTCTGATCCCTCCTTCTCTGTGCAGTCCTGCCAATGAGCCAAGTGGAAGCCTAAAGCACAGCATGTGAGGCGTTACAGGGCATTTCATGTCCCCTCACTGCCAGGACCCTGCAGTGCTGGGCTTATTGGGGTCAATCAGAATAGTCTGGGGTGGAAGGGACTTCTAAAGGCCACCTAGTCCAACCACCTGCCACAGGCAGGGACATCTTCCAATAGACCAGGTTGCTCAGAGTCCCATCCAACCAGATCTTGAATGTTTCCAGGGATGGGGCATTCACCACCTTTCTGGGCAACCTGTGCCAGTGCCTCACCTCCCTCACTGTAAAAAACTTCCTTGTATCTACTCTCAATAGATCCATTTTTTAGGTGTTCCAGGCTGAGCTGACTCTACCCCTGAACTTGCTTTCAAAGCCTCCAGCAGCCTCAGTGCTTCTGAAACACTGGCTTTCAGGGTGAGTTTGGGGCTCAGATCTCTGCTTCCCACACAGAGCACCAGGCACTCCTCCAGCTGATGATAAAGGCTAAGTCACACACACCAAAAATGCAGACTCATGTGAGAGCTAATCTCCTCCAAAGCTAGTTTTTCAAGTTAAGGAATGTGTTCTTCTATAATGAAACCTTTTGTGAAGCTACTCACATCAAAACTAGTATTTCAAGGTCTTACAGAAGTTTCAGAAAATCTTCTGAGCAGGGCTCACAAAGAGGAGATTCTTCCTCCACACAGGGATGGGAGTGGTTTGAACTTGTGGGCAGAGAGGAGAGCCCAACCTCAAGCACAACAGATGACAAGTGACCACAGTTCAGCTCCAAGCTCCTCATCAAGGGAAGGGTGAGAGCAACAAAGCCCCAGCTTGCTTCTTTCCTGCCCCAGCCCCCAAAAGCTGGGTCCTGTCTGAGCATAAGCACGCACCAAGTTTGGTCTAAACAAGACCCCAATTTCTCCAGAAATCCTCCAGGAAACAGAGCACCAGGGAGGAGAGGCAGCCAACACCAGAGTCAGCTGTGTACCAGAAAAAGCTCCTGGAGGGAATCTGCACATTGAATTTGGAAAAGGGTGCTTTCTCAGGTGGGTAAGAGCTCAACAGGACCACAGCACACTCAGCACTAGAGGCCTCCAGAGAAGTCACACCTCTGGTTCCAGCAGCGCCCTTGAGACAGCAGCCAGAGGCATGAAGAGCCAGGAACAGCACAGAGAGTGATGTGCTGGGTATGGAGGAGAGAGAGCTCCTGGGATTCAGACACCAGGAAGGGCTGCACAGGCACCTGCCCACAGAGCACCTTCCACATCTAGAGCCTCATCACACCAAAGCGTAAGGGATGCATTTGGAGTAGCTAAATCCCCACAGGTCCTACCCACCAGAAGGCAGGGAACTGCTCATACTCTGCCTCCCCACCCACACTTCAGGAAGTTTGCAGAACCTTGAGTGACTTTAGCCTGTCACTGCAGCAAGATGGGGAGGCAGAGGAACCTCCCACCAGCAGCACAAGCACTCACACAGCCATCACCCAGTGCCAGGCACTTACCCCAGCAGACTCCCCAGCGCGCAGAGCGGAGCTCACACAGGTCGGCCGGGGGAAGGATTCTTCGGACAGGGTACTCCATGCATCTCCCACTGCTGGCACACCACAGGCACTGGGACACAGGAACCAGGCAGCACAGCATTACTGGTGTGTGGCTGTGCTGCCAGACAGCCACATGCTGGTTTGGTAGTTGGGGCCACTGATGCCAGCTCCCAAGAGCCATGTACCACCCTGCAGCAGCAGGAGGCTCAGGGGTAGGAGCTGTGAGAGCACACCAGGAGAGGGGAATGCAGAGTTTCAGAGTAAGTAAAGATGCTGAGAATCCTTCTCGTGTCTTGGAACCATTAACTATCCTGAGTTAAAAGGGATCCACGAGGATCATTAAGTCAGCTACTTGCCATGCACAGGGTAGCCCCAGGAATCCCACTGTGGCTTGCACATTTGGTATTAACAACCAAATCCTTCGTGTTTGTTTTTGGGACAAGAAGAAAGCCTTTGAGACAAGGCAGTCCATGCAGAGCTGGTGAGCAGGAGAGGAGTGTGTGTGCCCAGCCAGACTACCTGCAGGGCTTTGCATCCCTCCTCTCCCGGTGGCTTCAACCCACACCCCCACCATTCCATTGGGTTTGGTCAAACTGGCTACATCAGCTGCAAGATCTGACTCAAGTTCAAGTTTGCTGATACAAGAGATAAGGCAGCAGAGACTGGCAGGACACTGGTACACATCCTGCATCCACCCAGTGCCACAGCACCCACAGACTGGTGGAGGGGCAGCTTGGCCAGCCAGTCCACTCAGCCTCTTCTCCATGTGTGTCCCCCAACCATGAGAAGCAGCTCAGCAATTCCATTATTCTACTAGAAAACCATACAACAAAACCCAAGTAGTTTCTAGCAATCTCCTCCCAGAGCACCAGGAAGTGCTCTCACCATTATGGGTCACTAGAATTTGCAGTGTGCATGGGATAAGGGCAGAGCACAGCCCCTCTCCAGAAAGGAAACTGCTCTGTAACAGCCCCACAAAGCCCACAGTACATTTTCAGGCATTGCAAAAGGTTGGGAGTCTTATTGCTGCTACTCACAGTGACATTTTTCAGGCACTCCTCACAGCTCCTGTTCGTGTACTGGCGACAATCTACAGGAAGGAAAAAAAGACACCTCAGGATTTTGAAGAGCTTTGGTGTTTTAAAACTCTGGGTTCGTAGAATCACAGAATCATAGAATGGATTGGGCTGGAAAAGACCTCCCAGATCATCAAGTCCAACCCTTGGGCCAACTCCAGTCCCTTTACCAGATCATGGCACTCAGTGCCACGGCCAAGCTCACCTTAAAAACCTCCAGGGATGGGGAATCCACCCCCTCTCTGGGCAGCCCATTCCAATGCCTCAGCACTCTCTCTGCAAAGAAGTTTTTTCTGCTCTCCAACTTCAATTTCCCCTGGCAGAGCTTGAGCCCCCTGTGCCCCCTTGTCCTATTGCTGAGTGCCTGGGAGAAGAGACCAACCCCCACCTGGCCACAACTTCCCTTCAGGGAGTTCCAGACAGTGCTGAGGTCACCTCTCAGCCTCCTCTTCTCCAGCACAAACACCCCCAGCTCCCTCAGCCTCTCCCCACAGCACTTGTGCTCCACTCCCTTCTCCAGCCTCGTTGCTCTTCTCTGCACCCGCTCCTGCCCACTGTTTTGCCCACCCCTGGACCAACAGCAGTGCATGCTGCTGCTGCAGGACCTGCCAGCTTCAGCATATGGTGAGGGTTACAGGGGGAGGCCCAAATGCTAATGGCAGTTAATCTTCCTCACCCTGCTGACTCAAAGCCCAGAGCTGTGAGTTCCTCTTCTGGGCTTTATTTCTTTCAAGCCTGAGCAGCTGCTGTGGCAACAGGGCAGTGAGGGGACACAGCTGGGGTCGGTTTGGAATGACCTTGTGAGGATGAGGGTGAGTACTGGGCAGATGGTGCAGTCCTGTAGCACCAGATGATGGAGCAGCTCAAGCAAACAAGCCCCAGACAAAAGTTACTCCCAGGAGAAGCAGAGGAGCACAAAGGGGGACACAGAGCTACAGTCCCTGCAGGAGCTTTCTTGCTGCACGTGGGGGCCATATCCTGCCATAGCAAATTCATCCAAATCTTCCTTCAGCAGGACACAGTCCAGGTGATGGGAGCAGCACTGCAGCCCAAATCTGTGCCCATTTAGAACCTGTTTCCACCCCCATTTGGCAGAGGAAGACCCCAGCTCTGTATACACTGCTGGCTCCCAGGACTAGTGGCAGCATGGATGATGGCATTCCCCAGGGAACACAGGACTGAACACAGGAGAAGCTGGTGCAGTCCAGCCACTCTCCTGGGCTTGCCTGCAGCTCCCACAAGTGCTAGCTCTTGGCAAAAGTCTTCTTACAGCATTTGCACCTGCAACTCACTGGTGTGTTCCCCCAGATCCTCAGGAAGGGTAGTCTGCCAGCCCTTGACAATCAGCTATTTAAAACTCACCCATGCTCAAGAGTCTGAGCCTGTTTGACAGAGGTCTAAAAACACAAGCAAAACTCAAACCCATTTGCCTGACTACTCACTTACTGATGGATGAAGAATCACTGCTTCACAGCACCTTAATCAGGAAGAAATCAGTCCCAGAGGTGCTTGTTTTCCACCCTCACAAGCAGCAAAGCTGCATTTTCTCCCTCCAGCTGGCAGGAACCCTCATCTGTGACCCACTGTCAGCAGTCACATGCTCCGGCAGCCCTCCAAACAACTGGGCAATTGATTAACATAGCTCAGATAAGGGTGTTTACACACCCAGAGAGGCAGAGATTGCAGATTTTAAACACTCTGGGAAGCTGTTCTCCATTTCTTCAACTGAGGCTGGAAAAGCATCACGGTGCCTGTGCTGCCCTGAGACTGTTTTCTTACCAGGAGTCACAAAACACTCTCCCACACCACAGGAAGCCAGCGATGGGCAGGAGGAGAGCCTGTGGTTTTAACTGGGCTCTGCTTTCCTTCAGGGCATCCCCTCTCCTGGCAGCCTCAGCCGGGGATCATTCTCCAAGTTGTTAAGTCAAAGCCCTCCCCTTACAGCTGTTTGGGAATGGGCTGCTTCCAGGACTGCACAGCCCTTCAGGATTGGGGTTTTTCCAAACATCCCATCTCAGGTGACCAGCCAGCTCACACAGGATGGCAAGGGAAGCACTGCAGTCCTCGGACAGACATGGGATAGCAACTCTTGCTGTCCTAGAAGAAGCCTCCTGGATCATACTTTTGGCACTTCACAGGCTATTCATTGCTGTGCCTCTAAGAAAGGGGCTCCTGACTTCTATGAATCACAGACTGAGTTGGAAGGACCCACAAGAATCATCGAGTCCAACACTTAAGTCAGTGGCCCACACAGGGGATTGAACCCATGACCTTGGCATTATTACAACCAAGTTTTAATCAACTGAGCTAATCTCAGGGTCTTTGCTACAAGAGAAGCAAAGCAAATGGCTTGGAGAGGAAGGAAGACAGCAAAACATGTGCTGGTCCTCACTCTCCTCCCTGAGGAGCCACCACACTGGCATCATCACATGGAGAACACTTAGTGGACTTCTTGGGACACCCCGAAGGCAGCCATCCCCACCCTTTGCTACAGCTTATCCTCCACTTGGCACAGCACCCACGGGGCTATGCCCCATCCTCCACCCACCAGGGAGGAACAGCTGGACATCCACTGTTCCCCACCCAGATCTGACAACACCCATCTTCTTCCTGCTCTGAGGCTGCCCCAGCCAATCTCCCCTGTCCTGAAGGAGAATCTCCCCCAAAACACCATCAGCGGGGGCCTGGCTGCCCAGCGAGTTCCCCCTGGCCAGGACAGTTACCCTGCTCTCACATGAGCCCTTATCCCTAAATTAGAGAATCGCAGACTGGCTTGGGTGGGAAGGGCTTCAAGCCCACCCAGTTCCACCTCCCTGCCATGTGTAGGGACACCTTCCCCTAGACCAGGTTACTCCAAGCCCCTTCCAACCCGGCCTTGAGCAGTTCCAGGGATGAGGCAGCCACAGCTTCTCTGGGCACTCGGAGTTCCGAAACAGTGGAAACTGGGAAAGCGGCGAGCAAAGCTCCACTTCCACAACTCAGCCTCCCAGAACTCCGAAGGATCCACGCCGCACCGGATCACACCCTACGGAGCTCTCAGCCAGCGAAGGAGCTCCCCTCTCATCTCCCATTCCGAGTGGGCACCGTGCCCTGCCCCGTGACCACCCACACCCAGCCCATGCGGTGCCCGCCTACTTCCCACACATCCCACAAAAGCGACGTCCAACGAAACTGCCCAGCCCCGATCTCGGGATGCTGGGCAAGGAGCGCCGGCTGTCGGACCCCGAAAGCCGCATCCCAAGGCCGCGGTCCCCGCTTACCTCCCGCCACGTCCTGTGCGGCAGTGGCAGTGACCAGCAGGGCGAGGACGCAGATCGGCAGCGCCGGGGCCATGGCGGAGCGGGTCAGACAGGGCGGGAGCTGCCGCTTTGTAGGGCCGGTCGGGGGCGGGACGGGGGTGGCTCTTCCGAGCGGCCGCGGGGCGCCGGTAGTGGCCGGAGAAGGGAGGGAGGGCTGGGGGGGCAGTGGAGGGAGGAGTTACCCCGGGAGGAGGGACCCGTCCGGGGCCGCCGGACCCCTCCGGGAGGGGGGACCCGTCCGGGGCTGTTGGACCCCTTCGGGAGGAGGGGTGACCCGTCCGGGAGCGCCGGACCCCTCCGGGAGGAGGGACCCCTACGGGGCCGCCGGACCCCTCCGGGAGGAGGGACACTTACGGGGCTGCTGGATCCCGCTGGGAGGAGGGGGGGACACTTACGGGGCTGCCGGACCCCGCTGGGAGGAGGGGGGGACACTTACGGGGCTGCCGGACCCCGCTGGGAGGAGGGGGGACACTTACGGGGCTGCCGGACCCCGCTGGGAGGAGGGGGTACCCGTCTGGGGCCGCCGGACCCCGCCGGGCGGAGGGACCCCCGCGCAGCCCCGCGCCCGGCCGCAGGAGGGGGCCAGACCCCCGCGGGAGGAGGAGAAAGAGGTGCCGGCCCTCCCGAATCCCCTCCGAGTTAGTCGGATTTCCCTCCACTCTGCCCCTGCGCAAACCCATCCCAAAGGGTCCCGCATCCGCTCACGCACCGGTTCATCGCTCTTTATAGCACGGAAGCACGTTAATGTTAAAATACATATTAGTTGTCGTGACACACGGCGAAGTGATGCGGTAGTGGAGTTTTATTGCAGGGTTTGGTATTGTTCGTGCTGAAGTAAAACAAACAAAAGGACAGCCCGGCCCTGGAGAGAAGAATTTTGCTTCTGCAAAGCTCAGAACAGTCCCTGAAGGATAAAAAATAGCTTTATCGCTGGGACACCCAGGGTACCGGAGTACCCCAGCGGCTCCAGCAGGTCTCTGAGACCCTCCCAGCATCGTCTGGTGTCACAGGTGGGTCACTGCAGCCAGGACTAGGGACACCTGGACCAAGAGACAAGCAGCAGGACACTGCAGGAACAGAGAGGCTTTGCCAAGTGTTGCTGTCACTGGAGATTTGGTAGTGTGGGCGTTAGTGCTCAGTCAAGTCGTGTTGTACCTGAACGCTTGGTGGGTGTGAGAGCCCCATGTAAAACCACATTTGGGTTCCCTGATTCGGCTGGGACATCTCGTGCCCATGAGGAAATATTCACCCTTGTAATTCCATGCTTTGCATCCCAGCCTGGTGCCTTGGTCAGCATGGGCCAGGCGTGAATTTCATGACACACAGAGTGCTACAAGTCTTCACCCTGGGCACAGCCAGGTACCTTTGGCCTCACAGCCACGTGTTCAAGATGTGAAAAGCTGCATCGATATAAATGGGGATTTTCACATTCTGGGGGTCAACAGTGCACTGAGAGTTTCCCTGTGCCAGGGCCAGAGCTCTGCACAGCTTGTTCTGTGCCCAGCTATGCACACAGCCCAAAAGAAATGGCTTCCCTCAGTCACTGTGAGGAGGGGTGTGATGTGATGCTGCATGTGCAGAGCTTCTCTGGTTGGGCTGATCTGCTCTTATCCCAGATCCCCTGGGAATGGGGTAAGAGTATCACTACATGGCCTTCTTGGCGGCAGCAGCAGGACAAAACCACAGTTCCTACAAGCTCCCCCATCCCTCTTTCCAGTGCTGCACCCACGGGTGCCACCAGGTACTGTGTCTGTGCAAGCTGCTGCTCCCCTGCTCTGCAGTGGTGGCTGAAGCCACCAGCCCTTGAGGCTGGGTGGGCATCAGGCTCAATGCAAAGGCAGATTCAGCCATGTTAATTCAGAACAAGGTGAAGCTTTTCCAGGTAGACCCGTGGCTGCTGACACCATCAGCACTTACCTATGGCATCCCCAAAATGCACCTTGCCCCCTGCAAGGTGCAGGCAGGAGCAGGCAGCCAATACAGGCAACAGGACAGAGACACGAGCTATCCCAGTAATGGCCTCATGGTCAGGCACCCCCTTGGGATCCCGTGGAGGAACTAAGCACTACATGGGTGTTTCTCTGCAGGAAACCTGGCTGGATTGTTTGTGGCCAGCTAATTTTGTCTGGGGGGCAGGTGTGGAGTGGTGTGAGGGTACCCATAGGTAAGGGGTGCTAGGCAGCACCAGAGTTGGTTAAAACTTGGTTGTAATAATGCCAAGGTCATGAGTTCAATCCCCTCTGTGGGCCATTGACTTAAGAGTTGGACTCGATGATCCGTTTGGGTCCCTTCCAACTCAGAATAGTCTGTTATTCTGTGACTCTGACTTAGATGCTCAGCTCTGGGCGCTGAGGTCAGAGCTCTGGCTTGGTGAATCACTGACTCCTCGGCGTGAAGGCACCTCAGCGAGGAAGAATAAAATATTTTGGACTGCCCTAAAGCAAATGAAGAAGGTGACTATTATTTTTCAGCAAAACCCCAAAGAAAACGGTGCCATAGTTTGAACAAGCAGCAAGACTGGCCATTCCTGCCACCGCCAGCTGCATCGTGTTCGTGGTGTCCTTGAGAACCAGGTGGACTGGCTGCTGGTGACAGAGCTCCTGCAGGCTGGGAGAGTGTGGCCGGTGGCTCTTGGTCGGCTGAACCACGGCATGTGGGGGCTGAGCTGTGGGAGGTGCGTGACACAGAGGAGGGAACGGCACCTCTTTTCATTTCACCACGACAGGCGAGCGTGCTGACGCCACAGCCGCCTCCTGCACGTGGTTCAGATTTTGGCAGCTCCTTGGGAGAAAGACGGGGCACTCCGCATGCAGTGAGGACCCCGGGGCTGTCAGAAAGACATGGGACCTGTGTGTTTGCTGCTCTGAAAGCAACTGGTGCTTGAGGTTGGGCAGGCACTGGTATCACCCCGGCGCTGGCTGGTGCAGGCAGGGGCCTCCCTGAAACCCCCTTCAGGGCTGGAGGCAGCTCTGTCTCACTGGCTGAGCAGTGCCCTAAAACCAGAGCCGCTGCCGGGTGGCTTGGGAAGCAGCAGGAAGCATCAGCCGAACCACTTCTATTTGCAAAGCACCTCATTCCTTTGTCCTGGGTCTATCAATGAAGCAACACCCTGGCTATGGAGCATCCCAGTGGCACGGGCAAGGACCCAGAGCAGCGAGAGCGGGCAAGGAGCCAACAGACAAGTCGGGGGAGACTGAAACGCCACTCTAATCCCAGTGGCCTTTCCTCTCCCTCTCCTTATTTGTCTCTGAAGGGGATTTTCAAACCCTTCAAGATGGCCTCTAGTGGTTTCCAAGGTGACGGTGCTAAAGTCATCACTGCCATGGAAACCCTCTCTTTGGCATCATACAAATATTCCTCTTGAAGGAGGCTGGATGAGTGGGCGATGCACTATTTTCTAGCACTCTCTGGCTGCAATAGTACAATCTCCAGGAGATGGAAGGGAGCTGGGAAGGTTAAAATTAGCTTGCCACGCTGGCCAGCAATAGGAGGTGATTGTTAGTGTTTTAGCCCAAAACCTGGGATTGTTTGTGTCAGCAGGGCCCAAATGAAAAGCAGTTACACTGTAGGGAGACAAAAGGAGGGGAAAAAAGGGATAGATGTGGGAAGTAAGGTTGAAAACTCACTCTTTCTTTCTCTTCTTCAAACTTTTCCCTTTAATCCCAAGCCCAAGTCCCCTTGGGTCAGCACAGGCAGATGAGAGGCTTGGAGCACCTCAGCCTCTCCTGGGAGCATCTGCACAGCTGAGGTGCTTTGTTTTGCTTTTGATTGCCTCCTTTCTGTCTCATAACTCACCAGCACCTTCATGTGAGCCTGGGGAGAGGTACCTCCCTGCAGCCCCAAGTGTAGGAGGTGGAGCAGGAACCCCCAGAACACTCTTGAGCTGTGATGTCCCCATGCCAGGGCTGCCTATGAGGCCAGTGGCTCTGCCATGGGCTCCAGCCCACCGTCCCCTCCAGCCCCCTGCCCACCCACACTCCTGTGCTCAGCACCTGGGCACAGCTCTGGAGAGGCTGCCGGCATTCCCAGTGTCCTGCATGGCAGGGACATCCCACCAGCCCCCTGTCACCTCCCCATGCCAGCGCTCATCAGCCACCAGCCAGGATGGATTTCTGAGCTGCCATGGGAGATCCCAGCGCAGCAGAGCCAGTTTTTCTAAACAGAGATGTTTGCATTCATCACTGGGGCCAAGCTCTGAGCGGGGCAGAGGTGCCAATGGCACAGTGGGAGCTGGGACGAGGCTCTGCCCAGGCTGGCGTAAACACTGCCTGTCCCTGAGCAGATGGCTCCTCTTACAGCCACGCTCCAGGCAGATACCAAAGGGCTTTCCTGACAAATAAACCCCTGCAGCACGCAGGCAGGTTCCCAGGCCTGGAGTGCTTCTGGCTTTCCTGCAAGAAGGGGATGCTCTCTCCTTTCTGGACCGCCCAGGCTATTTTTAAACCACTGTAGCAAACAGAGGATGGGGAGACACTGTGTACCCCTGTCACGCTCTTGCCTGCTGGCTGCTAACCTTTAGCAGGGGCTGGGGATAAATGCTGAGTCCTGGCTGGACTGGAGGACAGGGGTTCATCCTGTGATGTCCCAACACTGCCCCCAAAAGTCTCCGGGAGTCAGGGAGTTGCTCCGAGACCTATTTGCCCTCCCCACCCTGGGAGGTGCTGCCAAGGGTGTCAGAAGACCAGCAGAGGCTGGTGTTGGGAGACCCCACCACCTGCTTTCCTCTTTCTCCCTTTGGAAAAACCCCACCCCAAATCCAGAGCAAACAATTAAAATGTTCCAGCTGCTGGCTCAGAGCAGCGATCCCAGATAAAACCCCAAGGATCTGCTGGCTAAAAATAGCCCAAGCCCCATAAATTAAACAAAAGCTTTTTGCTGGGCTCTCAGAAAGCCAGTTCCAGAGCAGTTTTCTCTATGTAAGGTATAACTCTGGCGGTATTTGTTATTATTAGCCCTACCTCCCTCATGTCACTGACCTCCCCAATGCTGTTGTTTAGGAACAGGAATTTTGCAGAGCCAGACTTCTCCCCCTGGGCAGCTCTGTTGCTGCACTGAGATCACACCTCGTCCACTTTCCTGCCTTTCTGTATTAGTTTCAACCTTTTGTTTTCCTCTCAGACTACTGATTATTTGACGCTCAGACATCCTACGTTTTCTAGGGCTGCCCTTATTTAAGGTCTGTCTCAAGCATCTGCTTGATTTTTATCCCTATCAGCTGTCCTAGGAGCCATGAACCTTTAAATACATTCCTGACTGGATTGCAAAGATGTTGGAAAACTCTTGCTGATACTGTGCAATCCAATGTGCATGTAGGGGCTTGTCTCACCTTCTTTCTCCCATCAAGGTTATCAACAATATTTTCTCATATTTTCTCATATGTAATGTATATATATATATGTACATATATATATATGATGTTAAACAGCTAACAACTTACAGCTTTCTGGAAGTTTTCTCTCCCAACCCTTTAAAGAGCTCCCAGCATCCCCAAGTGCACATGGCTGGCTTGTGAGGATGAGTTCTCTACACTTCCCCTCCAACGCTTCTCCCCAACACTCCATGCTGGGTGTGAGGAGCACACCCAACACCTGCTTTCCCATCCCAGATATTTAGTTTTTCTTGCCTTTTCTATGGGCTTTTACAAAAGTATTTCACTTAAGTGCAGCTGGAGCAGCTGCATCCCCAAGCCACCGAGATTCTGGCCCCTTGCTCCAGCCCAATGCTGGGCTTTGATCTGGTTGCATTTGCCAGTGGGTCTATGGCTGAGTAATCCAACCCACGTCTCCAAAAGGTGTGAGCAGGGCTGGCAGCCCAGGAAATCCACACTGCCTTTTCCAAGAGAAAGCACCATCTGAGTTTTTCTCAGCTTCCCATCACTCCTGGCTCCCAGCAGCAGGACTGGCTCTGCCGAATCCACCCGGTGAAGTTCTTTCTTGCTGAGCTACATGTGAGCAAACCCCCCCAGGTGCCACCCACTTGTCTTCTGTGTCATCATGTGCCCCACATCTTTTGGCTCTCTGTTTTTGGGCAACGGTTTTTAGGCTGATAGACCTTTCCTGGGCAGGATGTGTGGAAGAGCACCTCACCTGGTTCCTCCCCAGGGGCTGGAGGCAGCCCAGGTGCTGTGCACTCACATCCCCTTCATCCCTCAGGACCATCCAAGGGTGGGCAGGAAGAAGGGTGAGGTTCCCATCCCACCATCTCCTTGGGTTTGTAACTCTGTTTGTAAACATGCCTCTACCTGCCCCCTCGGCAGGGCACAAAAAAACTCCAACGTGCTATTTTAGATGAACTCAAAGAAAACGCAAAAAAAAAAAAGAAGTCAACTCCAAGGCTGTCATGTCTATATTTAGTTGGAACTTTTCTGTCCAGGATTCAGACTCTATTTGGAAACCCTGTGTTTTGGCATGCAGCCAGGCATCTTGGTTTTATACAGTAATCCTTCAGCATATGGCAAACATTTCTGTTCTCCTGGTGACTGCGGCACTGGCCCTGGCAGCCCAGCATGGAGGGGTTTAAGCTGAACCTGAGACAAACTGGCTGGCTGTGGTTTAGGATTCACATCATAGACCCAGAGGGTCTTTCAATAGCAACATCTTCATGTAGCTTTGGGGAAAGAATCACCCAGAGAGTGTCAGATCTGCCCTCTGCCCCAGGCCCTAGAGCCTGGATGGCACTTTTGGGGTGCAGACCATGAGGCATCTCTACCACCTGCTGGTCTGGGGTGATGGGAAGAAGGATATGGGGCACGCCATGTCATGTCCCCAGATCTCCCTGTCTGGTTCAGCTGTCAAGGTGGGAAACAGCTTCTGGCTTATTTTGCCTTTTCTTCACTGAAAATACCATGAAAATTCCCATCTATGATTCTATGATTTCACATCTGGAAGTTCTGGGATTCACACAACCATTACCCAGTGTATGCTGTAGTTCCCGGTAATGTCATGATGTTTTGGTGCCAACAGTTTTGTCCTACCAGTTTGCGGGTGTCTGAGGGATGCTTGGGGAAGCAGCATCCTCTCCTCTCCTCTCCTCTCCTCTCCTCTCCTCTCCTCTC
>VWZD01007811.1:100696-128527 GCA_013396695.1 Sakesphorus luctuosus | reverse complement strand
AGCCGGAGCCACCGGGGCTGCCCAGCGCTTCCGAGCACCGCCAGCCTCGTAGCCGGAGCCACCGGGGCTGCCCAGCGCTCCCGGGCACCGCCAGCTCCGCAGCCTCCGCCGCCGCCGGAGCGTCCCGGCAGGTCCCGCCGATGGCATCGCGCTGCCGCCTCCAAGTAAGGGGACAGCGGCAGGGGGACGCGGGGTTGGGCGGAGTGGGGGCCGGGGACCCCTATAGGCTCACCCCTTTCAGTCGTGGGCAACTCCCCCAACCCACGTGGAACCCCCCGCTCCACGCCGGAGCGGCTCGGCAGCTCCCGTCGGTTCCCGTGCGCTGCCCTCGGAGTCCGCGACCCTCCTCGGGCCGGTCGTGACCCCCTTCCCGAGCAGTCTGGGGAGCAGTACAGGCGCTGAAGGAATGGGGCAGCACTGGGGTTGAGGAATCGGGATTCCCGATGCCTGGGTGTTGGCTCGGCCCCTGGGAAATGCTTCCCGAAGGGTGGAGAGGGAGAGGGCAGCATCCTCTCGTCCCCAGGGTGGGGAGCACGGCAGCCAGCGAACCCTAATGCAGCCCAGGGTGCTATGCCACCTTCACTGGTGTCTCAGCATGTGTTGCTTCTTAGCCTGGCTATAAAACCACACGTTTTTTGGCTGAGCAGAAGAACAGCCTGATCCAGCCAGGCCAGAAAAGCTCGTTAGTGTCTTTCTTGTTAGGTAAAAATTGCTGGGGCCGTTGGCTTTGGAAAGCAGGAGGACTGAGGAGGTACTTGGCATGCTTGGCCTGCTGGAGGAGGCTGGATGCGACTTGTTCTGCAGGTTGTGTTGGGAATGAAAGGGGAGAAGAATGTTTTTCAAAGCTATTGGAAAGCAGTGCTATCCTGCACAAGGTGTGGTTAACCCATGGGACCCATGGCTGCAGGACTCCTACAGGGAGAGAGCCAGAACTTCCCTCTGTCACGTTTGTAGCATTCCTGGTGCCCTGGGCTTAGTGATGAAGGTGGGATCCCTCGGGAGAATCCTGGCCCCTACGCTGTGGGACCAGCATGTGCCTCCCTGTCTGGCCTGGGAAGGGGCTTTTCCATGAGACAAGGGCTGGTCTGGCTGGGACCTGCAGGATGGGTCTTGCTCAGAAGGCATCCTAGCTCAGATCCAGTGTGCTCCGAACTCAGCCAGAAAAACTATTCTCTAAAAAGGCAACGATAGTAACTCAGGAAGTTGTTGGTGTCCTTGGGATGTGAACAAAGTTGTCCTGACTCTGGGTGGGGATGAGCTCCAGGGATGCAGTGCTGGGTCCCCGCTGTCACAGGGTTGAGCTGAGCTCTCCCAGTGCACATCTGGGAGTCAGTACATCCACAGCCCAACTGTGGGGGCCAGAGGAATGGCTGTGGCCAACCTCCTCCCTGTGTCACTGTGAGGGAGAGCAGGGATGTTCTGGTCACCTTTGCCTGCACCTTTACTTGCCCTGGTGCCATAAGGGTGCTCAGAACTCAGAGCAAAGTTGGTGTGAGGTACCTGGATAGCATGCCTGGCTCTGAGTGAGTGGGTGGTCAGAGGGTTAAGGGAACATGTAGACAGCAACAGGCTTGGAGAATGGGAAAAGGTGATCCTGAGTGTCCTCCTGGGCTGGCAAAATGAAGCAAAGCGCCTTCTCCTGTCACTGCAGAAAATAGTTTGAGCATGACTTGGTTGGGGTTTGTTTGCTGCAGTGGGACAGGAGGGATTTACACTCCACCCACTGCCTCAGGGGCCTGTCCCCATCCAACACAAAAATAGGCTGATCTTTCCAAAAGATGGGGCGGGGAGGCTGGAAAATGCCATTCCTGCAGGGACCTGCCGTGCTTCTGTCCCAGGAGGAGACACAGCACTTGACTGTGGCTTTCTGTGGGCCTGGGCAGGGATGCAGACAAGAGCTCAGAGTGTTGCTCTATGCTGTGTCCTGCTGCCCTCGGGGAGCCACAACCCCTGCATGTGCCCATGTGTGTGTGCTCAACAGGAGCATTCCCTCCTCATGTCATATCTTGAAGCTCAAGGACCTGATGTTTTTCCTTCCCAAAGGTCATCTGAAGCAGAAATCTCCTGCAGGGCATGTGCTACAGCCCCGTCCACAGGCTCCCATGGAGCTGGTCAGAGGCTGGAGGCTCTGCCAACACCTGAAAGCTGCCATTCCACTGCCCCTGGCAGAAGTAGGTGCCCATCAGTAGCTCAAGTCCTGGAGAGGCCAGGAGGGTGCCAGTGGAACAGGTCCTCTCAATGCCACGGTGAGCCCCACAGCACTGTGGTGTGATGGAGGAGCTGAGTCCTCCATCCTCGGGCAGCATGGGGCAGCCAGTGGCCAAGGGCTGTGGGGACACCCCTGTCAGGGGTGTCTGGGTGTAAAAACAGCTCCTCTGCTGTCCCATTGCTGCTTCTGGGAGACCCCTATCACTGGACAGTGGCAGTGCCCACGGGACAGCCCTTTCTCGGGGATATCATGATGTTTCCAGTGCCTGTGGCCTGGTCCTGCTGCTTGTCCGGGCTCCACTCACCGACACAGACTGGCCCATGGCCAGCTCCTGCCTGGCATTTCCCTTGTTGACGTATTTCAGGCCCTACATGGCTGTGCCCTGGCTCCCACTGAGCCCCACCTCTGCCTGCACCCGTCGATGCTCCCCATGGCACCTCCTTCATCACCAGGGCTGGCAGGATGCTCCACGCAGCTTCCCAAGGGCTCCAGCACCACGTAATCCCCTGGGAGGGTTTGGAGGACTCCAGGCTCCCCCGTTTCCATCCTCCCCCAGCCACCTGAGCCGCCCTGAGTCACGCCATGCCGGTGCTGGTGCCAGTGCCGGCGAGGCCCATGCGCGCGGCTGGTGGGCACAGGGCGAGGAGGGGCAGAGGGGCCACGTCCTGGTGAGCGCTTTCAGGCAGGGTAACCCAGTGTTATTTGTAACACTAGTAGGGAGCTATTTATAGCGAGAGGCAAATTTGATTTAATAGAACATAATTTGCCGCTGACAATTCAGAGGGCAGCCAAACGAGGAGCAGCTGGATTCCTAAGGAGGCTTTCTCCTGCCTTTCCTGAAATCCAAGGCTGACGTGCCAGAAGTGGCATTTGTTATTCCAATGACTGCTGGGGGAAAGCCCCTCGGGATAGCCCAATTAGCCCTGCTTGGTGCCGCCCCGTTGCCCACCATTAAAAGAAGCAAGGGATATTTTTGCTGCTGTCTCTTATGGGAGGGCTCAATGCTCCCAAACTCCCTCAGGCAGCTGGAGCCACCCTTGTCCCCCTCCTTTGCCTTTACTTCTAACTACCTCTGTGCTCTCAGCATCTCCTTGGACAAATTTAGAATGAATAACAGGTTCTGATCAAACCAAACAGCTCATTTTCCAGGAAACACAAAGTTTGTGGGCACTTCTGGGGGTTGTTCTTAAGGATTGAGTTCTCCTGGACCAGCCTCAGAAATACTTTGGGACAAACCCATCATCCAGGAAAGGAACAAACAGCGTGTTCTTGCTTGTGCTTTCTCCAAGAGGAAGGTTTCCAGAAAACCGATGTCAGTGTGGGAAGACACGGGGTAGTTCTTTCCTAGCCCTACCTGTCCCCAGCCGGTGGGATTGGGAAAAAGAGCTGCCAGGATGAGGTGGGATAGCCACATGCGTTGCCATGGGACCGCAGAACCCTGATGAGGGTGGGAAGGTGACATTTCCTCCAGGATTAGGTGTTGTTCCCCCCTCAGGGGTGGCAGGGCAAAGCAGTGAGGGCACTCCTCCCTATCCTGGGACAGCCATCCCCCCACCACCCTGGGCAGGAGCAGCATTTTGTAGGGTCCCCATGCTCTGCAGCCCTCTGAGCAGCCTCAGAAGCAGCCTGGAAGCCCCAGGCCATGGAGGGGTGAAACAAGACTCCAGCAGCTGTGTCCTCCCAGGAGGAAAGGACGGGGAGGGACTAAGCATTGTCATGACGTTTAACTCCAGCAGATGTATGCCCAGGGTTTGCTGGGCTCCTCTCCAGATGTGCAGTCACTCCCTGCAGCTGGAAAACCCCTTGGCAGCCACCTGGATGGGCACTCAGCCCTGTGCACATTGCCCTGAGGGGGGTTTGCTCTCTCCACTGCCATCACCAGGCTTTGCCCCTGGACCATATCTTGCCCTGGAGCACTTGTAGCAGCTGAATATGAAGCCAAAATAGCATTAGTAAAGAAATACCAGGGTAAGTCCTGAGAATGAGGGGTTAAGTGACTGCTGCACCCCATATGTGAATGTCCCTAGGGATACCAGCTGGGATTAATGTGGCATGTGGGACCAGACAACTCCCCCCAAAGACTGTCTCACCTTAATCAAATACCTTTTTCTGTGAATGAGAAGGTGCAGTCAGGTGGGAGGTGTGGGTGCTCCTTAAGCATCACCCCCAGTCCTCTGACCTTTCCCAGCTCATCCTTGCTCAGCTTTTTCCAGTCTGCCAAGAGACAGCTCAGGCTGGTGGAAACTGAGAGCTAACATTTAGCAGGGAAACAACCCTAAAATGGAGATCTAACTCCTTAGAGAACAACCACCTCCTTCAAATGTTACCCTTTGCCTCATGACCAATTCTGTTAAATGAAAAAACTAATCAGTTTTGAAGCCTGAAAATGTGTGGAATGGAGAGGGCCCCTTGGTTTGGGTTTCTCTCTGACACAGGTATTTCCCTTGTCCTCAGTGTTGACTATAGATGTTCATTTACAGTGATACTCTGAAGGTCACCACCAGCTTCAGAAGTGGAGGAGTGAGCTGGGAGTTTCTACTCTTTTGTATCTCCTGCCTCTGGGTGCTGCATCTTCTCTAATTAATCATGCCCTTCCTTCTGCCCCTCATGCTGGGTTCCCCTGGGAGATGCTGGGGGCTCCCCCCAGGGACACCAAGCCCTGGGGACAATCACACAGAGAGGTGCCCTGGTTCTCCTTGTGCCCACCCTTCTTTCTACCAACCCCCTGCTGCAGTGCACACACACTCCCCTCCCTGTTCCCTGGAGAAGTGGTCCCCCACATCTGCAGTGGGGGGTTCTTCCCAGCTGGGAAAGCACCCTGACACCCTCTTTCCATGTTCATGCACCCCCTGCCCCGCAGCCCCCCACTGCTGAAGGTGGCTGTCCCTGGGGAGCTGTGACAGGGCAGCCCGTGCAGCAGGACAGGGGTCAGGGCACAGCTGACCTCCTCCTCTCTTTCTGTCCCCCTCCAGGTAGGAAGGTGCTGACCAGGGACTCTGAAGCTCTGGGGTTCACTGCCCACGGGCTCAGCAGGATGATTCCAGCAGTCCAAGAGCCCCCCACGCCCCTCCCAGTGCCGATGTGACCGAGTGGCCAGCGGGGATCTGTGGCACTGAGCCTGGCACTGTACTGCAGCAGCTGGTGGCCCCTGCCACGGGCCCTACTGCCCAAAGATGAGCGATGGCATGTGGATCTCACTCAGTCCCACCGAGTTTGCCCAGCTCCAGCAGTACACAGACTGTGAGTACCCTCTGCCCCCTCCTGGGACAGGGAGAGGGGCTGCAAAAGTCCTCTTGATCCGTGCCAGACTGGTGTCCTGTGTTTCCATAGTGTCCTCCTGGAGAGCTAGTGACTCCTTAGATTTTGGGTGGGGAGGCTGGAGAGGTCCCTGCTCCCCAGTGCTGGCTGGTGGGGGTCCCCATGCCTGCTGCCTGGCAGGATTTAGCTGAGCTTTGGGGGCTGGACACGTGAGCACGGCTCCGTCCCTCCGAAGGCGGCGGCTCCCACGTTCGTTAGCGAAGTGAAATGCCAACCAGGAAAGCAGACTGGCTTTTCCCAAACACATGGAGCTGCTCCACAGCTCGCCTTGCTTTGCCAACCCTCTGTGGTAATTTTCCTTAGTGCTTTTGAAGAGCAACCTTCTGCAGCTTGTGCCAAGGGAAGGAGGTTGCTGGCGCTGCTGGAGGGGTCCTGGGGTGGGAGAAACTGGAGAGGGAGCCTGGGCAAAGCCCAGCGGTCCAAAACCAAGTCCTTGAGGTCCTGCCTGCCGAAGAGCCTGGTGTGCTCAGAAGAGCAGTTGTTTGAGGAGCAGTGCAGTCCATGGGGGTGCTGAGGTCAGGATAAGATGGGCAGGAAAGCTCAGCCTGGACAACGGGATGAAGGCAGAAGCAGTGTAAAGTCTCAGGGATGTTGCTTTGCAGAATTGACACGACCGTGGAGTGAGCAGGCTGGATGGGGTAGGACTGAGAGGCAAAGGGGACCCCACGAGCCCTCTGAGTCTGTCTTTGGGGATGCTGCACATCAAAGGGATGAGGCTGGGCCAAGTTCTCCCCAGACCCCTGCTCAGCAGCCAGAGACCTCAGGCAGGGGCAGGCAGGGATGCAGGCAGAAGTGTGTGCGCACTATCCCTCTCTGCTTCTCATCCTGCCTCTCTGAAGGATGGGCTCTGCTTTGCTGAATCACAGACCATAAAACACCATCTGTAACGCTGGGCTCAAAAGACGGTCAGCATCTTTGTTTTGTTAATCAAAGTGTGACCAGCAAGGCTGCAGCACAGGCAGCTGCTTCCTCCCCAGGAGAGTGGCCTGGCACTGGGCTGGGGAGTGGGTCTCAGGGCTCCTCCCAGCCCTGGGGCCAGAAGCTCCCTCTTTGAGCACCTCAGATCTCCCTGACAGTTGTGCAATGCTGACTTCCATTCCCAGTGGAGGACTGGGGGCATCAGAGCTGGCACAGCCCTTGCTTGAGAGAGGATTTCACAGTAATTAACAGGGCTGGTGTGTCCGAGAACCTTTTAAATTGCACATGCCCAGAGATGTGTGTGAAGGTGAGGGCTGAATGTTCCCTCCATTTGATCTCTTTTTTTTCCCTGCTTTGCCCCTTTATTTCAGAAGGACCAATTTCCCTTCAGACACTCCAGCCCTGAGAACACCCAGCCAGGGAAGGTCATTACTGCTCGTGTGGAAGTTTGCACAGAGCAATCCAGTGATAGGACAAGAGGAAATGGCCACGAGCTGCATCGGGGATGGTTTAGATTGGACATTAGTGAAAATTTCCTCCCCAAAAGGGTTGTCAAGCACTGCAACAGGCATCCAGGACAGTGGTGGAGTCACCAGACCCAGAGGGATATAAATGCCATATAGATGTGGGATGTAGTTTAGTGGTGAATGCAGGTGCTGTGTTAATGGTTGGACTCTGTGATCTTAGAAGGCTTTTCTAACCTAAATGATTCTGTGATTCTGTGGGTACTGTTCTATTTCTCTCTCCTGGCACCTGCTGAAGATGCCAGTGGGCAGCCCAAGGCAGCCTCTGGGGTGGCTGGGGCTGCCCAGGGGTGCCAGTATTCACCCAAAGCCCTGCACTAGGGCAGGGACATCCAGGGATGTGCTCAGCATCATCCCCAGAGCAGCCAGGACTGGGAAGTGGTTTGGGCTTTCCTTGCTTTACTCTGAGTTTGTGTACATTTTCATACAGGCAGGAGGAAGTTCCCTATATATGTAAAGCTTCCAGGCCAGCTTTCCATATCTGCCCTGCTCTCTGAAGGCAGAAGGGGAAGCAGAGCATGGATGGCCCCTCCCAGGCATGGAAGGATCCAGAAATTGCATATGCAGCAGATAAACCCCTCTGCACCATCCTGCTGGTGGATGACACAGGGGGCTCAGTGAGGTTGTGCTCAGCACAATGCCTTTTGTCTCCCCAGACTCCACCAAGAAGCTCAAGGATGTTCTGGAGGAGTTCCATGGGGATGGCGTCCTCTCGAGGTACAACCCCGAACAGGTACGGCCCTGTCCTGCCAGCATCCCCCCGTGCTGCTGGCAGCTCCTGGCCCCCTGCCAGCTCCCCCAGCCCAGCTGCCACACCTGAAAGCAGCCAGGAGAAGGCAGGGCTGCCTGACTGTCCCACACCTCTCCCTATGGTCGTGCTCCCAGGACTGGACTCCCCAGCCATCTTGAGGACCATGCACACCACGTGGCCATCCCACCCCATGCCAGTAGTGTTGCCATGGGTGCTGGCAGCTGGCTGCCTTGCTGAGAGCTTCTTGGGGCATCACCTTGCCAGTCAGAACCTGTGAGGGATTTACTGTCCCCCGAAAAGCAGATTACTTTGCCAGTGTGGTGACAAGAAGGGGTCTGTGCCCTCTCTCTCGCCCAAAGAAGGCTGGGATTATTGTTCCTCAGTGGTGCTTTCAGAGAGACCTATTAGTGTGCCAGCAGGACAGAGCCTTCCACGGGGGCTGTAATCACTAGAATTGAGGCAAAATGTGGAAAGTCAGTGGGCTGAACATGGCAAAGAAGGGCACAAAGCCACCCTGCTATTCCAGGGCACCACAGGACCCTCTTTCCAGCTGGGGCCACAAAAGCCATTGGGAAGGCATTGTCCTATGCAATGGCAATGCCCAGCAGGGAAGGAGGAGGGGAGGAGGGGAGGAGACCTCAGGAGGATGATAGTTCCGAGGGGCTGGGAGCAGATTGGAGGGTCTTGCTGCTCTGCCTTTCCCTGCCACTCCCCCAGCTCCTGCCCTGGCTGCTGAGCCTGCTCCCAGCACCACTGGCCTGGCTTAGGCATGCTGGCACTGGGAACTGGGGAGCCAGCATTTTAGGGAGGGCTCTGTAACTGATGTGCCCAGTGAGGGCAGCCAAGGGCATGGATCCCCAGCCCTGCTGGCAGCTCTGCATCCTCATGGTGTGCCTGAAGCACCTCCATCCTTCTCTGTCTCCTCCACAGCCCATTGACTACGAGGGCTTCCGCCTCTTCATGAAGACCTACCTGGAGGCGGATGTGCCTGAGGAGCTTTGCCAACACCTCTTCACGTCCTTCAAGCGTAAGATATGCCAGTCCTCCCCCGAGACCCAGCGCCAGAGCCCCGGTATCTCACAGCACAGCACCCTCGGTGAGCCAGCTCTGCCACCCAGCTGGGCATGCCAGGGCACTATGGCATGCTGGGGTTACTCCCACACTGCTGATGGGGATGAAGGCTGGGGAGTGACACCTGAAGTGGGTGGCATCGGGGCCAGCACACAGTGCAGCTCTTCTCCATCCAGGGGATGGGCTCTCGGGGCCCTGTACTGCTCCACGGAGGGATTTTCCTGGGATGGGCACCCACAGGGTGCCATGGCACTGCTTCCTCTCTTTCCTCTGCACATTCAGAGCCCAATGACAGCATCTCCATCCAGAGTGAGGTGGCCTGTGTCCCTGTCACAGGTACTGTGCAGGCAGCCACCCTGCCCTTGGCAGCACCCGGAGCAGGGAACGTGTGCCAAGCACTCAAGTCTGCCTCCCCCAGCCTCTCCTGGGTGGATTTGTGGCTCGTGGAGACATCTACTGAAAGGACTATAAATTGCAAAAGGAAAGAGAGAACCTCCCGGACACTGAGCTCTGGCTGATGGTGGAGGACAAGGTCCTCGCTGTCTGGTCCCAAGCCCCATGATGGCCATCATCCAGGGATGGGAGCACTGCTGGGAGCCACTGGGCCAGGCTGGAGGTTGAGGGGGCCACCCCTGGTACCCCTCAGAGATCCCTGGGGCTGGGATGCTGGGACAGAGAGGCATGGGGCTAGCAGAGAGGACCTAGGGCAAGCACTCAGCACCCACTTCCTGGAGTAAGGGGCACAGGCACCCTGGTGTCATGCTGCCCTTGGGCATATGTCTTGCTTTCCAGGGATCAATGGGAAAACACTTCGAAGTGCCCTGGGACGACATGCTCCTGAGCCCAAGAGCAATGTAGCTGAGCTGCAGCCAGTGTCCCTCACCCCAGCATCGATCCCCAATGCTTCCCCCAGCTGGTCCAGATCATCTTCCCAGAAGTCCACCACAGGCACTGCTTCTGCTCACAACTCCTCAGGCTCTTCGAGGATCTCCTCTGTGTCTGTGCTCAGCCCTCAGTCACCAGGTGAGCTTGGCTGGGACTTCATGGCGGGGACACAGCAGTGACAAGCCCTCCCGAGTTTCCATGCCCTGGCAGTGCAGCTGGTCAGGTCCCTGGCATGGTGGCAGTGACCTTCCCAACTCCACAGGTTCTTGGCATCTTGACACCTTTGCTTGGCAAGCTTAAGCCGTCAGTCCCATCCCACAGATCCTCTGCCAGTCAGTGTCTTAATTACCTGGCAGCAGCTCATGGTGATGGGGAAATGGGGCGGTGAGTCATGGCTGCCCCCACCCCACTCCTGCCAGCCCCCATGGAGGCAAGCACTGGGATGGGCCCACTGCCAGGAGCTGCCATCTGCCAAAGGCTGCCATCATCATGGGTGATAGCAAGTGTGAGCTGTACTGGCACCCCAGCAAGCTGCCTGGGTGTCTGCTGAGCTTCTCACTCCTCCTGAGTGGGTGCTTATCCCCATCAGGCCACATCCCCTTGGGCTCTGACTGCTCATCCCACCCTCACCTGAAGTGATTGAGGTATGGGGGTCTGTGCCCCAGGGACTGAGCGGGAATGCCCAGCCCCGCTCCTGCAATGACACCCAGCCACATCCCCCCTTTGTGCTCCCAACCCTACTCCTGCAGTGTCACACAGCCCCACGTCCTCTCTGTGTTCCAGCTCTGCTCCTGTGGTGGGCCCCAGCCCCATGTCCCCTCTGTGGCCCCGGCCCTACCCCTGTGGTGCCACCCAGCCCCATGGTGAATGGGTCCCTACCCCAGAGTTCTTGTTTCCCACCAGGGCATAACTCCTGGCCCAGTATCATTCCTGTGTGTGACCTCTCTTCCTGCCCACAGGCACAAGGAGCGTGGAGAAGAGGTTACCCTTCAGCCTGCGGAAGAGCTCCAGCTCCCAGAAAGCCACCCCACCTCCACCCCCTACGCCCCTGGCCCAGGTGGTCCACCTGAAGGACATTGTCTGCTACCTGTCCCTGCTTGAGAGGGGACGAGCAGAGGACAAGCTGGAGTGTAAGTGGGACCCCACAGTCATGCCGTGTAGAAGGGGGACCAGTGGCTTGGGGCATCACCTGAGGGGGGATTTGCCCAAGAAGGGGTGCAAAGCTGGGTGTTCCTGCTCACTTGGGAAAACCATTCACCATCCCCTCTGCTGTGTTACCCATGTCTGGCAGAGGAGCTTCACTCCCATAGCCTGCAGTCCCAGGGTCACATCTCGCCCCAGCTGAGCCAGCACAGCATTGCCCCCCCCTCAGAGCCCCAGCAGTCTGGAGCTGGGTGGCTGGAGCGCCCCAGGGTGCCCTGGGGCTGGGCTCTAACTATCAGTGGCTTCTCTCCTCCCTCCAGTTATGTTTCGCCTCTATGACACCGATGGAAATGGCCTCCTGGACAGCTCGGTGAGCCCTCCTCGGGACAGAGAGCGGGCACTGCTCGAGGGGGGCTGGAAGCATGCAGGGTACTATGGGGGTGCCCATGCCCAAGGTGAGGTTCTCCAAGCTGATCAGGGATATGGGAAGGGAGGAGGAAGGCAGTGGCTGGACCATGCAGGGCTGGGGGACGTATGCCAGCTCCATTGCATCCAGCAGCAGTGAGAGAAAATCCACCTCAGGAACTGTAGCTCTACAGCAGGTCGTGTTGTTTCAAAGGAGGAAAAATCATGGACAGCTCCTTCTCCTTTGGGGATGTTTTCTCTTTGTTCTTTGGGTATCACCCTTGAAGTCCGTTGCAAATAAAATCTAGTTTGGGAGAATAGTTTTTTCCCAGGGAAAACCCACGACAGATTTTCCTGCAGATTTTCAGGGCAGAAGGCAGCTCCCAGTACCCACCGAGGACTGGGGTGTTGCTGCCCACCCTGTGCAGGCAGGGACTGGTATGGCCTTGGGCATATGGGAACATAAACCTGATACATCCCCAGTCTGGGGGCTTGGGGCTGTACACTCTGCTCATGCCTGGAGCCATCACTAAGCATCAGGCACCACCGTCTCTCTGTGCTCAGGAGCTGGATCGTATCATCAACCAGATGGTGCACGTGGCCGAGTACCTGGAGTGGGACTCCACGGAGCTGAAGCCTGTGAGTGTGGGGTGCTGGGGGCAGCTGGGGTGGACGTGGGGACACTCAGCTGGAGCTGTGGCTGGGATCATCATGTCACCACATCTTCTCCCTCCTCCAGATCTTGAAGGCAATGATGGAGGAGATAGATTACAACCACGATGGGACTGTGACGCTGGAGGAATGGATCCGGGGTGGCATGACCACCATCCCCTTGCTGGTCCTTCTGGGGATGGAGACTGTGAGTGCCCCTTCAGCTTCAGCTGCATCCAGTCTACCTCCAGCAACCGACTATGCATTTATACAGCACCACATAGCCCCATGCTGGCCCCCAACCCCTCCTGACATCCCCACCCTGCCCCCTTCACCGCCAAATCTTCCCAAGATCAGTTCTGAGGTGCAGTCACTGCCACCTGCCATGTCCAAGCAGGCTGGGCTCACTCCTTGCTGTTGCAGTGCACTCCAGTTTGGTGAATATTTAATCAAAAATTGAAGTGACCACCTAAAATGGTAACTCTTCTCATGGGGTGAGCTTCAAAGAGCAGAGGTGGTCTGGTTGGAACCTCCCTTATTTCTCTGTGTTGTTTTTTCATCCTTTTGGCCTTAATTTCTTTCAGGTGCATCCCTGACCATTGGGAAACAGTTTGCAGGGAACAATCAGTGGTGGAGAGATGGGGGACAGGCCTTCTGGCAGGAAAATTCAAGAAAGCAGGGAGTTTTAACTGGCTCCTGCAAAGCACTCATGCCTGGCCCCAGCTGTAAGAGGCTTGTGCTTTGGTCACCCCATGGTAGTGATGGCCTGGCCCCAGATGTGGAGTCACCTTCTTGTCAGCCACTAAAATCCTCCCTGTGGCTGGGCTGTGCAGAGGGCCTGTGGAAGCCAGAGCTTGATGCCTGGAGCTTGATATGCCCAGTGTCTGCAAGCTTGGAGGAACACCATGGAGAAGGGGAGCAGGGGTAGCCCATGATGGGACTGGAGCACAAGTGCTGTGGGGAAAGGCTGAGGGAGCTGGGGGTGTTTGTGCTGGAGAAGAGGAGGCTCAGAGGTGACCTCAGCACTGTCTGGAACTGCCTGAAAGGAAGTTGTGGCCAGGTGGGGGTTGGTCTCTTCTCCCAGGCACTCAGCAATAGGACAAGGGGGCACGGGCTCAAGCTCTGCCAGGGGAAATTGAAGTTGGATATCAGGTAGAAATTCTTTGCAGAGAGAGTGCTCAGGGATTGGAATGGGCTGCCCAGAGAGGGGGTGGATTCCCCATCCCTGGAGGTTTTTCAAGTGAGCTTGGCCGTGGCACTGAGTGCCATGATCTGGTAAAGGGACTGGAGTTGGCCCAAGGGTTGGACTTGGTGATCTCGGAGGTCTTTTCCAACCCAATCGATTCCATGATTCTATGATGCTGCTGGGAGCAAACTCCCACAAACACAGTGAGGGGCTTTAGGGGATGAAAAGCTGATAAAAATGGTGGACTGAGGGGTCTGGAACCCCTGGAAACAGAGGGATGACCCCTCACCTCTCCTGCCCTGCAGAATGTGAAGGATGATGGGCAGCATGCCTGGAGGCTGAAGCACTTCAAGAAACCTGCCTACTGCAACTTCTGCCGCACCATGCTGCTGGGCGTACGCAAGCAGGGCCTCTGCTGCTCCTGTGAGTCCTGGATCCTGGCCCGGATGTGGCATCCACAGGCTGGCAGCTCCCACCCCCTCTAGTGCTCTGGGGAGGGGGGGACTGGCCCCTGTTAGTGCAGGGAAGGGACAGCTCTCATTCGGGGGAGTGATGCTCACCACCCGCTTTGTGGCACTTGGGGATATGGTTTAGTGATGGCCTTGGTAGTGTTGGGGCAACGGTTGGACTCAATGGTCTTAAAAGGCTTTTCCAGCAGAAATGATTCTGTGGCTCTGTGATTCTTCTCTCTCACCAGTCTGCAAGTACACAGTCCACGAGAGGTGTGTGTCCAAAGAGATTGCCTCCTGCATCAGCACTTACGTTAAATCCAAGAGAAACACGAGTGTGAGTAGACAGCCAGCACATTTCTCAGTCACTGGGTCTCCTGGTCCCTTGGTCTCTTGCTCTGATCCCCCATGGCTTTTTCCCCTGGGATTTCCCCCTCTCATCCTAGGGAGCAGCTCACAGGCATTCCCAGTGTTCAAAGCCTTGCAGGATGCACTCTGTTCCCAGCCCCTGGGCACTCACAGGACCTCAGCCCCAAGGTTTGCCATTGTCCAGGCTGGGAACAGGCGTCCCCACTGTGCTGCATGAAACAGCAGAGAGGGAAGTCAGCCATGGAAAGGGCTGGGTTGGATCAGTCAGCATCCCTGCAGGACAAGCCTCTGAGGTTGTGGCAGCTGCCCTTAGCAGGAGGGAGATGCCCGTGGGTTGGCTGTGTGCCCCCAGTGACACTCTGTGCCTTGCAGGTAATGCAGCACACCTGGATCGAGGGCAATTCCCCCGTCAAGTGTGACAGATGTCACAAGAGCATCAAGTGCTACCAGGGCATCACGGGCCTGCACTGCGTCTGGTGCCAAGTCACCGTGAGTACACAGCGCCCGGGGTGCCCCCACAGTGTCCCCTACACAGCCAGCCCTGGGGAGCAGAGGCTTACAAGCACCAGATGGCAGGTGTCCCCTTTCTCCTGCCCCTCCAGCTCCACAACAAATGTGCCTCCCATGTGAAGCCAGAGTGCGACGGGGGCCCACTGCGGGACCACATCTTGCTGCCATCCTACATCTGCCCAGTTGTCCTGGTAAGTGACCCTCTCATAGTGGTAAGTGCTTCCCTTGTCCTGATAAATGTCCCCCTCCTTGCTGCCAGTGATAAGAACCTGTCAGGGCATCACCAAGGCTGACCTGCCTTCCCCAGCTGCTGGCACTGCCTTCTCAGACAGTGTGGGCACCCACCCCTCTGTTCCCCAAAGGACAGGCAATCCCACTGCCGGCGATCAGAGAGTGACTCCCCTGCCAGCACCAGCCCTGAGGACACTCAGGGCTTCAAGTTCAACTCCACCACAGTGGATGGGCAAGGACTGCAGGTAGGTTCCCGCTCTGGGCTGCAGGTGAGCTCTGCCACTGAGCCCAAGAGCAGACAGGAATTCACAGCTGCATTTTCTGCCCTGCAGATCAGCCCCCGACCCGGGACACACCCGCTCCTCGTGCTTGTGAACCCCAAGAGCGGAGGAAGGCAAGGGGAGCGGTAGGTGGGGTCCTGCCCAGGGAGGGCATCCCACCAGGGCTGGGGGTTGCTGGTCCCTCGGGCATCATTCCTGGTGTAGGACTCACTTCCTCAGCATTCCTCATACCTTTTCTCTTCCCAGAGTCCTTCGGAAGTTTCACTACCTGCTCAACCCACGCCAGGTGTACAACCTGGACCGCGGCGGGCCCGCACCAGGGTATGGAGTCACTGCAGGGGACCCTCTGCCCTCTCTCCCCAGCTCCTGCTCCCCCACGTCACACCTTGTCTCTCCTGGCTTTCTCCAGGCTGAACTTCTTTCGGGACACTCCAGATTTCCGTGTGCTGGCCTGCGGAGGGGACGGCACGGTGGGTTGGATCCTGGACTGCATCGGTGAGCAAGGGAGGCTGTGCTCCCACAGAGCATCACCTGTCTGTATCCTTGGTGCTCTGCCACACATTCACAGCATTGCCCATGTGACAGTGGGGGGAGGTTCCTGCCAACAGCATCATCCTAGGCTGCCAGCTGAGGAGGGGCATGGAGAGGAGCAGAGAGTGAGCCTTGTCAGCCCCAAACTTCTCTTTCCCCTTGAATTTCAGATAAGGCAAACCTGGTGAAGCACCCACCGGTGGCTGTCCTGCCCCTGGGGACGGGCAATGACCTGGCACGGTGCCTGCGCTGGGGAGGAGGTGAGGCCACATGAGTGTTGCCCAGGGGGTTCCCAGCCCTTGGGGACCCTCCTGTGTAGCTGGGTGGGTGCCATCCCAGGGGAGGGAGGACTCCTGAGCTTCTGGGATGTGGTTAGAGCTTCACCTCAGCCTGGTGCCTCTAGCGCCTTCCAAACAGAGCAGCCACTGCTTTCTCAACCCCCCCACAGCTGGGTCCTGCCCAGCCTTTTCCATCTGGAGAGCCCACCATCAGCTGAAATCTCTGCCACTGCTGTGAGGACGTGCCATAGCAGCAGCCCAAGGGTACCACAGGTGCTTGGCACCCAACTATGACATGGCTGTGCTCTCCTTCATCCTCCTTCCTTCTCCTCTTTCCGTTTCAGGCTATGAAGGAGGCAACCTGATGAAGGTCCTGAAAGACATTGAGCACAGCACAGAAGTGATGCTGGACCGCTGGCAGATAGACGTTATTCCCAGTGACAGGGAGGCCAACGGAGATCCTGTCCCATCCACTATCATCAACAACTACTTCTCCATTGGGGTGGTGAGTTCCACAAGGCAGGGATGGATCTTTCCCTCCCTCTTCCTCCTGCTTACATTCCCAACCTCTGTCCATCTCCTGGCCTTGTTTTTCTGCTTTTATTGTAATGGCAGCACGTAGATACATAATCAGGCATTGGATTTGTCTCTTCCTGGTGGCAATGTTGCAAGAGCCAGTGTGAAAGGAGCTTAAACAGGGTTCAGGGAAGTTTGGGGTCCCAGGGACAAGGACACTCCACCTGCCAAGACAGCACCCATCAGCAAAGTCCTGCTTTGGTGCTCAAACCACGTTCCCCCCATGCATTCCTGGCCCAGGGGAAAATGGCAGCCCTATGGCATGGGGTTTTCCCCCACAGTTGGGGGTCAATCCTGAGAGCAGAAGGGCTTTGGGGAAAGCCCTTCTCTTTCTGGGGGCTTGCAGCACTTTTTTCCTGGGCCAGGGGTGCCACCATGGTGTGGGTACCCCCCTGCAGCTCTGCAGGATGCTTCCAGGTTCACATCAGCTCTTGCAATTGCCAGGGGGTGTCACTGCAGGTGGCATTTGGTGACAGCTTCTGACTTGGGCTTAAAAACCCTCCCCTGTATAAGGAGAGGTTGTGATGAGCTTCAGGAGAGCTGTCACCCTGCTAGGGGAACTGTCTGGGTGCAAGGTCCCAGGGTGTCCTCAGAGCCCCACTGGTCTGCTGATAACCCTCTGTCCCCTCCCCTGTGATGAGGGAAGGAGGCCAAGTGCACTAATTACATCACACTTAATGGGCTTTGGGAGGAGCCTGGCTGAGGGTCCCTCCATCGCCTTGGCACGGCCCCCACACCATGTCCTTGTGCCACGGGGGCCAGTGACGAGCATGAAGAGCTGAGCACCCGTGTCCTGGCACATGCCCATGGAGCACAAACTGGGGGTTGTGTTTCTCTGCTGTGCCACTGAAGTGTCTGTGCTCCTGCTCCCTGCAGGACGCCTCCATCGCCCATCGCTTCCACATCATGCGAGAAAAGCACCCTGAGAAATTCAACAGCAGGTAACAGCTTCATGGGGCCCTCCCAAAAGCTGGGTGTGGAGGGACACCCTGGGGCTGCCATGCATCATGCCAAGGGCACTTTGTGTTTAACCAGCCTTAGCGGACAGGCTGGGCATGTACTGGGTGTGTGTGGGGGTCCAGGGCCAGGCATGGCAGGGTTTGGGGTGCTCCTTCAAGCCCTGTTCGGTGTGTCAGGCTGCTGGAACTTGGCCACGCACCCAGTTACGTTCATTCATGCTTCATAATTAGCATGGAATTCCAGGACAGGCAGGAGCAGGCCAGGCAGTGAGGGCAGGGCAGACAGCAGATTGCAGCTCACTCCTGCTGTGCTTGGGGCACATGAAAATGGGGTGATGGCAGCAGGCGCTTTGGCTTGTGACCCCCATCATGCCCAGGTTTGGAAATACCTGCTAGAAAAATCCTGAATGGACCAAAGTGTCTGGCTCTGCCCTGAAGTTCACTTCCCCTTGGCTAACAGCTCCTCACAGCTTACAGCCCCCACTCAAAGCCTGGCACAGCAACTGGTGCAGGGGATGAATTGTGGTCAGGGGCTGCCTGGCATGGTGCCAGGAGGGTTCTGAGGTGTGAGACATCCCCTCCATGGGTTACCATGTCCCCAGCAGCCCTGTCAAGATCCACCAGCCTGTCCCATGCCAAGAGAGCACCCAGCACCCTCATTTTCCCCCCTCCAGATCAGAGCCAGATCTGCCTGTCTCATCACGCAACTCTCTAGGGTCATGATGCCAGCAGTCCCTCTCCATGATGGCTCGTGTCCCCATCCATGGCTCATGTCCCCAGTGCAACAGCTCCAGACAATCTCTGGCAGCCCGTCCTGCTGCTAACTGGAGCAAGGCACCATTTCCAAGCAGGATGCTGACATGCCCTTGTGCCCCAGGATGAAGAACAAGCTGTGGTACTTTGAATTCGGAACATCAGAGACCTTTGCAGCCACCTGCAAGAAGCTCCACGACTATGTTGAGGTGGAGGTGGGTTTCCTGGGGGCATCCCTGGTTCCAGCCGTGGCACTAAGGCTTTTGGGGAGCTGTTGCCCGTGGGTCTCTCAGGCAGGGCTTTTGGCTGTTTGGGGTCAGGGTGCCACCATGGCTTTGACCTCTCACAGTGGCAGGAGGGCACAGTGGCTGGCAGGACCCCCTATTTCACCACGTGGCATTGCTGCAAAGCCAGCCATCTGCAGGCAGAAGAATAAGCCTGTATTCCCCACTTCCAGCTGTATTTTAGAGCATGCCTGGAATATTCTCTCTCTAAACTCCATGCTGCTCCCAGCCCTTGTTGGATGACATGGAAACAGCCTTTAATTAGAGCTGAGAGGAGGGCCCATGGTTGCTAAGAGTCCTGTCACTTCTCTGGTGGCGCTGGGGGGTTTGGGCTGTAAACTTCCGTCTCTCCTTATCTCTGGATAAACCACCCTTTTATAACTTAGGCTGGAGGGTGAGAGGAGAAAAATAGCGCTTACTGCAATAAACTGGTGGGAATCAGAGCAGGTGGTGTGTGCAGGGTGCTGGCAGTGGGCAGAGG
This sequence comes from Sakesphorus luctuosus, assembly GCA_013396695.1. NCBI lineage: Eukaryota > Metazoa > Chordata > Aves > Passeriformes > Thamnophilidae > Sakesphorus > Sakesphorus luctuosus. The sequence goes on along the minus strand of VWZD01007811.1, from coordinate 109,764 downwards.
GTGGGTCTGCAGACCTATGGCCACGAGCAGAGCAATTTTGATGCCTGTTTCTAGACAGGGAGTTTCATCCCTTCTTAGTGCTTGAGGTGGGTAGCTGCACCCATGGAATCTGGTGGGAAGGAGCAGGAGCAGCATCAAAACCACCTCACCCCCTTCCCCATCCATGCAGCAGTGTCCCAGGGTGGATAAAGTCCATGTCTGTGGGGTTTGATGCTGCTGGAGATGGGAATGAGGTGCCCCCCGTTCCTTGCTGGGTGCTCTCCACTGAGCACCCCCACCAGCTGAGCCTACTGGCAGGAAAGTGTTAATCCCACAGTATACGAAGTTGAAAGCAGCAGCCTGTCCTCCCTCAGCTCCCAGGCAACTGTCAGCCTTGCAGAGAAATGGCAGTTTTGTTTTGGAAATTGGCACTCATTCTCCCTACGACTCCTGGAAATGAATTTGCTTTTTCCCCCAGCTGCAAATTTCTCCTTCCAGCCTCGCTGCCAGCACACCATCAGCTGCCCCTGCTCAAAGGGCCCATTGTAGCTCGCTGGCACACAAACCAGGGAGGACTCCACAGAGAGAATTGCTCCTGCCTGTGGGTATGTGGGCAGCTGTGGGCAGAACTGGCTGCTGCAGCATCCCATCATCCCAAACCCTGGGCAGCCAACTCACCCCCATCCCACCATGGCTGGGTTGGTACCCACTGCCTTGCAGGCAGGTGGGAAAGGTGCCTGCAGCTGGTGGTGATACTCAGGGTATGTTGTCCATCCCACAAGGAATGGGAGCCCTCTTGCTTGGTACCCACTGCTCAGAGTGCTGAAGCCTTTCATCTCCCACAAATCACGATATCATTAAGATGTACTGAGAATGAGTTGATTTACATGCTTTCCAAGAGATAGTTCTTCCTCAGAGACATGGTTCTTCCTTCCCAAACCAGAAGATTCCTGCATTTTGCTTTCAATGCAAGGCTAAAAATAAGATCTCACAGCACCAGGGCAGGCAGAACAGATCTGACACACTGAGGTGTTTGCTCGTGCGAGCACCCAGCTCTGCACACACAGGGCTGGTGCCCTCAGTGCTGGCCAAGGGGGTGGCAAAAAATAAACTATAAACCTTTGCTAGAGGAAAACAACTGGAGTCAGAGCAGTAGCAGGGGCTTATCAGCCCATTTCATTCCTCTTGGAGTAGCAAGAGAGAGCAGAGATGCCTTTGCATCACCAAGATACAAGGAAAAAGCTGTGCTGGGATTTGCTGAGGCACAGAGTGGCAGGTAGGGAGCAGATGCCTCAAGGAATATAGGAATGCTCTAGCGAAATTCCAGCTGGATGGGAGAGTGGCTGCTTCCACCGGAGGTATCTAGGAAGGGGATCCACATTTGGGTAATGTGAGAAGACCTGAAGTTAAGAAATGCATTTCCACAGCTGCTGCTTTCAATCCTGTAGGAGAGCTGCAGGCAATGGATATTTTACCTTTTGCAGGGAATTTTCAGCCAGGGCAGTCCTGCTGTACAACAGCAAAACCTGGGATGCCAGTTCTGTGTGCCATCTTGTGGATTTCACTCCAAACCCTGACATTTTTCCATCTGACACCTTTCCCATAATTTCCTTCCGGCCTCATTTCTAGTTTCCAAGTGTCTCTGGAAGACAAACTGGTTTGAGCTATTTTTTGGGCAGCCAAACTTTTCAGTCCTTTGGAGTCAGTTTGAACAAGGGGAGATGGGAAAGCATGTGCTCCTTGGTTGGAAGTCACTTCAGGGTTGAGGTGATGTTGCCTCTTATTTTGGGTCACAGCACCAAGCCCAGCCAAGGTTTTATGTGGTCTCCCAGGAACCTGCTTTTTGAAACTGCTATTTTGGACATGTAAAATTCTTATGAAAATAGAGGGGAGAGCAGCACAAGGAGGGTGAAGTGGTGGTTGTCAGCTCTCAGAAGGCAAAGTGGGGAGTATGTCTGCATCTCCAAGCCCAGCCACCCTGGGGCTGCCTGTGCCAGACTGGGACTATCCTGACTCATACTGTGTCAGGGACCTCTGCTCCTATGGGGAGAGAGCAGGCTGGGCCCCATGGTGGTGGGCACCAGCCTCCCCAACCCCACATTCTGACACTGCCCATGTCCCTGTCAGTGTGATGGGACCCTGCTGGACCTCAGCAACACGTCTCTGGAGGGCATCGCCGTCCTCAACATCCCCAGCATGTACGGAGGCTCCAACCTCTGGGGTGAGACCAAGAAGCAGCGTGGTTACAACAGGCTGGGCAAGAAGGCACCAGAGAAGCTGCCCAGCACGGTGGTCACTGATGCCAAGGAGCTGAAGTTCTGTGTGCAGGGTGAGCAGTGGGTGATAGGGGTGCATGGGGGCACTGGGCACCCACCAGCTCTGAAACAACAGCACTGGAGGGGTTTTACTGGTTGGCTGTCTTTTGGGCTGCCAGGGTGACCCCACAACATGGCAAAGGAGGAGCTGGAATAGAGCTGCAGAGCTGGCATCAAGGGCTTTTGTAAGCATCTCTTCCCAGGCTCTACCACGGCACTGCCAGCCTGGATGTGGGGTTTGGGAGCAGCACAGTACCCATACTGTGCCCTGGCTGGCACCTTGCACCCACTGCTGCAGGCACTGGAGCCATCCCTGTGGGCAAGAGTAGCCTGAAGTGCTGGCAGCACTCCCCAGTGGGCAACAGTGGGGTAGGAAGCAGCCAGCAAAATAGGCAAAGTGCCTAGATTTTCCACCCACCACCTCCCACATCCCGGGGCTGGGGTTGGAAGCAGCAATGCTGTAGGGATGGCAGTGTCACATTCCAGGCCATCACTGTCCCAAGAGAGCCAGGGCGTAGAGGCAGCAGGACAGAGCAAGAGCCAGTCCCAAAGGCACTGCAAGGAACAGCAGGGTCAGTACTTGGGGACATCCCCACTTGTGGGTGGGTAGGATGGTATTAGAGGCACAGAGGGCTTTTCAGGGGTGTGTGAAAGGGAACCCTGGAGGATTGAGTTGTGCCAGAGCTGGGTACCCTTGCTGGTGGCCCAGAAGAGCAGGATGAGCCAGGAAAAGAGGCAATACCCTGGGATTTGAGCAGATTTCTCACACTGAGGATTCTGCCATGCATGCTGGTTCCTGGGAGCTGCAGCACCCCAGGGCACCCAGGGAAGGGGTGTCACCATTTCATACAATGCCAACAGTCGAAGGGCTGGGGATCTGGGCTGGCACCCTGCAGCCATACAGGCCCAGGTACTGTTGCAGACCAGGAGTATATTTGCTCCAGAGGTTCTGGATAGCAGCGCTGCCCAGCACTGCAAACACCCAGATTGGTGGTCTCAGGACACAAAGGACATCAGGACACATCCCCACAGTGCCATCAGCCCTGCTGCACTTCAGGACAGCCAGCAGCCCTGGTGTGCTGGCTCTGATGGCAGAAATGGGGGGGATCCCTGGGGATGGGGGAACCAACTCAGACCTCTCTCTCTTGCAGACCTCAGTGACCAACTCCTGGAGGTGGTGGGGCTGGAGGGTGCGATGGAGATGGGTCAGATCTATACGGGACTGAAGAGCGCAGGGAGGAGACTGGCCCAGTGTTCTTCTGTCACCATCAGGTATTTGTCCCTGTCACAGCTGAGCACCCAAACAACAGCAAAACCTGACACCTGTGTCACCCCCGTCCCCTCTCTTTGCGCTTTGCAGGACATCCAAGCTGCTGCCCATGCAGGTGGATGGGGAGCCCTGGATGCAGCCATCCTGCACTGTGAGTCCCCTGGGAGGGGTTAGGAAGCCAGCGTGGGCAGGGGCTGGCAGGACGTTGGGATGGGGCTGCAGGTGCTGGCAGGATGAGTCAGGAGGGGCTGGCAGGACAGAAGGATTGGACAGCCTTGTCTTCTGGTGGCAAAGCCTCTGGATTTGAAGGGAGGTTCCTATGCTTGCTGGGTGGGTGACCACAGAGCCCAACCAGCTGTGACTGCCCCCATGAAGGCTCTGGACTCATGAAAAGCCATTGTGGGAGCTGTGGGGACAGGGACACACTCATCCCTCTCTGGGTGAGTGGGTCACAGCAGTGTCCCTTCCTGTGGGAGCTGCAGTGGCATCCCCCACCATTCAGCCAGCAGTTTGTGCAGAGGAGAAATCCTCTTCCCATTCCAGCACTGCCTGGATGTGATTCCAGAGCCCTTTGCCCCAGTGCTGGGTGCTGAGCTGCTCCCAACTTGCTGGGGTCACTCCCCAGGGTCCTGGGGCTGGAGAGTGCCTTGGAGAGCTCCGAGACCAAGACCCCCTTACTGAGCTGTGTTTTTCCTCTTTTTAGGTCAAAATTACCCACAAAAGCCAGGTGCCAATGCTGCTGGGCCCACCCCAGAAAAGCAGCTTCTTTTTCCTGAAGAGGAGAAGCCGAACTCGGGATTAAACAGCATCCAAGGAGCTGCAGCCTGGAGGCACCTGGTGTCCCAGCCACCACCTGCTGGGGGGGGTGTCACCAAATCTCTATTCTGCAGCTGTGACAGAAACTCCCCCTCCAGGCCCAGCAGAGGCTTTATCCTGGGAAGATCTTGGAGGCTCCTTCCTGACCACCAGAAGCATCTTTTCCAGCAGTGGGCAAAGGCAGGCTGGCATGAGGGAGCACATTTGCTGGAGCAGCACTGGGACTGGGACTTTTTCCCCCTTTATTTAAATACCCCCCATCTGAGCTGAGACTGAACTTGCTCCTGAGGCAATGCCAAGCTCCACTTATTTATTTTTCACCCTCCTGAAGGCCACTGGATGTCTCTCTGCACTGGCTGTCTGTTCTCCAACCCTCACAATGGGAGGAATTATTTATTTTCTTAACCTAAAGCAGCTGTCTCAGCCACTCACCTCTCTGCTGGGGGGTTTAAGAGACATGCAAAGAGCCATTGCTGCCAGCTCTGCAAACCACCAGGGTGTGGGACAGGCTGGGGGTCTGACCATGCACAGGGACCACTGTGGGGTGAATGGGAAGAGACTGTTTTGATAGGGAAATGGATAAAAAAAGGAATTTTGGGAGGAGCTGCCAATTCTGGGAAACCCCTGGGCCCCAGCTCTGGGCTTCTGTTTATATTTATGTATTTATTTAGCAAACTTTGGGGGAACTTTGGGGGTTACCTTTTGATGAGCCTGGGCTGGATACAGATACCACCTCCCTTCTCTGCTGGCTGTCCTCCATGGCACCTCCTTCCACAAAAATTTTCCTTTCTCCTGAAGCCTGCCAGCCTGCACCAGGGGCTGGGGACCCTGGGGACAAACATCCAGAAGCTCATCTCACGTGAAAATGTCCCTGTTACACCTTTTGACACATCTGCCCATGTGCTTCACCAGGCTGGTGCTTTCCCAGTGCAACTGATGCTGCCTCTGATGCTCTGGATGGCTGCAGGGCGTGGGGGAGAGCAGTTGCCCCTCAGTTTCTGTATGGCCAAGTCTCCCTGCAACCCACTCCAAATCCAAGGAGTCTTGCAGATGCTGCTGCCTGCACAGCTGCCAGAGCCCAGCGGGGATGCACGAGCTGGTATCACCGATGGATGGACAGATCATACAATGCAGCTCCTCTGCAGGATGCACAGGGACCAGAAAATGGATGAATGCATGGAGGCTGTGGTGGTCTGGATGTGTTCCCTGGAGTCAGGAGTTGGCAGAACTGGCCCACACAAAGGCCTGCAGGTTGCTTCTGCAGGCACCCCCTGCCTCCAGCAGTGGCCTTGCATGCAGGGCACACCCAGATCCTGAATCACCCCTGCTCCCAGGCAGCTCCCTTGGGTCTGGTGGAGGCTCCTGTGCTGCTGTGAGCAAGGTGGGAGTGATGTGTGCCCCACTGATGGCACCTCCAGCAGGAAAATTGTTGTTTGTCCCCGTTATGCCCCTACCACAGAGTTGGGACAAGCCAGCCTGTTCTCCCCAGGGTCCTAATGCCCATCCTGTCCCTCCTGATGCTGCATGTCCCCATTCAATAGCATTCCTTTGGCAGTGCAGAGAGTGCTGCTGTTATTATGTCTTGGAGTGAAGAGTGAGATGAAAGGGAGCTGTTCATAACCTGTGTACACAGGCACACTTCACCAGCAGTGCATATGTCCACCCTCCTCCTCCTCCTCCTCCTCGTCACCCGAGGCGGTTGTTAATGAGTAGCCAGGTGAAAGCAGCTGGAGCAAGGCCAAACAAAACCCAGGTCCTGTAAACCAGCTGCCTCCATTTCCCTAGCCCGTTCTCCAGGGCAGCAGTGCCTAACAGCCCCACACTGGGGGAGGGTGAAAAAACCACTCCTGCCATCTCCAGAGCTTTGCCAGCAAGAGGGTGACAGGTTCATTCTGTGGGATGGCAGCACACAAGGGCGACAGGTTTGGTTCCATTTCCCACCCAGCGACGACCTGGGGTTTTATCCCAGTGCCTGCATGGAATCAGCAGTGCTCCTTGCCCCCAGTCATGGTTTGCTGGGCTCTGGGCAAAGAGCAGCACTGGGGTCTCTGCTGTGGTTTGCTGTCAGTGGTGGTGGAACCAGGGGAAGGAAGAAGGCACGGTGCCCATGGCACACCCATGGGCCTGGCAGTGCCGGGGGCAGGGAGTGCTCCTCTGAGCTTAAATCCAGGGGGGAGACTCAGGCATGTGTCCTGCAGGGCAGGAGTGGGACCATGATATATGCCAGCACTTGTCTGCCAGGAGTGCTGGGCTCCAACAGAGACATTCCCTCTGATGGTCAGGGAGGTGGTTCTTGCCACCTGCACCGGGGGACACAGCTCCAATCTTCTGCCTTGCTAAAGGCATGGTCCAACAGGCATGGCAGCTCCCAACCTCCTTAGTCTGATGGTGCAAAGGTCCCCAGCCCAGGAGGGCCCCTTCAGCACAGCTGTCCCCAACTCCAGGGAAGAATATGCCATGCAGCTGAGGGACACTCAAGGCCCTGAACCCCCCCTTTTCCTCTCAGTGTCCCTCAGTCCAGCCCAGTTCTCAAGGGCACAGGATGGAACAAACCCCCAGGCAACTGCCCCGGACAATGGTGCCAGTGCTGCCCTGGGGGATCCCTGAGAGCCAGGGCACTCCATTGCCACGGGAGCCCCAGCCCCCTCCTCCCGCTGTGTGTGTAGCTGTGGTTGCCTGCATGGAATGGCGTCCGTAGCATAGTGCGTGTTACTGTGTACACCTGGACTGCTGTGGGTTTGCCTCTAATAAAGATGGTGATCAACATCTCTGCTGGTCCTGGGGTGAATGGGGGGGATTCCCGGTCAGGGGTGGGGTCCCCACCTTTGGGGACTAAAGCAGGTTGTGCCCAATCCCGGGTGCCAGGGCTGAAGGGGTGTTGGCAGCGGCAGCTCGATGGAGCAGCACTCAGTGGGAGCTGCACTGGGCTAAATTTGGAGCCTGCAAATTTTTTTTTTTCCTGAGTGGGCTCTAAATTTAGCAGGCACTAGTCTCCAGTCCCCCTCCCAGCATTGGCTCTCCAGGGGCTTTGGCTCTTCCCAAGGCATTCCTGCGACCTCTCACCTGCCTGTCCCACAACTGCCCTCAGCCCCATCACTTCTTGTCTCCCTGTCCCAGGGGCACTGAGCAGTCCCCGGCCAGTGGCAGCTGTGGCCACCATGGGTGGCACATTGTGACCCCCAGCTCGTTCCAACAGCCCACCGTGCACGCTCCCCGGACCGGGTTTGCCATCCACCCGCTCATGTGTCATCTGCTAATTTTACCTGCAGTGATTTAATCCTGATTGCCTTTGTGCAGAGGGGAAATGAGAGCACTGGTGACTGCAGAGCCCCCCAGGAGCTGGGTGTCCTTGCTGCCCTCTGTGCACTTCCTGCCCCCAGCACGCAGGCACTGGCAGGTGGTGCATCCTGGCAGCCCCTGCCATTCCGCCCAGAACACGATGGCAGGTGAGCTACCTGCCAAGACCAGCATTATCCCTGGGCAGTGGAGCTGGCCCTGAAGGGCTGTGGAAGCTCATCAGTAACCCAGCATCGACGGAGGAACTCCCATGAGCAGCCCAGAGACATGCTGTGCTGCTCTCCTGGGACACCAACAAGTCCATGACCTGAGGCTGAGGATTTCAAACTGGTCAGGACAACACTGTACTGACAGGCTTCTAACCCCTGGGTGACTTCCCAGGGTCTGAGCAGAAGTCTCCTCTCCTTCCCAAGCTGAGAAGAGCAGTTTGTAACTGAGCACTATCCCTTGTTTTTGCCTTCTCCAGCAGTAACTTCCCAATCCACAACAATATGAGGCCTTCACAGAGTCCATTTATCCCGTGCAAACTGCTGCATCCTCCCTGAGCAGCCACTGGCAGGTCCCATGACGGGTCTTATCACCTTCAGTTACAGGTGGGGAAACTGATGCCCTTGGCATGGAAACGATGCAGTAGGGTGCCTGACAGGCCCTGGCAGCACCACTCTGTCCTAAACTCATTCCCAAACCTCCGGGCCTTTTGCAGTCCTGCAAGAGCACGTGTCCACGAACCTGCTTGGAGGGATCCGTGGCTGGGGCAGCCCCAAACCCCTGCAGGTGGGAACTACTTTTCTCCTGTCCCCTTCTCAAAGGCAACCCTGGCTGCAGGGTTTCTGCAGGGGAAAGGCTGCCCAAGCACGCACTCAGGCGTGCGTTAACGCCGGGGCTTGCAGGGGGACGCGTGTGAAGCCGCCTTGCTAGTGTGAAACTACCTCCCAAGAAAGAGGAGAGGACCTCACGGCCTGTGAGGCCCAGGGTTCATCCATCTACATGGCTTGCAGGTCATTGGGCACGGTGTGCACCGGTCAGGTTCGCCCGCCACGCCGGATCCGGTCCCTTGGGCTGCCCCACCAGCCCCCCCAAGGCCGCCCGTTAGCCCCGCAGCCCCCCTCCTGCAGAGGGCCGCGGCCCCTTTAAATGCTGCGCTGCCCCAGCCCCATCCGCCAGCCTTTGCCACCTTCTATTTTTTTATGAATGAAAAACGTTGGGGGCGGAGCCATGCAAATCACGCCGCGCCCATTGGCGGCCGAGGGCCCCGCCCGCTCGGCCGGCATCAATGGCGCTCGGCGGAGCGGCGCGCGGGCGGGCGCGGGGCGACGCTGCAGCCAATCGGAGGACGCGGGGTGCCGAGCGGCGGCGCCCCATTGGGCGGCGCGGAGGGTAAACAAGCGGCG
>VWZD01007811.1:29288-100381 GCA_013396695.1 Sakesphorus luctuosus | reverse complement strand
CGGGGAGGCCCCGCACCGACCCAGCCCCGGGGCCAGGGGCTGATCCTGACCCCTCCTCGTCCCTTCCACCCACCAGTCGCGCACCTGCCGGAGCCCAGGCGGGACCTCTTACCGGGCCGGCGTCGATGCTGAGCGGGCCGGGGGCACTGCCCGCCTCCCCCGCACCATGGACGGCTTCTACGACCAGCAGGTTCCCTTCATGGGCCCCGGCGTAAGTTTGCCCTCCCTGATCCCTGTTGACACTTCTCTTCCTGACCTTGGGGGCACCCCCTCCCCATCCTTGGGCCACCCACCCCTTATCCTTGGGAGTCCCCCCACCTTGTCCTTGGAGGCGCCCTGTTCCCCTTGCGGTCACCCTCCAGCCCTGGGGGCGGCCGCTCTGACGGGCCCTGGTCGTTGCAGAAGTCCTGTGCAGAGGAGGGCCGAGGCCGGCCGGGGGCCGATAGGAAAAGGAAATTTTTGGAGACCGACCTGGCCCACGACTCAGAAGGTAGGCAGGGCTGGCCCAGGCGGGCATGGCCTCTCTGTGGCCCAGCGAGACCATTTGCCTCGCGTTCATTGGTTTAGAAATAATCCTGCAAATAATGGCAGTTTTATTTATTCTTCTGTGGAGCACATAAGTCTTTCACTCTGTTCCAGAGCTCTTCCAGGATCTCAGCCAGCTCCAAGAGGCCTGGCTAGCTGAAGGCAAGTCTTCACCTCTGCCTTTTACCATCTTTTTATGGAATTTTTTTTGAGAACTGAAACCACCATAAACGCACTTTTTTGTTTGGTTTTTTTAGCTCAGGTCCCCGATGATGAACAATTTGTCCCAGATTTCCAGTCTGACAACTGTAAGTGATTGTTTTGAGTTTTTGTTCTCCAGGGGCCAATGTTTGGGTGCCTGTGCAAAACTTTGCACTGGGTTTGGAGTTGCTTCCTTGAGAAAGCAGTTGTTGCTGGGGCTGAAATGTGGGGTCGTGGGCTTTGGGGAGAAAACGTGTGGTTTGGGTTCATCGAGATGAAACTTGAAATGTCCTGTAAATAGGGAAAATCATGGCCAAAAGCATGGTAGTCTCTCTAACTGATCTGTGGGCTCCTTTGAGACACGCTGCTTGTTCGTAGTAAGGTGGATTTGCTTCTTATCCTTTTCCAGTAGAAGCAAGAGCCCGTGCTGGGCTCCTTGGTTAGCCACAATCTCTGCAGTTTCTGGAGCTTTTTACAGTCCTGGCCCAGCGCTGTTGGCAAGAGTGGGCCTGAGCAGTGAAACTTGAGCCGCTTTAAGCAGCATTAATCACTGGCAAGCGAGCGTGCTTAAAAGGAGGCCAGTGAAAATGCAGTCCCTCGTGAATTGCATAAGAGCCAGAGTTGGTTCTGAGCCGCGGTGCGTTGCTGGAGTGGGTTAGCGGCGAGGGCAGGGCTGGGGGATGGCGTGTGGGGCTTGTGCAGCCCCGGGTGCTGCTCTCCAGACCTCTAAGGGTCGGTTGGGGGGGGAGGGGGGGCCAGTCAGGATGTTTTGAGTCGTTACAAGGCAAACACAAGTAGTAGCTTGGTGTTGGTGGCTGGGTTTTGCTACTGAGCCAGACAGCTACGGAACTTAAAGGAAATCAAATTTAGCCTGCAGTCGAACAGATTTTTCATTCCAGCTCTGTCACAGCATGCAGCAGGGTATCTCCTCCGACAGCAAATGCATGTTAATTATTGCTTTTTGATTACTTCGGAGTGGGAAGCTTGCCATTAAGCTGCTCCAGACAGCCCGAGTTTCAGATGTGCTTTTTTCCCTGTCTCCCCTGAGATGAAAGGCGAGCCTGGAGTCAGAAACACAACGGACTGTTGACATCCCCAGTGCAGCCCGGCAGCTCTTGCTCGGAGCGGTAGAAACTGCAGCGTGCGTGGGAGGGTGGCTCTTGGAGCTGAAGCTGTTTCCAGTGCCTTTTGGCAGTCTCTTGTTTCCTTGTAACCTGAAGAGCTCAGGGAGGAGAGACAAACTTTTCTGGGCAATGCAGGGAAAAGAGGGGAATAAGAAAAAGGCGTTGGGTCAGGACTCTTAAAATGTTCTGACCTGCTCAGCCTGCAGACCTGGCATTGAAACGACTCCGTCACTTGAAAAGAGATCTCCCTGCATGACTCCCCACTACCATAACCTTCCTTAACTTTCCTAGGGAGAGAAAGCAAAGGTTTCCTCTGCTGCTGCTGTGTTGGCTTTGAGGGGCTCAGGCTCAGGTGGAGGGGAATGGGGAGCCTGGCTCTTCCATCCCTGCACTGAAGAGATTTTAAAGAAGAGAGAAACTCCAGTTTACAGCTTTCTGACCCTATTTTCGCATTTCACTCCATTTTTGAACCTTGTGCTGTGTGGAAAGGAAAAGAGGGACGGCTCTGGTGCACCTCCTGGCTGCACCTGGCTTTCACTAACGGGGACAAACTGCTTTCCTGGGCTGGCAGTCACACTGGGGTTCAGTGTCCTGTAGCTCCCAGGGGAAGGTAAATCCCTCCTCAGTCCCTACGGATATTTGTGGGCTCCCATTGGACTCTGTTCCTGCAGTTGTGTGCCTTTTCACTGAGGGAGCTTCTGCTCTCTTACCCTGAGCAAACTTCAGTCTCCTGCCCCGTTGTGCATTCTCAGGGCCAAGCTCCCTTGGCACAGCAGCAAAAGACAGGCTCAGTTTGGACCCCACTGCAAAGGGGGAGTCATGCACTGCTGCATGTGCTGTGTGGAGTCTCAGAACTTCAACATTCTTCTCACCTTGCTAAAACCCTGTCATAGCTGCCTGCAGCTCCACTGCTTCCCACTTGCTGTTCCCAATTCCATAGCCGAGATCCCTGGCAGACAGGGCTTAAAGTTGAGGCTTAGAAGCAAAATAACATGCTGGAGGGCAGTGGGTTGCTGTGCTGGGGAGGAAATCCCACTGCAGGGAAAGCAGGGCTGCTCTGAATGAGGGATGTTTTGTGCTCAGCACCCTGGACTGAGCAGCAAGAGGCTGGATTCAGTGTTTATGAGTTGCCCAGGAAAGTGGTGGATCCTGCTGGGAAGGCAGGGACTCCACAGAGCTCACCACACTGGCTGTCATGCTGTATCCTTGGCTGGGCATAGGTGTGGGTTCACCAGCAATGTGGTCCTGGGGAGGAGAGTGGAAGGATGTACAGTGTTATATCTCCCTCAGTTGTTTATATACCTGAGAAGCAATGGGATCATTCTGAGGAGATCAAGGACCACAGGAGGTGGCTTGTTCCCACGGTACTTGTGGCCTCCCTGCATGGGAGGCACGTGGCAAAAGCCATGGGCAGGGCACAGAGTGGGTTTTCTTACGCACCAAAATGAAAGCAAGAGGTTTGTTTGTGAGGAAGAGTTGTTTAAACAAAGGAAAGCAGGAGCCTGGCTTCTATTTCTGGCTTCTCTCCTGGCGTGACCTTGGGTGCGTCCTGTAGCGCCGGGAGATGGAGGGGCAGGCACGGAGCTTGGCTCCCAGGTGATGGCTTGGGCAGGTGCCAAGGGCCCTGGGCTGGAAGTGGTGCTTTAACTGCCTTCCTCTTGGCTTGGACAGTGGGTGCTACTGGCAAAGCTAGTGTCCTCCAGGCTCTGCCTTTTGGAGGTCCAGTTGTGCTGGTGGGTAGGAACAACCTGCCCTGTGCCCCACCGAAGGATTCACTGGGAAATCAAGGCCTCGAGTGGCCTTGGGGTGTCATCCCTTTCCATGGGACACCTCTTAGCTGATGGTTGGCATTTGGGGCATCTCCACTTTGGCTGGTTGTAAGGCACTGGGGTGGTTTGCCTGAGCTCCCCCACCTTCCTCTCCTAGCTGGGCACAGCAGTGGCACATGTGGCCGGTCCCTTGCCCAGCCTCCCCAAAATCCTTTTGTCCCTAGGGGTTAAAGCAGCCCGGAGAGGGGCCATCAGGCTCCCATGGGTGCTCTTGCTGCTCCCATGGCTTAGCCCTGGAGTGGATCTGCCGAGGAGTGTTCTCCAGCCCCATCTGTAGCTGAGCTGCTCCCTCTGCCTATTTTTATATATTTTTTGTAGCTTTCAATTATAGTGCCGAGGGCAGACCCAGAAAGGGTAAAACTGCTCATGCACCAACATTCTTTGAGACATTAGGTGCTGGGGCAGGGCTCTCCTTCCCAGCCAGGGAAGCCTTCCTACCTGGGATCCAAACCCCCCACCCTCCCTGGTGCTGGCCCCACTGGCCTTGGTGACCCCTCAATTCCTGCAGCCTCCTCAGCCCTGAGCTGGGCACCAGGAGTGCATCGTATGAGCAGCGCCGGCTGGCCCTGCGGTGTTTGTGTAGGAAATCCAAACGTTGCACAGAGTCTGGGCTTGGACAGCTGGTCTCTGTTAGGATCTTAAGGCTCATTTCCCTTTTTTTTTGAATGGCAGCGCTAAGCTCTGGGGAAATTTTTCCTTTCTTTTTTTTTTCCTCCCTCAGCCACATGAATGGAGCGCTCCAAAGTGTTTGTGAATGGAGGGTGGTGCCTGCTCAGGGACTGGAGGGTTTTTTTCAATGAATAACCAGACCCCATTGTACGACTGGGAGAAAAACAACTCGCTCCAACAACACAGAGCCTGTTTGGGAGAACCATGCCTGTGATAGGCAGCTGGAGCCCTTCCAAAGCCAGTTCCCCTTTGCTTTCCCGTGGCTTGTGGGGCGCCTGGACTTTGCCGCCACCGTGCCGGCCCCCTGTTAGGGCTGGAAGTGCTGAGAGCGGCAAAACCTCACTGGGGAGGGGGGGAAGGAGGAGGAGTGGGATAAATCCGGCTCGGGAGCCAGTGGAAGGCATGTGGGGGGCTGTGCTGGCTCAGCACTGGCCTTTGTGTTTCAAATCTTTCTCGGGGGGTTTTATGCCCTTGGTACCAGCTGTGCTGGGCCCTTATGAGGAAAGGGGAGGGGTAGAGAGGGGAGTCAGCAGCTTTTTAAAGGTTTTGACAAATTAGGGGAGCAGCTAATTACCTGGCAAGCTGTGAACAGTTGTCCTGGAGCTACTCATCTCAGTGTAGATGGGCTGTGTTTAGGCTTCACATGAAGCTGATACTCCACTTCCGATTAGTCTTGGCTCTCCTCTGAGGCACTATTTAGGTGCAGATCTCCGTGGCATTTTCCCTTTCCTAGAGCGCCTGCTTTTAGATATTAATTAGCTTAAGCGTATATTATTCAGTTTATATATAGCAAGTGGGCTTGGGAGTGGGTGGTGAGGATTTGGGTTTAATGGGATGTTTGTCACTTGAGCTCATACAATTGTGGGACCCTGGGGCTGGGTCTGTTTGGAGCACCTTGGCTAGGGGAAGGTGGATCCTATTTACTGACTCTCTGGAAGCTGGGTATGCCCCTGTGAGGACAAGTGGGTTGCAGTGTCCTGTTTATGAGCTCTTGGAGCTCCAGTCTGTCAAGCCCCTGCATTTCTTGCTCCATGGCTTGAGGAGGCAGCCACTCCATCTGTGGAGCCTGGGCTCAGCTCCACTTGTTGAGGGGCTTTTGGCCTAGCCACAGCAACGTGTCTCCTTCGTGGCTGTTGTTGAGCTGCCTGTTCCCCTCTCATAGCCTTTCTTCTGCCCCTCTTGGATCCCAGTGGGGAGCAACTCTCCCTCTGTGAGCAATGTCCTGGGCTGCTGTGACTGTCCCAGTTCTGTCCTTCCACCCCAGCTCACTCCTGTGCCAATGCTGGGGTCTGTGGGGGCACCATCCTGTCCTGGTTCAGTTGCCTGATGCTCCTGGGGCATAATTCAGCACCTGATTGCCAAGCAAAGAGCACTCAGGCAGATGCTCCCAGGGGTGACATCCCTGTGACTCTCTCCTATGTGAGTGAGCCTGTACCCTCCTTGGTCTCCTTGCAGTGGTCCTGCACGCCCCACCTCCAGCCAAGATCAAGCGGGAGCTGCCCAGCCCATCGTCGGAGCTGTCCTCCTGCAGCCACGAGCAGGCTCTCTGTGCTGGTTATGGGGACAAGTGCCTCTACAACTGTTGGTAGGTAGCACCGGGACAGCTGCTGCCCGCACCCCTCTTGGGGACTCTCTGCCACGTGGCAGTGTCCCTGTTGATGTCACCATCAGCCCCTGGTCTATCATCTCCTTTGCAGTGCCTATGACAGGAAACCTCCCGCCGGGTTCAAGCCATTAACGCCGCCTGCCACGCCGGTGTCCCCTGCACAGCCTGGGTCGGTGCTGCCACCACCGCCACCAGCGGCCCCAGCCGTGCAGGCGGCCGCCCATGGGGCGGCCCCGGCCCCCCACGTGCTGCAGGAGCAGCGGCAGCAGCAGCAGCCCTTCGCTGTGCCACGGCCACCACACCCGCCCATGCACATGCCAAAGATGATGTCCGAGAACCAATACTCCACAGAGCACAGGTAAGGTGTTCAACACCTCCCCAGTGACTGCTGGGATCATCTGGGGGTTTATGAGGGCTCTTGGTGTGTGTCAGTGAACCCAAAGCGTGGGGAAGGAGGGGGGATGCCTGTCCCTTTTTGTACCCATGGTGCAGTTGCAGACAGTGGGCCAGATGTTGCTGCCCAGGGTCCCATGTGGCAAAGCTTGCTATTTCCTATTGGAATCTTGTGGCTCTTTCTCCTGCTAATGGGGAACTGCTCCTCCCAGCCCCTGGAACATCAAGCAGAGCCTTTTCCTCCCTCTCTGGAAAGGTGAGGGAGGCAGGCACTGCATCCTGCATCTGTCCCTGTGCCAATGGGTGATGGTGCTGAGTCAGGGCTCTGGTCTCCTTATTCCCATGCACTGCAGCTGTGCCCCCGAGCTGAGCCCCACCAGCCTGGGGAGCTGTGACCTTCCCTGTCCTGTCGCTGTGCACTACTAGGCTGGGAGTTGGTCCTGGGTTCCCCTGTGTATCTCATGCCATCACCATGATTTTGGGGTCTGTAGTGGGAGATCCCTGTTCCGTCCTTCCTCTTGAAGCTGTGGCTTTGTCCCCCATCACTCCCACATCCCTGGACACTTTGCTAGTCCCCACCTTCACCATGGGTTTGCTCCCCTGGGTGCTCTCAGTAGGTGCCACAGCACAGGTCACAGAAGACCTCTGGCTTTGCTTGTGGCCTCTGGATGCCCTTTGTTGTGACAGCCACTTTGTCACCCCCATAGTCATGGTGCTAGATATGGCAGCCTGGGAAATACCATGCAGTGGGGCCATGGAAACCCTTGGAAAGTGCTCACAGGGGGTGAGCATCCCTCCCCAGCAAATCAGAGCTCTGGGTGACCTTTGAGCTATGCAGGGGGCTAGCTGTGACCCCTTGGGAAGGACCATGCCAGCGTGGGGGCTTGGGTTTCGCTCAGGAAGGGCAGAGGGACACGGATCGGAAATGGAGTAATCCCAGCCCGGCAGCTGAGAGGGCTCTGGTTACAAAGCCAAATGGTCCAAGGCCAGCTGAGAGGAGCCGGCACCCGGCACGGAGTTCCGAGATCGCCTTTCAAGGTGCTGGAGGACGAGGGGATGTGGCAGCACTCCCTCGAGATGGTCCCACATCCATGGCCACCAGCAAAGGCCATGCTGGGGCTCTGACTGGTGGTGGCAGCACCCTGGAGCCGAAAATAGTGCTCTCTGCTGTCGAGTTCAAGGTTTAATCCCAGCTGTGCAGGCGGATTAGCAACCAGTTGGAGCTGCGGAGTGGATTTGGCTTTGCATAAGCGCCCACCCGTGTGCAGCATCCCCCTGCCCTGCAGTGCTGCCCCTCACTCTGGGGGCAGATTTTACTGGTTTGCAGAGACAGGATTGTTGTGGGCTATTTTTTTGGTTCTCTTTCTCACTCCTTTCCAGATATCTGAAGCCCAGACTGCTTTTCTGTGATGGCCCATGTGCTATCCTGCCCCTCCAGCATGGGGTCCCCAGCGCTTGGAAGGGGATGGGGCTCCTCAGCACCCCACTGGCCCCCATGGGATGAGCCTGTGTAGTAGCCATGCTCCTGAGGAACCATCCCAGGCTGCCGTGGGTACACCCCGGGAGCACCCCAGGCTGAAGACACCCAGCTGTCAATGCAGTCCTAGTCTGGAGTGGGAGCTGGTGGCAGGGCTCACCCCCACTCCACAGTAATGCCACGTCCTTTCCCCCAGGTTTCAGAGGCAGCTGTCTGAGCCCTGCCACACCTTCCCACAGCAGCCTGGGGTCCCGGGGGACAGTCGCCCTGTCTACCACCGGCAGCTCTCGGAGCCCCTGGGCCCGGCTGCCCCCCGCCCTCCTCAGGGATTCAAGCAGGAGTACCATGACCCGCTCTATGAGCCCAGCAGCTCTGGTCTGTCCGGCCCCCCTGGCCACGGCTTCCAGTCACCCATGGGCATCAAGCAGGAGCCCCGGGACTACTGCATTGACTCAGGTGGGTGTGAGTTGAGGGGCAACAAAGTGCTGAGTGGGGTTACACCAGTGACATCTAGAGGGGCAGACCATCTCTGCCATCAGCGTGGTGGGTGCAGGGCTGAGCCTCAGGCAGTGGGTGCTGTATCACCCTGGAATTCCTATAGTCCTGGGATACTGCTTCGACTTTTTCTTTCCTCTCTTTCCTCCTCCCTTCCCAACAGAGCAGGCATTCACCTGATGCCATGTGGTGTGGTCAGTGCCATAGCCATGGGCTGGGGTGCCCCAAGGCACCCAGTTGGTCCCTGTGCAACCCTGGCTTGGGGCCAGCTGGGATTGCTGACTGCTGGACCCCACCAGCATCACAGAAAAATCCTCTAATCGCCTTAAGACCTAAAAATATTCCAACCTCGAGTTGGAGAGTGGCACAGCTGAGCAGATGGTAGGGGAGGCGTGGCAGTGCCTCCCTTCCTGTGGGGTCTGTGAAAACCTGAGCCAACTTAGCCCTTGCTCCAGTGTTCATTGCAGTACCACCCCTAATGACACTGGGTTTTCACCCTAATGTTGAGAATGGATGCAGTGGACCAGGGAGCATGGGGAGGGGGGAAGATGCCTGGACTTTGCTACAGGACATGCTTGGGGTAGGGAATATGCTGCCAAATGCTTGGTGGGACACAGGGGACTTACATCCTTAATGTCACTTTCATCTCCTTGCAGAAGTGCCTACCTGCCAGTCCTCGTACCTGCGGGGAAATGTCTTCCCCAGCAGCCATGACGGTGAGTGATTCCAGCCCTTTCTCCCCCGTTCATGGAATCCCTGGTGGGTCCCATCCCATCTCTCTTTTGGGGCAAGCAGAGCCCTCCAGGAGGCCAGCAAAGCTTCTGGGAACCCCCAAAACACCCACAAGAGCACCGTGGTGCTCGTAAGAGCCACATGCACTGGCACTAGCACTAGAAGCAGCCGGCAGCCTCTGCGAGTGTGTAGCAAGGGCACAGCAGTGCCGTGTAATCTGGGATAATGTGCCTGATATAGCTGCTAAGAGGGTTTTGATTCCACCAGCTTCCCACAGTTAGGGGGGAGCAGAGCTGCATGGCGCTCAGCCACTGAAATAACTGGGGAGGAGTCAGCTCCTGGAGCTGGGGGTGGGGTCCTGTGCTGGGGGTTGGGCCAAGCTAGGGTTTTTTGGGGTCCAGCCAGAGTGATGGAGAAGCCCTGTGCTCACTGAGGGTCTTTTCCCCATAGGGTTTTCATATGAAAAGGACACACGATTGTATTTTGATGACACGTGCGTGGTACCAGAGAGGCTGGAGGGTAAGAATCTGGCCTCAGAGGAGGCCTGCAGGGGGACCAGGGATGATGGAGGGAGATGTGGGGATGCTGGGATCCAGTGTTTGTCTTCTAAAGCCAAGCAGCGCTGGTACAATGCTCTTATGAGCTGCGGAGCATCATCCCACACAGCAGCTTGGCATTATCTCCATGCCCATCTCAGTCCTTGCCACCTCCCTGCCTGCAGCACCATCCCCAGCACCTCTCCCATCTCCCACCCCATGGCCTGATCCTGCCAGGGTGTTTAACCAGGTGTCTCTGTGTGAGCAGGTAAAGTGAAACAGGAGCCCACCCTGTACCGTGAGGGCCCTCCTTACCAGCGGCGTGGGTCCCTGCAGCTGTGGCAGTTCCTGGTCACACTCCTGGATGACCCTGCCAATGCCCACTTCATCGCATGGACTGGCCGGGGCATGGAGTTCAAGCTGATTGAGCCTGAGGAGGTATGAGAAGTGGTCTTGCCCTGCAGCTGGGGAGTGGCCATGGGGGATGCAGAAGGGGCTGAATCTTCCCAGTGCAACAGAGTGCTCACACTTGCACTTGAAGCAAGACATGTATCCTCACTCCCCAGGTAGCTGTAGACATTTGCCGTTAATCTCTTCCACTGGCTCTTGGCATGGCATATGCCAGTTCCTGAAGCTGCCTGTGGTCACCAAACATGGGTGGTGTTGCCTCTACCAAGGCCCCCTCCTTCCCAAACTGCTCCCATCCTTCACCCTGGGTTTCCAGCAGCGTCTCCGTGCTGGCGCACTGCCGTGCTGGAGCCATGCGGCTCTGCAGAGGGTGACACAGAGGAAGAGGCTGTTTGGGGAGTAATTGAAAGCAGCTGTAGCAAGCACAGAGCTGTGCATTGTGGGTAATTACCCATAATGTCTCTTATGCCGTGCATGGAAATTGTGGTTTTTTGAAGCAGCTTTTTTGGCAGGCTCCCCCTAATCAAATGGCTTTTGATTCGGCTCCCGGTTTGGCGGTGGTTGCATGGCTGCAGCTGGAGCGTTTATAATGGCAGGGGGGGCACCACTCCTGGACCATGGTGTGATGCCTTCACCCTTGGCTGCTTCAGCTCTCTGAGATGAGCCCCTAGCCTGCATTTCTGGTGTTATTTCCTGTGAGAATCCGTCTCCAAACCCTGGCTGGAGCCCTGATGACTGCCCCCTTCTCTCCCCACAGGTAGCACGGCGCTGGGGCATCCAGAAGAACCGGCCAGCCATGAACTACGACAAGCTCAGCCGCTCCTTGCGCTACTACTATGAGAAAGGCATCATGCAGAAGGTGAGTGACCCCCCTGCCACCCCACAACAGGGTGTGACCGTCCCCTGCTGTCACTGTGGCATCCCAAGCGGCGGCAGGAGGGTGCTTAACCTTGGTGCCAGGTGTGCAGTGCTCTGTGACTGTCCTCCCTATGACTGTGGCATCCCATGAGGCGGCAGGAGGGTGCTTAGCCTTGGTGTCAGGTGTGCAGTACTCTGTGACTGTTCTCCCTGTCACTGTGGCATCCCAAGCAGCAGCAGGAGGGGGGTTAGCCTTGGTGCCAGGTGTGCAGTGTTCTGTGACCATCCTCCCTGTCACTGTGGCACCCTAAGCAGCAGCAGAAGGGGGGTTAGCCTTGGTGCCAGGTGTGCAGTGTTCTGTGACCATCCTCCCTGTCACTGTGGCACCCCAAGCAGCAGCAGGAGGGGGTTAGCCCTGGTGCCAGGTGTGCAGTGCTCCCCAAGAGCAGGGAAAAAGGTCAGGGCACCTCTCACACCCTCCCTTCTGCTCCCCACAGGTTGCCGGCGAGCGGTACGTGTATAAATTCGTCTGTGACCCCGACGCCCTGTTTTCCATGGCCTATCCTGACAACCAGCGCCCTTTCCTGAAGACAGAGCCTGACTGCCCCGTGCCAGAGGAGGAGACGGTGCCGCTGACACACTTCGAGGACAGCCCAGCCTTCCTGCTGGAGATGGATCCCTGCGCCAGCCTTCCCTACGCGGAGGGCTTCGCCTACTGACTCGCCAGCCGGCAGAGCCATCGGCACTAGCGCATCCACCTGGGGCAAACGTGGTTTTTTAAAGAGTATTTTTGGCTGTTCATAAGGAAAAAACACACAAAACTAAAACAACGACAAACCACGTGGGTGCATACACAAATTGGAGGGATCTAAAATACCCCGTGTGTATCACCAATGAATTCCCACCCTTCCTGTCCAAGGGCTAGTGCACAGGACTGCCCGTGGCTGGCACCTCCTGCCACACATCAGCGTGATGTTTTGGGGCACCGGGAGCCTAAAGTTGCAGTGTCTGCCCCAGGCTCTGGCTCTGGCAGTGCCCCAGGACTGGGCTGCGTGGCCACCGAGCCAGTTGTCACGACAATCTGCTTTGCATCGAGCACAATCCGCGTAGCTGCCTTGTGTGGTGGAAAGGGCTTTGATTTGCACAGAGAGGAGGGATGCAGTGGGGGCCGCCTCGGCCAGCACCCCGGGGCTGATGTGTGCAGCATCCTACCCCAACCCTGAGAAGCCTTCTGCCTTCCTCCCAAACCTCCCTCCTCATATAACCTGTTGTTCCCATATAATCCACTGCGTCCTCTCCACGCCCCCCTCGACCCTCCCCAGCTCTGGCTGTGGGCCACGGGTTGCATTTTGGGGAGGAGACACTGACACTAACCCCCTCCTTGTCCTGGGTTTTGGTTGTTTTTTTTTTTTTGGTGGGTTGTTTTTTTGGGGGGGCGGGGGGTGTTGTTTGTTTTTGATGTTTTAGGAAAATAAGAAAAGTTTCTAAGCTGATTTTTTGTAGATTTTTGTATTTTAAGGCAAAGCTCTTTTTTGCAGCCCGGCTGCTGTTCCCGAAGCCCCTGGGGCCACCCCCATGGCTTTGCCGGTGGCATGTTTGCAGGGGCAGCCCTCCCTGCCTGCAGCCCCCTGGGATGGCTGCCGAAGGGTCTGGTCCACTCCATTTCACTTGTCCAGTCCTCTTTCCCAGGGGAGCCAGGGCTAACCCGCAGTGCCGGCTCAGCTGCGCTCCCCGTGCTCAGCATGGCCTTGGAGCTGGGCTGTAAGGCTGAGGTGGGCAGGGCTGGGGAGTCCCCCACTCCCCTCCCTGGGTACCCCACTTCTCTCCAGCTCCCCCCTCCCCGCTGCACCTCCTAACACTCGTCCACCACTCATATATCCATACCTGCCTCCCCTGCACCAGGCTACATGTTTTCGTTGTAAATGCTGTATAGGAATTTTTTTTCTTCTTTAGGTAGCTTCGGTTGGAATTTTTTGGTTTGTTTTTTTTTTTTTGGATCTGATTCATTATTTTTTGGGGAAGTATGAAGATTAACTCTACAAAGACTCGGTTGTTCTCCCCATGGTGGCTGCAGTGGCCTGTACCCATGGGGAGCATTCGGTTTTTGGCATCCCCAGTTTGGGGACAGGGTTTTAACCATTTGCTCGGTGTGGCAGGTCTGCAGTGCAGAAGGGGTTAATCTGAGGACTGATTTGAAATATCTTTACTCAAGCAGGGCTATGTATCTCCTGCAAAGCTGCATTACATTCTGTACTGTGTACAATAAAGGATCTTGCTTCATGTTCCTCCCAGACTGCCTGGGCTCATGCTTTGCCTGCACTGTGGGATGCTTCTCAGGCTGGGAGGGAGCCGCTGGATGTCCCTGTGGGATCTGAAGTGGCCCAGGGTACAAGTTGTCACTTGGGACCTACAGGGCCATGTGTCAAGCTGGAACCAGGTCAGCAGGGCTGCTCTCCCCAGTTCTGGGTTTGTTGCTCCTGGATCTGGATGCTGCCAAGACTTTCACAAAGCCACGTACAGTGAGAGGATCTGTTTGGAATGGAGTGGCTTCTTCCCAGTGAGCTGCAATTTAACATTCCTTCTTCCTCAGGGTTTCTCAGTTACTGGGTCCTTCACTTTCCCCTGGAAACCCAAGCCTCTGCCATCAAGGAGAGCTAAAGCTGGTGGGGACCTCTCAGGGAAGCCCCTTAAGGACTTGCTGGTAGCAGTCCCCCAGCACTTTATAGCTCCATTTCTAGGCTGGAAAACATCCAGGGTTTGCAAAAAGCTGAGGGAGATGGGTGAAGGGCAGGGGCTGCTCTGTGGATTCAGTTAAAGGGTCTGTGTTTCCCCTGATGTGCTGAAGAAAAGCTCAAACACCCCAGAACTGCCGAGTCCCATTTGCCTTAATTTTAGCTGGGCTAAGGCAGAATGTCTGTCCACTGGCTCCCAGTCCATCCTGTGCAGGGTGAGGGGCTGATGCTGTTGGAGATACTTTGACAGCTATTCTTTTGCAGGTTTTCATTGCCCAGCCAACCCCCATCCTTAGATAGGCAGTGGAGAGATGGAATGTCCTTAAGTGCCGTGATGCTCTTTACACACCTCACCTAGATCCACTCCTGGCCACCAGCCACGCTGCTAATGGTTCTTGAGCTGCTCTTCTTCCATTGTGCCTGAAATACTAACCTGAGCAGAGACCTGTGGCTGTCTCCCAGCCCAGGTAGAGAAAAGTAGGATCTCAAACACCCAGCAAAACCAATTCATCTGGCATGAAGCCTTCCAGGACCTAAATCAGCTGCTCAGCCCTAGGAGACATCTTGCCTTCCCTAGGGAGCTCCATGCCAGCCTCCCAACCCTATCCCAATTTTATTTTTGACAAAGCTCTGTCCTCTTGCCCAAGACTGAAAAACCCAGGTGATCTGAGCTCCAGACAGCGCTTGGTAATCCCACCTCAATGGGGATTTCAGCAGGCTGAGTCCTGGTGGTCAGGATGGAGCGAAGGGAAACCGGGGCCACCGGCAGCGCAGCCGGCAGACAGATGGCTCAGGGCACCAGGACCTCAGTCTGGTGCACAGCAAGTGTGGGGGACCAGTTATGGATGGCTGGGATGAGCAGATCAGGCAAAGCCTTCATCAAGTGTTTTGTCACACCACAACCCTGCCCCCAGCCCTGCAAATCCTGCTGTGGGCAGGGCTGTGGGCCCCACGGACATCCCTCACACTGCACTTGCAGAAGGGAAAAGATATGATAGGAAAAGAGATGTTTTTCTATTTCAGCCCATCAGTGTGGGACAAAAGAGTTGAGGCCCCAAAGGGTTTGGTACCACGCTGGCTTTTATGTACTTTTGACACCAAGAATTTGCTCCTCATTTGATTCTGCTAAACATCATATCGCTCTTGTAACCCTCTATGCAGAAGGAATGGAGCTGCCTTGGGTGCATGGTCCCATCTATCCCCACTCTGAGGGTTAGGGGCAAGACACAGCTCAATGTCCTGCCTGCAGCCTCCCAGGGATGGGGACAAGAGCTCCCAGGCAGCGCAGAGGCTGCACTAGCATTAGTCAGGAGCTGGGGAGATGGAGGGGAAACAGGTGGGAAAGCTTCTCTGCTCCCTGCACACCTCCTACCCCATCAGATGCTGCTCCCAGGCCCTCCTCAGTCACACTTCAGTGTGCTTTGGGATGGGGAGCACTGCCACAAGTACCACCACTTCCTTCTAGGACCAGGAACAGCTGGGGCCACCACTACTCCATCCCCAGGATCAGCCACTCCGGCCCGTCCTCACACACCCCAGCATTGTCTGCGTCCTGCCTTCCTCCTCCTCCTCCTGGCTGCTGGGGAAGATGAAGAGAAGTGAGCAGAAAGGATGGTGAAGGATGAATGAGCATTCGGGGGAAGATTCCAGCCATCCAGACTGGGCAAAATCCTGGTGCTGGTGTCCAACCCTGTCTCGAGCTCTCCAGCTTGCAGCTTCCATCTCTGTATGGTCCATGTGGTAATGAGCCCATCAGTGATTAAGGGTGAACAACCATCTCTGATACTGTGTAAGAAGACAATAAAATCGTGGCTGCTATTGAATGGAGATTATTTTTTTTTTATTTTCTTCTCTTCACTGTCTTTTATCATGCCCCAGGATATCCTCTTCCTGGAATGAAAGCTCAGTTACCAGCTAGTCCAAGAGCTGTTCGAATGAGAGGTGCAGGTTAAAAATAATTTGGAAAAGAGGAGTATATAAAAGGGAGAACATCATTACAACCCTCCACACATCCATAATTCACGGAGTACATTTCTGCTCTGTCTGTCTTGGAAGCATATAGCTGGACTGGAAAACATTCAAAAAGCAGTGGAGACAGCCAAAGGTCTGCTATGGCTCTTACACAGGAGGGTATAAATAATCTGGCACTTCCGATTGGGGCAGAATTTGTGGCTCAGAGACTTCATATTTAATAGAACATGATGGAGTTTTCCATCACTGACTGGAAGAGCATTTTTGGGAAGAATTAGTGCCCAGGCAGTTTGTTCTTATGACAGGACTGACAAGCCCAGGACTGAGTCTTGAAAGCTCGTGTGGCCCATCACGGGCAGCAAGACACAGCTCCCACCTGACCCAAGTCACAGGGACCATCATTGTGGCTTTGTGGCTGTGCTTTGCAGCTGGTGCTGCCAGGGAGATGGGTCACATCACAGCAATCCCTCTTTGCCCCAGCTCTTCCAACACTCGGTGTTTTCAATAAGTGGGCTGATTTGGCTCTTAAATACCTGGAGCAACATGAGTGGCTGCTTATGTGACACCAACTTCAGTATGGGTTTGGGCTGGTGAGTGAGGAAAAGGTGAGGAATCTCCACTCAGAGGTACTCAGGGCACCCAGCTCCCTTCACACAGGTCTGGCACCCTCTGCTGCTCCTGGCTGCCACAGGTTTGGTGGTAGCACATCTGGAGAGGCCTTTGGTATTGAAGGTGTGGGTCACTTCCTACCCACAGGCTGGAGCATTCTGTGGCAGAGAGGACTCCCCTCCCAGCCTGTCTTGGGGCTTCTTTCTGCTTTGAGATGACTTTCCTGGAAGATGTGGGTCTAGATCACTGACATTCCTGGGCAGGTTATAAGTAGAGGGAGACCACCGGCCCCACCTTCTCCTGTGCTCCCACTGAGGAGAGAGTCAGGACTCCACTTACACCTTGGAGGCCTCCAGCACTGAGTTCCCAGCTGCATTCAAGGCACTAACACCGGAATAAGCCTCTAAGTGGCTTCTGAAACCATGAGCCAATTGCAGCATTAAAGGCTCTTGTGTCACGAGGGAGGCTCCAGCATCCTCTTAGGGCAGTAACTGTCCGTACTATTCCTGTAGGTACCCATGGACTATTCCCAAACTATCACAGGCATCTACACAGGACTAATCCTGAGGAAGGTGTCCCTGCCCATGGCAAGCAGGTGGAACTAGGTGGCCTTTAAGGCCCCTTCCAATCCAAATCATTCTAGGATTCTGTGATTTCTTGGCCACTCTTTGGAGAGGCAAGCAAAAAAGGATTCCAGAGGCTCAGATTTTGGATGGGGAATGCTCTCACCTCATTGCAGAAGGAGCAAGATTGCATTGAAGGTCTGGGTGCTCACCTGGCAGGGTGCTCCCAATGTCTGTGATGGGATCCTGAGGTTTTGTTCCAGCTGGCAGTGAAGCCAGAGTGAGGGACAGAGCTGGGGACTTGTCTGGAGTACAAGTAATTAGCCACAGCATCCTATTCTGAAGGCTTTTTAGTTTAATATAAGCAAAACCATCCTGGAGGAAACAGGCAGGAACTGAGGTGAGAAACCACGAGCTCCCACAGTGGGTACAGGCCAGCACACCTGTACTCTGCACCCCAAGCTGAGCATCCATTGCCTTGCCATAGACTTTGCTGGGGCTCATGAAGGGATCTGGCAAAACGTCTTCAAATGGCAAGCCCTATGCCAGCATCCTTGGACCTGGCACCCTCTGAAGGCTGTTCCCCTTTTTTCCCTGCAAGGATGAAAGAGGATCTGTCAAGGGTGACCTGCACCCAGACTTGCAGGAACCGCTTTTAAAAAAATCATCTCTTGGTTTCTTGCCTGCCTTGGACCCAGGAGAGGGCAGCAGCAGCCCAGACTGCAGCCTCAACTACCCTTTCTTAAGCAGCTCTTCATCTCCAAAGCTGCATACACACCACTGAGAAAGAAAAACAATATGTGGAGAAAAGAAACAAGGAGCAAAAACCCAGTGGGCAGGGTAGTGGTGTTCTCCTGGGCTTCAGAATTGTTTTCTTTCAAGGTGAAAGTGGAAAGAGAAATCTTTCACCGAAAGCAAACCAGAGTGCCAGGACTTTCCATGGCAGTCTTTTATTCTTTTGGCATTGGGGATCCCTACGGATGCTTCTCATGGCACCAAAGTGTAAGGTGGTGATGCTGGGGATGATCCTGGTGGAGGTGGGAGGTGAGTACAGGTGACAGCATGCCCTGCATGCCCATCACGCTGCTGCAGAGAGGCTAAAATCCCATGAGATCCCTCTCTGGAACTCCCATGGCTTCACCCAGGGCACTCCAGGAGGATGAAACAACATTACCAGTGCTCCACAGGCACACTGGCCACCTTTCCCTTGCTCAGTTTGCTGTCCCTGAGGGGACAGGAAAGAATCACAGAATCATAGAATCAGTTGGGTTGGAATTGACTTCTGAGATCATCAAGTCCAGCCCTTGATCCAACCCCACTGTGATCACCAGATCGTGGCACTCAGTGCCATGTCCAGTCTCATCTTAAAAACCTTCAGGGATGGAGAATCCACCCCCTCTCTGGGCAGGGCATTCCAATGCCTGAGCACTCTCGCTGTGAAGAATTTCTTTCTGATATCAAACCTGAACTTCCCCTGGCAGAGCTTAAGCCCGTGCCCTCATATCCCACTGTTGGTTGCCTGAGAGAAGAGACCAATCCCCACCTGGCTACAACATCCTGGAAGGCTGGAAACAGGGGAACTTTTCTACTTCTCCCCCTTGGCACCCCAACACGGGCTCACCCTCATCTCGGTGCTTTGCTGAACACCACGTGATTCACGCTGCCCATTTCCACCAGCAGCTTCCCTGGTGTGGGTCACCATCTCCTGTGCAGCTGTGACCTTTCCACCCAGCCAGGCTGGCAGCACCCTCCTGCCTTTCCGGGATGAGCTCACCAGGCTGAGTCATAGAGCAGGTGAGTGGGAGGATGACATCCTTACAGCCACCTGCTTTAACAACACATTGTGGAGCCAACTTGGGGTTTGCTGCAGGCAGTTCCATTTCTGCCTGCGTTGGCATGCCCCATGGCACTTGGGCAACAGTGTGCCCTGCTCCTGGCTTGGAGCACATAGCTGAGCCCACAGCCTTGTGGCCTCTGCTTTTAGCTGGGCTCAACTGATGCTTTGTTTTAATTTTTTTTTAAGATCACACCCTCTGAAATCACAGAAGTGCACAATTATTGCTTACCAAGGCTGTTCTCCTGAAATGAGTCATGAAAGAAGGAGCTTTGTCACTCTGCCAGACACAGCCTGGATGCTTCTCCAAACAGAACAGTACCAGAGAACAGCTTGATGCTCCCTTTGGGCAGCACCTCCTGCCCCCAGGTGTTACCAGCCAGAGCCTGGACAGAGACCCTCCTGCATTATTCCTACCTCTTCAGCCAGCCAGCTCTTTTCACCCCATTTTTGGGTGAAGCTCTGCATGGTGTGTAAACATCTTGGTGACACAGTGTTTTGTACCAGGCTAGCAGCTTGTTTGGGGAGCTACTACTGTGTCCACAACTTCTTCAAAACAGAGCTTTTATTCAGAAAACTAGTCAGCCAAAGTGTTGCATCTTCCTTCCTTCCATCCGTCCATCCATTCATCCATCCATCCATCCATCCATCCATCCATCCATCCATCCATCCATCCATCCATCCCTTCCTCTCTTCTTCCCTCCCTCCGTGGTGGCACCAGGGCAGAGGAGAGGCTGTGGAAGGAAGGAGCAGCAACACCATCTCCACATCCCATGCTGTGTCCATACCAACTATTCAGAGATATTTAAAAAAATCACAGCCAAGATCTGAACCTACAAGGGCCACCAGATTTATGCACTACCTACAGCCTGGCTTTCTTTTCCCCCATGATAGGACATGTCATGTCCTAAGTCAATAGAAATGGTGTATTCTTGGTGCATGAGAACAGCCAACCCACAGTATCGGGTATCTCACTGCAATTTGGAGTTTAGTTCCTTACCTTGAGGTTTTGGACTTCTCCTTCCAAGTAGGAAAGATGATATTCTTCTGAAATCAGTGCCAGAGGCAGGAGGCAAATACAGGTCTTTGAGAAATGTCTCATGTGTCTAATGAGGGACTAAGAGCACAATGTTAAGTCTGTGCTACTTTCCATGACTGTTCTTAGTTCCTTTTGTGTTATGGAGCTGACACAGCCCCAAAATGCATTGCTAAGGTACCTGTTGTTCCCCTCCAGCCAGCTGTAGGCAACTCACAAGCAAGCTGCAACGAGGCTGGAGAAGGGACTGGAGCATAAGTCCTATGGGGAGAGGCTGAGGGTGCTGGGGGTGTTTGTGCTGGAGACGAGGAGGCTCAGAGGTGACCTTAGCACTGTCTAGAACTACCTGAAGGGAAGTTGTGGCCAGGTGGGGGTTGGTCTCTTCTCCCAGGCACTCAGCAATAGGACAAGGGGGCACGGGGGGATCAAGCTCTGCCAGGGGAAATTGAAGTTGGAGAGCAGAAAAAACTTCTTTGCAGAGAGAGTGCTGAGGGATTGGAATGGGCTGCCCAGAGAGGGGGTGGATTCCCCATCCCTGGAGGATTTTCAGCTGAGCTTGGCCGTGGCACTGAGTGCCATGATGTGGTAAAGGGACTGGAGTTGGACCAAGGGTTGGACTTGATGATCTTGGAGGTCTTTTCCAACCCAACCCATTCTATGATTCTATTCTATGATTCTATGCTATAGATTCCTGAATTTCCTTCATTCTTGTCTCTCCTCTGCAAAGACTCCCCAGCCACATTTTGGGATGGAGCCCCTGGCCTGGATACTGTGCACTTGGCTCTCAGCCTTCTCTGCTTCTTCCAGGCCCTGAAAGAAGTGCACATCTCTCACATGAGGCAGCCCATGCTCAATTCCTCCTAAGTCCAAAGGTGTGTTGGCAGCAGCTTTTGGATGAAAGCAGGTATGGCTTGGCTCCAGTGAGATTTTTTGGCTTTTTTTTTTCTTAAAGCAATAAAGGAAACAGATTCCACCCATCAGGTGAGAGGATTTGACAAGCTCTGGCTTGATTATTTCATTTTTCTTTAAAATTGCTGATCATTGGCAGCACTGTTGAAACACGTTTGAGGCTGCACACCTGGAGGCAGTGAGGGCTCACCAGCCTGAAAGTGTGCCCAGAGAGCTGAGCTTGTCAAAATGAGCTCACAGCTCTGTCATGGAGGAGACATCAACAGGCAGGATCAGCACAGGGATCATGATTTGAAGCCTGGGGCGTTGTGTGGTGAAAAGTATTATGGGTGAAAACAGTCTGGGAAAAACAGCAGAGGTGTGGGAAGGGAGCTGAGAAGCTCTGTGGGCACCACATGTATCTCACAGCTCCAGAGCTGCCAGAATGGCATCATCACCCAGAACAGCCTCTCCACCGACAATGGCATCATCACTAAGAATGGCATTGCCACCAACAGTGGCATCACCTCCTGGGCTTGGTGCCAAACCCAGAAGCCCAGTATGAGAGCACAGCCTTGGTTATTGCTTCAGCAAACAGAGTCAGTCCCAGCCTTCAGAATTCCAGCAATCCTTTAGCTGAAATCCAGTGGGACTGCTGCCTGGATCAGCCACAGACAGGCTGTGGAGGAGATGCCCTCATTGCCACTGCGTGCTGACTGTTCTGACAGAGCTGTCAGCTTGGAGTGGGATTATTTTTAGCCTTTTTTTGGCCTGGTTTCCACAGGAAACAAAACTCCAGCAACCCTCCTTCATCTGTCAAACCCCTCTGCAACTTTTGAACAGCAGCTACTTTGAAAGATCCTTTTTGTTTGTTTGTTTTGCTGGGGAGATAGAGCTCCAAAACATCAAACACCCATGAGCATCAGGATAACAGGTGGCTGGGTAGAGGCAGAAATTCCTCTCCTCCCAAAGTCATGGAGATGCTTCAAGTACCCATGTGCCAAAGAATCCTCATGGATGTTGATCCCATGTTGGGATTGGGATGGTCCCACCATGACACAGGACACTTGATTCCACTGATTGCACTGGTATCAGAGTTCATGGGTGGGAGGATGCCACCCAGCACAGGGATCCTGCACCTCTGGCACATCCCCTTCCCTGCCTTGGTACAACTGTGTGGCCATGCTTAGCAGGAGGCATCCTTTGTGTATAGGCCAACACAAACAGGAGGAGGAACTTGTGTATTTGTCCCCTGAGGAGGCTGTGAGCAACTTCCTCCTTAACAGGTTGTCTTCACCGTGGTCCTACTTGATGCCTCGGGGGGTTTTGATTTTTTTTTTCATTTTTATAGATTTCAGAAGTACTTGTAACTGTAGTAAAATGCAGGTTTAGTGTGTTAATATTTCTAGTAGCTTAAGTTCAATGTTTATCTATTGTAGCCTCTACCACATATCAATAGCTCAAATTCTTTTAGCTGTTTAGACTTCTCTTCAAGGTAGAAGGCTGAAGAATATCAGAAGGCCTGCACCATGAGACATAAACATGAGCCAACAACCTTGGGTCTAAGAACACTGGAAAACCTGCAAGAGCCCTATGTGTGCTGAGGAAGACAAAAAGGATGAAGAGAGGGTCCCACTGCCCCCCAGATTCAAATCCTGAGGAGATGTGACCAGGGGCAGAAAGGGGTTGGACCGAGAGATGTGTGACCTGGGGGTTGGGTGGACAATATTATAAAACCCATGGAGATCAGTGTCCAAGGTGAGGTGTGTCATCATGTATTCCTGAAAGCCCTAAGCCTGGAAATTAAAGAATCTACCTTTTTATCCTATCCCACACTAACTTGGCTCAGAGTCCTGTTGGGGGGGTCTCTCAAGGCATCATACTCACCTTGCTACACAAACTGCTTGCTGAGGTGCCCTGTGCCAGACCTGAGCCCTCAGCCTTTAGCAGACACTCATTTTGCACTGATTTTGATTTTACCTCAGTTCACATAAGGAACACATTCTTTCCAATTTTCCCCTCAGAATGTTTCAATAATGTATAGTTTCTCCCAGTCTGCCACATGGCAGCACCTGGACAAGCCCCTTGGTCAAGCTCTAGGGTCATCTCATCTAACCCATCCCTCCAGGGGATGGTGACTGCACCACTGCCCTGGGCAGCCTGTTTCAATGCTTGACCACCAGTGAAGAAATCTTTCCTAATATCCAACCCAAACCTCCCCTTTTGTAAGGCTTGATATGCACACAGGTTACCCCAGGCACAGGCTGTGGATAAAGTTTCAAAGAAAATTCATTTTAACAGTCAAGAACTCTACTAGATAGATAGATAGATAGATAGATAGATAGATAGATAGATAGATAGATAGATAGAGATAGAGATAGATAGAGATAGAGATAGAGATAGATATCCTAAATGGTTGATACCTCTGGACAAAAAGGAGAAAACAGAAATCCGTTTTGGTGCTTTTATAACAACACTAAATAATCAAACCCCAGGCTGAGTTCTCCCCTTGGTTTTATGGCCTGCCTGGCCCCTCTGTGGGAGCCTTGGGCATGTCTGTGAGAATTTTATCACTTGTAGCAAGGGAGTTACTTCTTGGCAGGCAGATAAAGAGAACATACACAGCATCCTGCATGAGAATGAATTCCTTCCCACTTTAAAACTTTTTCCTGGCAGCAAAAGTTTCCTTTAACGCATGCTGAGCTTTCCCTCCTCGCTGTTTCTTCTGAAGATCCTCTGCTCCTACACCCTCCCATTGAGGGAGAGGCTGTTTGGTCTCACCCCATCCCAAACCCAATGGCTGGTTTACCCACACGGGTGATTATACCCAACGTGCTCATCCCACCTCAGAGAGCCCCCAGTTTGCCAAGTTAAACCCAGCACACAGCACTGGGCAGCAGGGAGACAGAGGAACTGGTTTGGCAGCCTCAGCCAGAGGTTTCACACAGCCATGTCCCACCTTCCTGAGAGCCTCACACCTCCTCTGCACAGCAATAGGTGTTGGAAAGAGCAGTTCTCTCAGAGCACCCAAGAGAGATGCTTTTCTGTAGAGGGCAGGGGTGGTAAAACAGCATCAAAGAGCCAACACACATTTATACCTATTTACAGAATCATAGAACAGTTATAAACCATCTCACTCCAAACTCCCCACCATGGGCAGGGACACCTTCCACTACACCAGGTTGCTCCAAGCCCCATCCAACCTGGCCTTTATATGCAGGATTAATCACAGAGGCTGTTTCATGCCATTGTTGTAAGGAATTGCTGCACCCCCGTGCAGAGATGCCCCCCTGCACTCTGAGGCCTGTATGCCATGGCTGAAGCTTGACTTCCCCTGCAGCTCTGCACCTGCCACCAACTCAGCCTGGAGAAGAGGAGACTGAGGGGAGACCTCATCACAGTCTACAACTTCCTTGTGAGGGGAAGAGGAGTGGCAGGCACTGCTCTCTGCTCTGTGGTGACCAGTGACAAGACCTGAGGGAACAGCCTGAAGTTGTGTCAGGGCAGGGTTGGGTTGGATATTAGAAAGAGGTTCTTCTCCCAGAGGGTGGTGGGCACTGAACAGGCTCCCCAGGGCAGTGGGCACAGCCCCAAGGCTGCCAGAGCTCCAGGAGGGTTTGGATGATGCTCTGGGGCACAGGGTGTTACTGTTGGGGCTTGGTCCTGTGCAGGGCTGAGAGTTGGAGTCGTTGATCCTTGTGGGTCCCTTCCAACTCAGCACGTTCTGTGATTTCATGACTTTCTGCAGCACCAGTTCCCCTAATTTTCATCACACAGCACAACCACAGGGTCTTTAACCAGCATTATCTTTCACTTCTCTCCCAGTGCCACAGGTGATTGTCAGCATCATCATATTCTCCTCTGAGCAGCTTCAACACATGCCTGGTCCAGCCCCTTGATCTGAGGCTCCTGGCCACCCAAGGGACATACAAACCCAGAGGCACCCATGCAGTCTGAAACTAAGAGCTTGCACTCAATATTCCCAATTTTTCCCCAAGCATTTATAACCAGTGTTGTGTTTCATAAGCTAAACTTTAAGTCAGATGAGGTGGGGGAGACAGACAGCAACTGGCCTGTACTTAGAGGCCGTTGTCCTGTCAGTGATGCCACAGCAGCAGCTCAGGATCCTGCCAGGAGCCCCTGCCCATCCCAAAGCCCACACCCTGAGCTCTGAGCCTATGGGCAAGGAAGTTACTACCTCTGCAGAGTCAGCCGTGGAGAGACATACCCTGCAAATGCAGAGGTCAGTTGTGCTGTCCTGTGTGATCCCTTCTAGGCATCAGATCTAGGATGGNTAGATAGATAGATAGATAGATAGATAGATAGATAGATAGATAGATAGATAGATAGAGATAGAGATAGATAGAGATAGAGATAGAGATAGATATCCTAAATGGTTGATACCTCTGGACAAAAAGGAGAAAACAGAAATCCGTTTTGGTGCTTTTATAACAACACTAAATAATCAAACCCCAGGCTGAGTTCTCCCCTTGGTTTTATGGCCTGCCTGGCCCCTCTGTGGGAGCCTTGGGCATGTCTGTGAGAATTTTATCACTTGTAGCAAGGGAGTTACCTCTTGGCAGGCAGATAAAGAGAACATACACAGCATCCTGCATGAGAATGAATTCCTTCCCACTTTAAAACTTTTTCCTGGCAGCAAAAGTTTCCTTTAACGGGTGCTGAGCTTTCCCTCCTCGCTGTTTCTTCTGAAGATCCTCTGCTCCTACACCCTCCCATTGAGGGAGAGGCTGTTTGGTCTCACCCCATCCCAAACCCAATGGCTGGTTTACCCACACGGGTGATTATACCCAACGTGCTCATCCCACCTCAGAGAGCCCCCAGTTTGCCAAGTTAAACCCAGCACACAGCACTGGGCAGCAGGGAGACAGAGGAACTGGTCTGGCAGCCTCAGCCAGAGGTTTCACACAGCCATGTCCCACCTTCCTGAGAGCCTCACACCTCCTCTGCACAGCAATAGGTGTTGGAAAGAGCAGTTCTCTCAGAGCACCCAAGAGAGATGCTTTTCTGTAGAGGGCAGGGGTGGTAAAACAGCATCAAAGAGCCAACACACATTTATACCTATTTACAGAATCATAGAACAGTTATAAACCATCTCACTCCAAACTCCCCACCATGGGCAGGGACACCTTCCACTACACCAGGTTGCTCCAAGCCCCATCCAACCTGGCCTTTATATGCAGGATTAATCAGAGAGGCTGTTTCATGCCATTGTTGTAAGGAATTGCTGCACCCCCGTGCAGAGATGCCCCCCTGCACTCTGAGGCCTGTATGCCATGGCTGAAGCTTGACTTCCCCTGCAGCTCTGCACCTGCCACCAACTCAGCCTGGAGAAGAGGAGACTGAGGGGAGACCTCATCACAGTCTACAACTTCCTTGTGAGGGGAAGAGGAGTGGCAGGCACTGCTCTCTGCTCTGTGGTGACCAGTGACAAGACCTGAGGGAACAGCCTGAAGTTGTGTCAGGGCAGGGTTGGGTTGGATATTAGAAAGAGGTTCTTCTCCCAGAGGGTGGTGGGCACTGAACAGGCTCCCCAGGGCAGTGGGCACAGCCCCAAGGCTGCCAGAGCTCCAGGAGGGTTTGGATGATGCTCTGGGGCACAGGGTGTTACTGTTGGGGCTGGTCCTGTGCAGGGCTGAGGGTTGGAGTCGTTGATCCTTGTGGGTCCCTTCCAACTCAGCACGTTCTGTGATTTCATGACTTTCTGCAGCACCAGTTCCCCTAATTTTCATCACACAGCACAACCACAGGGTCTTTAACCAGCATTATCTTTCACTTCTCTCCCAGTGCCACAGGTGATTGTCAGCATCATCATATTCTCCTCTGAGCAGCTTCAACACATGCCTGGTCCAGCCCCTTGATCTGAGGCTCCTGGCCACCCAAGGGACATACAAACCCAGAGGCACCCATGCAGTCTGAAACTAAGAGCTTGCACTCAATATTCCCAATTTTTCCCCAAGCATTTATAACCAGTGTTGTGTTTCATAAGCTAAACTTTAAGTCAGATGAGGTGGGGGAGACAGACAGCAACTGGCCTGTACTTAGAGGCCGTTGTCCTGTCAGTGATGCCACAGCAGCAGCTCAGGATCCTGCCAGGAGCCCCTGCCCATCCCAAAGCCCACACCCTGAGCTCTGAGCCTATGGGCAAGGAAGTTACTACCTCTGCAGAGTCAGCCGTGGAGAGACATACCCTGCAAATGCAGAGGTCAGTTGTGCTGTCCTGTGTGATCCCTTCTAGGCATCAGATCTAGGATGGTAAATCCCCCTGTTCGCTCCCTTGGTGCTCTGCTCTTCCTTCCCTGCTTCCTTTCTGTTGGCTGGTCACCAGTGGTGCTCCCCAGGGGTCTGTGTTGGGGCCAGTCCTGTTTAACATCTTTAGTGATGATTTAAATGAGGGGATTGAGTCCATCAGCAGCAAATTTGCTGATGACACCAAGTTGGGAGGGAGTGTCGACCTGCTGGAAGGCAGGAGGGCTCTGCAGAGGGATCTGGAGAGACTGGAGAGATGGGCTGATTGCAATGGGATGGAGTTCAACAAGGCCAAGTGCAGGTCCTGCCCTTTGTCCACCCCAAGCCCTGCAGCGCTCCAGGCTGGGCACAGAGTGGCTGGAGAGCAGCCAGGCAGAAAGGGACGTGGGGGGACTGAGGGACAGGAAGCTCAAGAGGAGCCAAGAGTGTGCCCAGGTGGCCAAGAAGGCCAATGGCATCCTGGCCTGGATCCAAAGTAGCGTGGCCAGCAGGCCCAGGGCAGTGAGCCTTCCCCTGGACTCTGCCTTGGGGAGGCCACACCTTGAGTGTTGTGTTCAGTTCTGGGCCCCTGAGTTGAGGCAAGAGATTGAGGGGCTGGAGCGGGGCCAGAGAAGAGCAACGAGGCTGGAGAAGGGAGTGGAGNTTGGCCGTGGCACTGAGTGCCATGATGTGGTAAAGGGACTGGAGTTGGCCCAAGGGTTGGACTTGATGATCTCGGAGGTCTTTTCCAACCCAATCCATTCTATGATTCTGTGATTCTATGGGGTGGGAATGTTCAGCTCTCCCCATGGTCATGGGGCAGGGAGGGACATGCACATGGCTTGCTTTCTCCAGACTAGTGGCCCAGTATTTCACTCCCTCAAAGCATGAGGACATCACCATCCTTGGAGAAGTTGCTGAAAGCAAATTGAAGGCACTTTGCTAAATATTTCAAGTGAAAGATACACCAGGATTAAATTCCACTTTTGATCTAATCCTCAGCTCCCTCTTCAAGGGAAGTGCAGCTTTGCCTCCAGCCCCGGCTGGTGCCTCCATGCTAAATCACTCTGATCCAAAAGTAAATAAAGCTCTTTGAAAAAGGGCAAATGTTTTCTCAGCTGCGCTTCTTCCCTTCAGATGGGTGGCTGATTGAAATTTTTATGTCTGCAGACAGAAATATATGCAGTCCCCAAATGCTTCTTGCTAAGAAGCTGTCTCCACAAGATAACTGCGTTTTGGAAAGTACACTGTGAATCCATGGGATACTCCTGGACCACACTGCTACCCTCAGAGCTTTCTCTTCTCTGTTTCTTCAGTGCTTTGCATTTCATGAACTCCTAAACGAGCTGATTTCAGTCACTGCACATTAATCTTGGCATGTTGAGAGTTCAGGCTCCTGGTGTCCTCAGGACGTTGTTTCTGCTCAGCCCTGGAGCTGTGTTTGCAGTGGGAGGCAGCAAAAGGAGCCCTTTGGCATTGGATTCAGCGGCGTTTCAAAGGGCCAGAGCTCTGAGGAGGGTGCCAGGCTGCTGTGCCCTGGATGCCTGTGTGCTCCTTCTCCTCCACCTCCAGGTCTGAAATGGGAGTTGAAGTCTAAAACAGACAAGAAAACCTTTTCTCCAGTTTTGATGGCAGAACATTCCACTCAGCTGCCCCACACAGCATTCCTGCTCCATCCAGTCTTCAGCCCTACAGAAACCTTCAAGGCTGTGAATTAATAAAAGTCAATACATGGCATTCTACTAACTTCTTTATTTTTATTAAACTGTTTAAATATAAGCAAAGCTTCTGTGCAATTTTTCCAGTCTCCCCCCTGATGTGCTGCAAGGGTTGGGAAGGACACCTCATAATTGAGCTCGAACCAGTTCCAGCCTCCAGCAGGTTTATTGCTTGTGATAATGCACAGCCTGGGCTTGACTCTGTGAATCCATCCCTCTCCTCAGAGACAAAACATGAGCTTGAATGTGCAAGTATTTTTAGTAGTGCTGTCCTCCTCCTCCAGTTAAGCCATAAACCCCGAGGGCACAGATGTTACAGGCACCTTTTCCAGCTTCAAATAATCTACCCTTAGCCACAGATTACGGGCTCATGGTGTCCATCAGCTGGTGAGTGTGCCCAAACCCTGAGAGCAGCAGCCTTTCAGCAGTGGCACAAGCTTTGAACACAACCCTTGGAGCTGTTTTCTCCCTTTCAAATGCCAGCCATGCTTTCTCCTTTCCCACCCTGTATAAATGCATGCATCAGCCTTAACAGAAGGGGAAAACACACCAGGCAATGGGGCACAAGGCCATTTGGGGGAGCAGCCAACTTTGCCATGGCCACCAGATGATTTTCACAGGGTTACCTTCTCTGGGGGACAAAGCAACCTGTTGGGTCAGGTGGCCCTGGGGGGTCAGACACCTTTGCCCAGGAGCAATGCCAGCGAACTGAGGGGAAAAGCTGACAGCAAGGGAGTTAGCTGGCAGAAGCTTGCCAGGCTTAAAAAGGGCAGTCTGGCCATTCCTGGCTGAGGAACTGAGAGCAAAGTATGTTCTAGCAGCTTAAGAGTGATTTAATTGTTCTTTTGAAGCGCCAAGGAGATCAAAATAAAAGGCTATTTTGGGGGGGGCTTTAATCCCCTTCTTAGATTACTAGAAAATCCAGGCTCAGCCCTGGTGGGAAATGGGAACAAACTGTCCTTGTGGTCACCACTGCACAGCCCCCGACTGACACCTCCACGTTAGGAGTAAAAAGGCAACATCACGATGCTGGGAAAGCTTCAAGTTCAACTTTCAGGTGGCTTTATGTTCCCTGGACAGTGTCACACAGCACTGGGAGAGTGGATCTGCACAGCAGGGACCAGCTGCAGGATCTGCAGCTCCTCCCCAGTGAGAGTCAGGTGAGACTGAGAGGGCTGGTCCTGCCAGTTCCCATCCTCCCATCAGACTATGGACACTGGAGGTCCTTGGAGCTGCCCATGGTCCTCCAAAGGGCAAACCAGTTGCCCTTCAGGTGACAAAGTGACCCAGCATGAGTCACATTCCAGCAGGGGAAGGGAATAGAAAACATACCTTATCTTGCTTAAACGCAGAGCTCAACAAAAGCAACAGTGAAGGTCACAAGAAAAGGCTAGAAGTGGAAATTTGAAACAACAGGGGATTGTGTCTGACACCAGTACAGGTGTATCAGCAAGTCTCCCTGCAGTGATGGAGAAGACAAGCTCTGGTGCTGTCAGCTGGTTAATGGGCAGAGAGATGAAATTTCTCCTGAGTTAAAGCTCTGAAATATGCTTGTAAGGCAGCTGGAAATTTCCTTCCCAAGTCTGGTTTTTTCCTTCTGTGAAAGGGGAAGATTTTTTATTCATCTGACCTTGCCTGGACATGGTCTGCATGCCATGTGGGTGACCCAGGGGCACTCTGTTTCCCACAGACTCTGCCTGAACATGCAATGCACTTCCAGGTCCTGGTGATGGTGTAAAGTTCAATCAAGGATCGCTCTGTTTAGCTGTGCTGGGGGCTCATAATCCCAGTGGGTCAAAATGTTTAGAGTTAAAGAGGTTACAGGCTTTTCTGAGGGAGTATTTAAACTCCAGCTGTCAAACCACTCGCACAGAAGAAATTTATACAGTCAGCCAGCAGTACATTAAATTGCTGTTTTCTTGTCATTAATCTAGTAGCATGCATTGTTTTCACACTGCCCTAAGAGAATAATTAATCTGTGGCAAATCTATGCCTATAAAAATATAAATAGTAGACTTAAAAAAAGGATGACAGTGAAGAAATTCAAGGGGACACACATTGACAAGAGCCACACCAGGAAGGCTCTTGGCAAAGCTGTTGAAACGCCTTCAGGGACTAATCTTTTCAGAAACTTATCTAAAGGACTTGCAATCTGCTTCATATTCAGTTTAATTGTGCACCAAAAAACCTCCACTTGCAGACTTTGCACATTAAAAGGAGAATAAAAAAGAAATTACGCAGAGTTTTTTCTCACGGTCTAAAGAAGAAGCCTGAAAATGAGGAAGTTTGGTGGTGCAATTTCCGAGGAAACCTCAGTCTCACTCTGTTACTATTGTTCTGTACTTTGCTGTATAATACAAATGCAAGTCTGATAAATGAAGGCCTTCATAGACTGTTTTCTTTCTCTTTGCAGGAGAAAAAGCAGTGCAGGAACACAGGTGACATCTGCGAGACTGAGACCACTTTCTTCAGTTCCTTTAAAGAAGGTGAACCTGCTGCCAGTGTTTGACATGGCAGAGGTGAGGCACAGCTCAGGCAGTGGTCATGTCTAGGACTGCTCAAATGCTTGTCATTGAAACTCCCAAGCCAAGGCAGCTTTTGTGATTAAACAGGTATTTCCATTGACTGACTGTAGATCTATTACAAACAAACAGAGAACGAGGTTGGTGGTGGAGGTGGAGGATGGTGGGATAATCCTTACTGGAGCAAGTTCTTCTGTGAACAAGGAACTGAGGCTCAGGTTCCTCCAGGCACTACTCTCTGACCTTTACATTCCCCACTGCTATAATGCACAGGTCACTCTCCTCTGCAAAACACTCCATAGCCACAAAAAAAAT
Organism: Sakesphorus luctuosus; assembly: GCA_013396695.1. Taxonomy (NCBI): domain Eukaryota; kingdom Metazoa; phylum Chordata; class Aves; order Passeriformes; family Thamnophilidae; genus Sakesphorus; species Sakesphorus luctuosus. The sequence continues at coordinate 69,094 of VWZD01007811.1, read as the reverse complement.
ATTTGTGATTTCCCCACCTCCATCCAACCCTTTGTCCCTCCTCCTGTTTCTCCCCAGGCATCTCCCACGCCTCCACCTGACCCTGCCCCATCTCTTCTCTGTGCCTCCAGCATTCCTGGTGAGACAGCAAGGCAGCAGACAGCTAAAGCTCATCTGGGTTTTATGTGTGGCAGCAGCCACGTGTCCCCATGCTGAGAGGAGGTCTGCCACCACTCCCTGTGACTGCTGCCCTTCAGCAAAACAGCATGAAACAGTGGACTGAAAGGTCACTGGCGACAGGGAGCAGCCCCCACAAGGCAGTTGGTGTGTAGGTAAGTCTCACTTAGAACATTCAGTATGAGGAAAACAGCTTAAAAAAAACGAAGGCAGCTTTTACTGCAAGCAGTTTTCTCAAGCAGATAATTGGAAGCCCTGGGGGAAAGGGGTGAGATGGGTAGTTTGGGTGTTTTCAGTTTCTGATGCTGGAAGAGCATCAGGTTTTTGGTATGAAGAAGCACAATAGTACTGTAGTACTAACTCTGGTACTTGTTTTTTCTTGGTTTTCTTTAACAACTAAATAAATGAGACCTACAATCATTCAAAAGGAAAATGTTTATTGGGGTGATAAACAACCAACCCTGATGTCTCCCATCAGGTAGGACTGGCCAAAAGAGAGGAGGGAATAGAAAAATTCCCAGAGCCCCAGGATTGTTGAGACGGTAAAGGACTTCTGGAAGTGCTCTGAAATGCCTAAACATTACAGCTACGACTGAACACAACACAAAAACTTGGCTGCAACATGCTCAAGGCTGTTACTTTCCAAAGGTGCAGCTGTGCGTGCAATTCTGTTTCTGTTGTTGTTTATTTTGGTGGCAAGGCTGGTGCTGATGTGGTTATGGCAGGAGTGAGAAGGGTCAAAGGATCATCCCTTACCACCAAGTGCAAGACAAGCAACAAACACACTGTTCAGCTCCCATATGTGTTTTGCAGGGACCAGCAAATGCAAGAAGACAGAAAAAAGCCAGAGAGGTCTGAAATCTACTCGAGGGCAGCAAAACCACCTCCTCATTATTGGCAGTTTCCAGGCTGAGCCTTTGCCTGCTTCTGTAACCCCCTTCCCACCCACACACATTCCTTTCCAGCAATGCTGCTTTATTTGGCTTGTCATTATCTTTTTGTTAAATCCACTTAATTGGTGCATTTAACTCTTTATGTTCCTTAATAGCCTGTCTTGATAGCACTCTTTTACTGAAAAAAGCAGCCATAGCCTTAAGTACTACATTTCAAAACAGCATCTAAATTGAGAGAGGTCTTGCCAGTCCCAGTGTCAGACTGTGCTGCTTCAGTAACTCCCATACACTCCATAAAACACAACGAATGATAACGGCAAGCTGGACTTGATGAGTTGTGAAGCTGTCCAAGTCAAAGTCTGCACACAACCAGGGTAAATCCAGAAATCCAAAGTCTACTTTTCCATTAGGACAACACAGCTGAATCCCCTGCTATGGACTACAGAGCTTTCCTTGCCTCTGTTGCAGGCTGGAGGGGATCCTCTCTCTGTTGCTCAAAGGTGATTGGTGTGGGTCACCTGCTCTAAATTTCTATAGCTGGATCCATCAATAATCTAAGGAAGAAAATCCCACCTGTAAGGGGTGCCAGCAAAACCCTTAATGCCAACACAATTATGTCAGGAAGAAAAGAAAATTAAACATTCCTTTGGCAATTTGGGCTTATTTGGGGAACTGCTGCAAGGTTAACACATACAAATGTCCCAAACTCAGGGTACCATCAGCTGCACCCACACTGGGAGCTTTGTCAGTATAACCCAGCACAAGGTCTCCCTATCCACCATCAAAGGCAGCACACAGGTTTGAAATGGAATAGGAGGCTCTCTCCTCAGTGAGTGTTTTTGTTGGGAGACTGTGGGTAGGGAGAGGTTGCTCTTTAAGGGTTTTGATCTACAGGAATTACTTTACTACTGAAAATGTACTTGTAGACCAAGCTGGTATATCACCCTTCACCGGGGGTGTAGCACTGGGGCTAAACTGGGCCCAGTACCCATATGCCAAGGCATCAGCCAAAGTGCAAAGGGCTAGAGCAGCTCAAAGGTGGAATGTGCAAGGATCCAACTCCTACACATCATCTGCTAGGGCTTCTGCTGGCCAGAGCACAGTTCTTCTAACTGCTATCAGAGATCCTGTCCACAGAGAGCACCCAAAAATCAAGGCTTTGCTTTATTCTCAAACCTCTTTGTAACTCCTGGATGGAAGGGTAAAACCCCTCTAAACGTTTGGGAGGGAAATCAGGAAAAAAACCCAGCAACACCTCCCATAGTGCCACAAGTTCTTATTCCAGAAGGGTTTTTTTCTGTGTTTATTGCCACACTCTCAAAAGCAAGTCACCAGGGAGGGTGTCTTTGTAAGGCTTTGGCAGAGAAAAGGCTCCACAGCCTTTCCCTGCTGATGTCTGCAAGGCCCCACAACTGCCAGGGAAAACAGCACATTTCTGACATGACAACAGCATGGGTTAAATTCCAGGCATGAGCTGGGGGAGTTGTAGTTTTAACACGTTAACATGTCCTACCAGGGGAAAAGCTGAAGTATTTTTAGCATGGCTGGAGTGTTTGTCTGTGCCGGGTTCTGGCCTTTTTTGGAATTGTTAACTCTGGAAACAAATACAATAGCCTGTGCAATAGTGAAACACCATCTATTTCTTTTATTGTTTGCCACAAAGAAGACTGCAAGTTGTACTTCCAAAGAGATTAAAAGAGAAACACACAACAGCTGCTTTGGCCACAGCTCAGCCCCCTCACAATGCCAGCCAGTTCACTTACTGTTTCCTGTATCTGCCCATGCCCCCTGGCCTCTCCTACTTACAAAATCTCACAGAATCTCAGTGGAAAAAAACCACTTTTCTTCATGATGAAATTCCATCCCGAGTTGTTGCTCGAAGGCCTTGCCCCTCACTCTCCTGTTGGGAGCACAGCAGGAGGGGTCAATAAAACACACACACACCACATCATGTGCAACTGCCTTCTCATCCTGCCCCTCACATGCCTGCTCAGACCAGTTTCCAAGACATGTGTGGGAGAAGTATCTGTTGACAAAATGTTTGATTTTAGCCTGTTACAAACCTGTGTTTTTAAAAAATCTGCTGTGCTGGGGCAGAGCCCAGCAAGTCAGTTTGGATAAAGGAGATGAAGTTTAAGCACAAATGCAATGACAAGAATTAACACAAGGCAATTCTGAGGACTGAAAGGGGGATCACATTGAGTGAAGGAGGGACACTCTACCTCTCCTGTTTCCTTATCCCATTTCAAACAATGCTCCCTCCCTCCTTCCCTCTGCGTGGTTCTAGCATAAAGGTGCAACACAGACATAAGGAACAGATATCCAACAGTGTGTGCCACACACAGCTGCCATCAGCATGCCCAGGGACTGCCACAGCCAGGACACACATGCAAGTTACCCAGGGAAACAAGGCTCTTGACAGCATTCATAGTGAGAGAGGCTCCTGTGGCTGCAAAAGGAGACTATGGTTGATGGTCTGCTCTCAGATGAAGGGAGAGGAGAACAAGCCTTTGGTTTGTCCCAGTTCTTCTCTTCCTCCTCTTCAGAAATTGCCATTACCAATCTGGGATTACTTCTCCAGTTACTTCTGGTTGCTTCTGGAGTGGGGGAGGAGATGGGGCAGTGGGGCTGCATGTGGCAACTCGGACTCATCTCTCAGGCAGCAGGACAAAGAAGATGGCCTTGAGGAAGTGCCCAAAGCTGCAAACAGCAGCCACGAGCCAGTGGGAGCGCAGGTTGGGGTCAGTGTTCACCACACATTTTGTGATGTCTGCCTAATGAGGAGGGAAGAGAGATCGTCAGAGAGAGGTGCCCACACCAGCCACTGCCACAGGCTCTCCCAGCCCCACAACCCACAGCACCACACCACTCCTGCTGCAGCACCAGAGGTTTGCTCTGACGCTTCTACACACTGGAAGTTATTCAATCAGGCCCAAGAGCCCAGCAAAATACACTTTCTTCATTCCCCATCAACAAGGCAAAGTGCCTCCCTTTTCAGCCACCACTAAGGAAAGAAATGCTACAGGAAGATTGTCCAGCATTTTCCATTTAGGACAGCTAAATACAACTTTCTTTCCCTGTTTGAAAGATCTAGGAAGCTTTGGCAGTATCAGCATTCCCACCCTTTTCTGTTAAGCTAAATGCTTCCCAGAGATTGTCCTGTTTAATATCAGCTCAAGTTGCTTGCACTTTTTCTCTTGCCTTAATGTTTTCTTTGGAAGACATTCAAGCAAGCCAACCCCCAACTTAAATCTAAAGCAATCAAGCTTTGTGTGTGGAAATATGTATGCTGGCAGAGATGCCTCCCAGGCACATGGGCCAGATTTAAAGATCACTTGGGCAGCTGGTTTCAAGTGTTAACAAGAAGAGAAGCTGGCCTGCAATGAATAAAAAATAACAACAACCCAGCAAATTGATGAAGACAGGCTCTCAGCTGGCACGGGGAGGAGAAAGTGGAAAATATCCAGAGTGTAAAGTGAACAGAATACAGGTAGAGAGAAAATTGAATTTTCTGGTGAAAGAATCAAATTGAGAAGCTCTGCCAGTGATATAACTCTGCATTGTGGTTAAACTCCAACCTAGCACAAGGAGATGTGGACTGTGGTTGTGTAACACAGGGTGCAGACTCTCAACCCTGAGATGTTCATCCCCAAAACAGGACATGAGAGATAATGAAAACTCCAAAAATCTTCTCCAGTCCTTCTGCCTGTGTTGAAGACATGGGTGAGCTCTGTCTGACCAACTTTGATCATCATTAGAAGAAGGCAAAAGGCAGCTGAAGGGGCAAATCCAAGTGTCTGGTTAGTGAGCACAGCCCCATCATCACCTACAGATCAAAGCTCTGCTGACAGGGCCTCCCTCCTACATGTTCCAGCAGTTCCTCCCTCACAGTGTCTGGAAGGCTGGCACGCTGCTCCTCCCTGCACTGCTGATCTCCTGGAAGCATCAGAAGATGCTGAGCCCAAGAATAACTGACAAGCAGAGAGTACAGGAGGGATGAATACAGGCACGTAAGGATGGGAAGAAACAGGATGACGGGAGGAAGCTGAGTCAGCACAAGGTGTGGAAATGCTGCTGCTCACAGCTCAGAAAACCACAAGCAAATGTAGCACGCAGCTGAGATAGCTAACAGAAGGTGCTGCAGTGTGGTACTGCTGGTTTGGGGCACTTTATTGTGGAGGGAAGTAAAGTGGGTCTTCCTGAATACTCTCAGTGATGGCTTAGCACACTCACCCGATTTGCATTTGAAAAAAGTCTGAACTGATTCAGCCTGTTCAATTTTAGTGACCTGCACAATGCCATGTTTAAAACAAAGATGTGGTTAAAACTTGGTTGTAATAATGCCAAAGTCATGGGTTCAATTCCCTGTGTGGGCCATTGACTCAAGAGTTGGACTCGATGATCCTTGTGGGTCCCTTCCACCTCAGAATAGTCTGGGATTCTGTGTGAAACTGTCCCTTCAGTTGAGAGAAGTCATGACATGCAGGTACCTGTCAGTTAGGGTACTGATTCATGAGAAACATGAGCTCTGAAGTGCTTATGTGAACCAGTGTAAGGCCCAAATATGCACACAGGGTTGATTATGGCTGCAGAGGGTTAACTGCCAGATGAGAAAACTCCTTAAAGCTGTGCTGTGTTCTCCCAAAGACAATGAGCTCACTGCTCTAACCAAGGGAAACTGCACTCAGAAGCATTTACAAATTTGTATGGGGCTTGCTTAGATAAGCAAAATTGCTCAGCTGTATAACAATTGCCTTAGCTGCTGTTATCCAAATCAAGCATACCTGATAAGGCACTGGAACTGAAAACTTCAAAGCTACTTAATGAACCAGGTCTTTGAGCCTTGTCAGGCACTGATAAACGGTTGCAATGGCAGTTTGATCTTCTGTGTTAATTGTTCAAACAAGTTCGAGTCACATGCACAGCTTTGTAGCAAATGCTGCTAAGAAAATTAAAATCTTTCTATTCTGCTGTAAAGACACTCCTGAGGCTGCAAACTCTGCACAGGGAGAGAAGGTGCCTCAAAAGTTCAAACCTTTTTCATTCCTCCTGAGGTCTGAGTTGAGCTTTGTGGGGTAGGGTCTTCTCCACCCTATGGAAGCAGTATGGGGACCTGCTGCTGAGTGGGGAATTTCAAATGTCTTTCTAAAGTCTCTGCAGTGTCTTTTCTGGATGAGCTCAGGGCGTGGTGGTTACTCGACAGCCTGAACCTGAGCTGATACAAAGAGATGGGGGGCACATGCACAGGAGAAACAAAGACTTTGTGCCAAGACAAACCAACACCAGCTACACCAAGCAGCAGGTGAGAGGGTCCCCACCACAGAGTTGTTTGGTCTGGCCATTAGTGGACAAAGCTGGGAAATACCTTGCTGCAGTGCCTAGATCAAGAGGAAGAACATTCAGGGTAACACAGCACAAGATGGCAGGAGGATTAGCAGCTTTCCCCCAGACTGAAGGGACCTCTTGTTTCTGGTGGGCAAATATCCCCCTGTCACAGCCCAGAATTGCTCATAAGGGTGCTGGAGACAGGCTGTGTCAACACAACCCAGCAGCCCTCACAGTCAGTTTCCTTGTTGGGGGGTAGTGAGATTGGCTTCCCTTCCTTAGGGCCAGATCCCAAGAACAATCAGCACAGGTTCAGCAACACCAACAGGAATGTGCTGCCCATCTAAAGAGGAGTGACTGGCAGAAGGAGCTAGCAGGGGACTTAGCTCAGCTGCACAGATCCACTGCTGGTCTGGGGATGGGTTTTGCAGCTTGTTTGCTGTGCAAAAAAAACTTTAAAAAAATATCCATTTGAAACTATCCAAGCACCTTCTTTTGAACTCTAATGAAATAATACAAAAAATAAAACAAGATGCTAACTTATCAGAACATGCAAGTTTTACCAAAACGAACTAAAAAAACCAGTTGGGAACTAGAAGGAGACATGTTCCTATGCAACATTTCCATTTTAATGAAACTGGATCTTTTCCAAAGGAGAAATTGTTTCAGAGAACACATTTCAAGCAGCTCTACAGGTACACAGTTAAAGTAAGACTCAAATAACACTGAGGCAGGGACAGGCATTCACAGCCAGGAACAGTGCTACTTAATCCCAGGATATCCTCTTTACCTGCCTCAGCACAAGTAATTGTGTGAATGGAAAATGGAACAGATCAGGGCATTCAAACCAAAGGTTACTTTTAGCCCAACCAAACAGTTCCCTGAGTCAGTTGGCCTCAAGGTGACACAGTTTTAGAGAGGGCAGGGATTTTAGAGAGGATTGGCACTTAATAAGTGCCCAGGATCCAAAATCAGGACAATGTTACTTTCCCAGTTGCTCTTCCCCAGAAAGGTGGCTTCACTCCTGGAGAACCAGCTACAGGCACACTTGGGAAGTCTTGGCACAGAGGAGCAATATCCAGTTTGGAAAAAGACAACCCCCTCTCTCCAGGTCTGTGAGGGTGGGAAGCCTCACCATTTCCTGATGGCTCAGGAATAAATTTCACCTCTTGGAAAAGAGGGAATTTGCTGCTGTGGCTCAGTGTGGAAAGAGTGTATGCCTTGGGAACAAGATGTCCCATGAGCCCAGTGGAGTTGCAGGGCAATATTTAGCTCCAGGCAGCATCTGTCTGGCAGCACACCAAAGCACTGTGGGCTCCATCACTCCAGGGAGTGTCTGTGTCCCTGCCAGACAGGCACATGGAACATGGTAAATACATACACCACTCAGCCAGCCAGCCAGTCATCCCAGTCTGCTGGGGAGGTCACTGTAAAGGTGTCTGCCTATTCCAGAACACCAAAGTAAAGTTCTTACTCTGAACAATCCTCCACAGGAGCCAAGGCTCCCACTGGGTACAGAGAGATTAAAGAAATCAGATGCTTAAAGATGAAAGGAGAATTAAGTTGGCAAGCCTCATTTTTTTGTTTCTGGAAAATAGCAGGTCAAGAAAATCACCGAATGGTTTGGGTTGGAAGAGGCCTTAAAGACCATCTAGTTCCAACTCCTGCCAAGGGCAGGGACAACTTCCACTAGACCAGGTTGAGACCAGGTTGCTCCAAGCCCTGTCCAACCTGGCCTGGAACAATTGCATGGATGGGGTAGCCACAGCTTACCCGGGAAACCTGTGCCAGTGCTTCACTGAAATGACCCCTATTTACAGTCTCCCACTATGACTTAGCTCTGGAGAAGATCAGGAACAGATCAGGTGCTGGTGGGTCAGGATTGAATTATTTTGGCTCAGCTACACAGGAAACTGAGGCCCAGAATAGCTGATGCTGTTGAGGGTGGGACCAGTAACAGAGCTATGGGTGTAAGTAGGACAGAGGTGGCCATAGGGCTGTGTTAGAGAATCTCACACAGCCTTTTTCAGCATAAAGCTGCAGCAGGGGCACTCTCACTTTCATTAATTGGGTTATTTTCTGGTATGCACAGTTTGATCAGACAAATTTGATCAGACAGCATTTCTTACCCAGCCTCCTCTCCTTTTCAGCCACGTCACCAAGGTCTTGCGGACGAACTCGCCCAGGCAGTCGACAATGGTGTGGACCATGGCTGGCTGCGCGTGCCGCACACAGTCCACGGCCAGCCCCGCCGCCACGGCGTACAGAGACACCACCTTGCCCCACGTGATGCCTGTGAAAAGAAGAGAGGTGATTCAGATTTGTGTGTATGTATGGCCAGACTTCATGAACAAAGATTTGGGAAGGGCTCTCTGTTGGAATTTCATATGCTGTTAGACCTAAAGGGCAAAGCCGTGTAGCTATAATACTGAACTTACCTCTGTGATTCAGTGTAAGGTAGCTTTAAGAAACTAATAACTGAGATCAGAAGGGGCTGCAGCCGACAGCCTCAGCAGATGTGCATAATTAGCCAATTACAATGAGGCATTGTTGTGTCAACAGCATCATTAGCCAATGATTAGTGGCTAAGTGGCAAAGCCTGCGGATGGATACGGTTCCAAAGTGTATATACGTTTTGTGCACAATAATAAAGATCTGTATCAGCTAATTCACATTGAATTGTCTGTTGCAGTCCAAAAACCCGTCTCCCTTCAGCTCTCCCCATGTGGGTGAGCCCTTCCAGCCTGCCCAGTGGATTTTTTAGGTGAGGCACAGCGTGCACAGAACTGGCCCCACCGTTTAAGTCCTAAAGGTCCATTTGCCACGGCCAAGCGAGCTTGGACAGTGACAGGGAAGTCCTCGGGACTGTCACAGCACCCGGTACTAACCGGGGCTGACCCTGCTGAGCATCCGAGATGTGACGGGATGGGATGGCAGGGAGGGATTGAACTGCCAGGGGACGGTCCCACTGAGACTTGAACTCAGGTCCTTGGGATTCAGAGTCCAGGGTGCTCTCCTTTACACCATGGGACCGCCTGTAATTCAGATTTACACACTGTCAAAGGTTAAAACAAAGAAAGGGGGGTGGAGGGAGGGTTCCTTCAGGGAATTTTTCTCACCCTACCAATACAAAGGTTTTGGGAGTTGAAGTGCCAGGACTGAGAACAAAGGAGTGGTTGATATCTCTAGATTCCAACTTAATGGTGGGTCAGAGTGAGAAACACACTCCCAGCACCTGGGAGGGGGAGAAGCTTTTTCCTGGGTGCCGCTTCACTTTGTTTTGGGCAGCTGCTGGAGGAGAGCCACTGTTTGCTAAGCTGGTGAGAGCTCCTCCTGGCTCTGCTCTTTGCCTTCCCCTCCATCTCTGGGCACCCTGAGCTAGAGAGAGGAGAGAGAGAAGGGTCACAGCTGCTTTGGGACACACTGCAGACCTTTTTTCCTGAGGACTGGCTTTGACTGCTAAGAGATTTCTGGGAATTACCACCACTCCTCAACTCCCAGCATTTCCTTCTTTTGAACAAAGGACAAGGAGAGAGAGAGTCTACTCTTCCCTCCACGGGCTCCATCCTGTGCCACATGAGTCATTCACCCCCTTGTCTCTGCCTCGCTGGGAAAAGACTGAGAATTCACCTTGCAGCCAGCCAAGGTGTGACACTGACACTGTCCATAAATATAATTGCAGGTCCATAAATATAATTGCATGTGGAGGAACCTACAGTTGGTTTTTTTGGTGCTGGGGGAGTCATCTGCTCTGGTCTGTTTATAGTTGTATCTATATCTATCTATATATATAGTAGTTAAGAACAGTTACCTTAAATACATTTTCTAATTGAAGTTTTTTTTAAATTTAATAAGGGTTGATGTGGTTATTGAAGAGGAATCCTCTGCACTGGTTTTGGGAAACATTTGGTTTCCCTCAAACTAAGACACACACACACACAAACACACAGAGTTCAGTCTTGGATAATGAAAGGAAATGCCTCTCCCTCATTACGTGTGCCCATGCTGCCTCTGTGTGCAGCCAAAGTTCTGCATGCTCTCCACCATGAGAGAAAAGAAATATGAGGGGATCAGGACTGGGGAAAACTCTCCACACAGAGAAGCAGAATGAAATAATCTGACCTTGGTATGGTTTGACCTCCTCTCCGCACTGGGGACACAGCTTTGGAGACTTGCCCAAAGGCACCACCAGGATAGGGAAGATGTCCACCACCGTGGTTTGTGCTGCCACTGGCTCTCAGCCATGCATGTGCTGCACAGGAGCTGATGGAATTCAAATAGTTTGAACAACCTGAGGTTTTTGTCACCAGCACAACCCTTTAGCACCCTTTAGACAAAGCATTCCTGTTTTTGAACAGATCAGAGAAAACTGTTCCAATGTGCCACACAAAGCATATGAGATAAGCACCTTCAGTTCTACCATGGCACAAAGCAAAACTACAGGGGAGGGAAAGCTACAGGGCCAAGAGGGTTCACAGAATCACAGAAGGAATACAGGATTCATAGAACCCTGAGTTGGAAGGGACACACAAGGATCATTGAGACAAAACCTTGGCCCTATAGAGGCCATGAATTCTTGGCTCCAAGAATCCCACCATGTGACTGAGAGCCTGGTCCAAATGCTCCTTGAGCTCCAGCAGGTTTGGGGCTGTGACCACTGCCCTGAGGAGCCTGTTCCAGTGTTCAACCACCCTTTGGGTGAAGAGCCTTTTCCTAATATCCACTCTAACCCCACTGCCATAGCTTCATGCCATTCCCTTGGGTCCTGTCTGCAAAGAGCAGAGTGCCTGTCTCTCCTCTTCTCCTCATGAAGAAGCTGTTGATCAGGGTTGGTGTCCTCTTCAATGTAAGGAGTACGCCTCAGTCTCCACCTGAAAAACAGGCAGCTTCAAGAATTCAGCCACTCTACCTACAATACTTAACACTGCCTATCCTACACCACTGAGGGCACTGCAGGCATGGAGGGTCAGTCAGTTACCTAATCTCCCACAAGACAGCCTTCCTGCCAGGCTGGGCTGCCCACAGCAAGTGCTCCATGGAAGTTCTCCCCGCAGCAGTCATCTTCCTGTTAGTACTAGTGATAAGCACTTGAGCTCAGCTCTGGGTACCAGCCAACTTCCTGGGGTATCCCCCATGCTTCACCAACACCACTGGGCCTAAACCCTTCATGCTCAAACATCACAGCCAGCTGTGCCTCATCAGGCTTTTATCAGGACCTGGAAATGCAACCCTTCTGCTCCCATGAAGAACTACTACTGCACAATGCCACATGGGATTCCTTTGGCTATGTTAGGAAGTTGAATTCCCCCCTGTGCTTTGTTATCTGGAATAGCCATATTTATCAAGCATGCTGTGAAGTATTTTACAGTGTGAGATCTGTGTGGAATCTGTCCAAGGTCTCTCCCAGAAGACTGGTGAAATTCCAGTATTTAAAAACCACATAGAACTGTTCTACAGGGTTGCAACAAGAAAGAAAACAGGTGAGAGGATGGGAAGATTTGTTCAGTGACTAGATCTAAGGACCTGGAGGGGTTAAACACACCATCAGAAAACTGGACGTGCTCAGCAAGCANCCCTTGTCTCTGCCTCGCTGGGAAAAGACTGAGAATTCACCTTGCAGCCAGCCAAGGTGTGACACTGACACTGTCCATAAATATAATTGCAGGTCCATAAATATAATTGCATGTGGAGGAACCTACAGTTGGTTTTTTTGGTGCTGGGGGAGTCATCTGCTCTGGTCTGTTTATAGTTGTATCTATATCTATCTATATATATAGTAGTTAAGAACAGTTACCTTAAATACATTTTCTAATTGAAGTTTTTTTTAAATTTAATAAGGGTTGATGTGGTTATTGAAGAGGAATCCTCTGCACTGGTTTTGGGAAACATTTGGTTTCCCTCAAACTAAGACACACACACACACAAACACACAGAGTTCAGTCTTGGATAATGAAAGGAAATGCCTCTCCCTCATTACGTGTGCCCATGCTGCCTCTGTGTGCAGCCAAAGTTCTGCATGCTCTCCACCATGAGAGAAAAGAAATATGAGGGGATCAGGACTGGGGAAAACTCTCCACACAGAGAAGCAGAATGAAATAATCTGACCTTGGTATGGTTTGACCTCCTCTCCGCACTGGGGACACAGCTTTGGAGACTTGCCCAAAGGCACCACCAGGATAGGGAAGATGTCCACCACCGTGGTTTGTGCTGCCACTGGCTCTCAGCCATGCATGTGCTGCACAGGAGCTGATGGAATTCAAATAGTTTGAACAACCTGAGGTTTTTGTCACCAGCACAACCCTTTAGCACCCTTTAGACAAAGCATTCCTGTTTTTGAACAGATCAGAGAAAACTGTTCCAATGTGCCACACAAAGCATATGAGATAAGCACCTTCAGTTCTACCATGGCACAAAGCAAAACTACAGGGGAGGGAAAGCTACAGGGCCAAGAGGGTTCACAGAATCACAGAAGGAATACAGGATTCATAGAACCCTGAGTTGGAAGGGACACACAAGGATCATTGAGACAAAACCTTGGCCCTATAGAGGCCATGAATTCTTGGCTCCAAGAATCCCACCATGTGACTGAGAGCCTGGTCCAAATGCTCCTTGAGCTCCAGCAGGTTTGGGGCTGTGACCACTGCCCTGAGGAGCCTGTTCCAGTGTTCAACCACCCTTTGGGTGAAGAGCCTTTTCCTAATATCCACTCTAACCCCACTGCCATAGCTTCATGCCATTCCCTTGGGTCCTGTCTGCAAAGAGCAGAGTGCCTGTCTCTCCTCTTCTCCTCATGAAGAAGCTGTTGATCAGGGTTGGTGTCCTCTTCAATGTAAGGAGTACGCCTCAGTCTCCACCTGAAAAACAGGCAGCTTCAAGAATTCAGCCACTCTACCTACAATACTTAACACTGCCTATCCTACACCACTGAGGGCACTGCAGGCATGGAGGGTCAGTCAGTTACCTAATCTCCCACAAGACAGCCTTCCTGCCAGGCTGGGCTGCCCACAGCAAGTGCTCCATGGAAGTTCTCCCCGCAGCAGTCATCTTCCTGTTAGTACTAGTGATAAGCACTTGAGCTCAGCTCTGGGTACCAGCCAACTTCCTGGGGTATCCCCCATGCTTCACCAACACCACTGGGCCTAAACCCTTCATGCTCAAACATCACAGCCAGCTGTGCCTCATCAGGCTTTTATCAGGACCTGGAAATGCAACCCTTCTGCTCCCATGAAGAACTACTACTGCACAATGCCACATGGGATTCCTTTGGCTATGTTAGGAAGTTGAATTCCCCCCTGTGCTTTGTTATCTGGAATAGCCATATTTATCAAGCATGCTGTGAAGTATTTTACAGTGTGAGATCTGTGTGGAATCTGTCCAAGGTCTCTCCCAGAAGACTGGTGAAATTCCAGTATTTAAAAACCACATAGAACTGTTCTACAGGGTTGCAACAAGAAAGAAAACAGGTGAGAGGATGGGAAGATTTGTTCAGTGACTAGATCTAAGGACCTGGAGGGGTTAAACACACCATCAGAAAACTGGACGTGCTCAGCAAGCAAAAATATGATTTAAATGGGGTGAATAGTCTCCCTCTTTCCTTCATTGCATTCTCAGATCCCCAAGCATCCCCATCTCTGGGATGGAGCTCCAGCCTCCTCACAGCTATTCTCACTGCAGCAGAGCACCCCATATTCCTTAAAAAACAGAGATTTCAGACCATTTCCACAGTTCTTCCACTTAGTGACTCAAAAGAAACACTCATACTAACACTTTTACGAATCACTTTTCTTTTTTCCCCCTTAAATAAAAAAGTACTGAACTTTAGAGGAACTCTTCAAATGTCAGCCACAGGAATACCTTGTTAGGCTGAAGAAAATCCATTCAGTGTTCCAAAAAAAGCCATTTTTCACTCATGACTAATGTAAGATCAAAATCTCCAGATGATCCTTTCATGAGGCTCTGCAGCAACAGTAACAGCAGTAGCTCAGTGTCCTCTGTGATACTCTTCTTCCCCAACACAAGCCCCGAGATCAGAGGAAGTTATTAATATGGCTAAAGCAACTGTTATTCTTTTTCTGGGTTTATTTGCTGAGCAGGCCCTGCAGTGCCCCTGCCCCAGAGCTGTCACTTTGGAAGTTCACTGCCTGTGTGGCATTCACACTATTTATTTGCCTTTCTCACATTGTGTGTCACCATGACAGCCAGCAGAATGAGCCAGGAAGAGACTATGAAACCATGTGAGAAAATACTAAACAGAAGGGTTCTCCCAGCAAGAAAGAGTCCCAGTCAGTGTGTCTCTACCTAATGAAAGAGGCTTTAAGGTGCTACACTCCTTGCTTATGATCCCTCTGGGACTAGAGACTCAGCTGGCTTTTACTCAGCTTTAATGTAAGTCAGTTTTACAGTTCTCCCTCCTTGCAGAAATGTGGCTCCTTGAATCTTGAGTTACATGAACCAAAGTTACCCAAAATTCCAGGGAAGAGTTCACTGGCTTATTCCCAAGCTTTTACTGACAGCACTCTTTAAGTATCTGAAGCAAGTCCATTAGCTCTGAGATATTTACATGACAGTAATGAAGACTGACAGGGCTGAGGTCCCTCTGGTATAGAAAGACAGCTGCAATTTTGGTTAACTTTATTTTAACCCCAAATTCCTCTTTCCAAGCCTGTGAAAGATAAAGGCTCAAGAGGCCCATGACTTCCACAGCACACAGGAAAGCAGTTTATTCTAAGACACATCTGTCCAGTGAGGATGGAGAGGAAAACCTTCAGCTCCAGCTTCCCTGCCAAGGTTATTCCATAGTGGTACCTGATGCAGGACTTGCACAAGGTGAAGGTTTCTCTGGCACATGGAGAGAAACCCTGTCCCTTTCATCAGACAGCAGAAAGAGGATGAGTTATTGGCCAATGCTTATCATGGTGATGGATGTGGAGGGCTTGGCAGTCACATCCTCTTTCCAGGGCATGTCTATCAGGGTCAAACCAATCTTTCAGTCTGCTTTTCCTGTACCAGCAGAGCCAGATCATGGGAGAAGAGTGGAGGATATTCCCTCCTGATTTTCATGTCTGAAAGTTCTATTGTCACTGCTGAGGCCAGAAGATGGAGACAGCTGGCTGAGCTCCTCACCTGCAACAGCAGGGCACAGCTTATGCTCTTGTTCTCACCAGTTATAGACTTATAGAATCACAGAATTATCTAGGTTGGAAAAGACCTCTGAGATCATTGAGTCCAACCTTTGACCTAACACCACATTGCCTACCAGACCACGGCACTAAGTGCCATATCCAGTTGCTTCTTAAATACCTTCAGGGATGGTGACTTGACAACCTCCCTGGGCAGCCCATTCCCATGCCCAATCACTCTTTCTGTAAAGAACTTCTTTCTAATGTCTAACCTAAACCTCCCCTGGCAGAGCTTGAGCCCGTGCCCTCTTGTTCTACTGCTGGTTGCCTGAGAGAAGAGACCAATCCTCACCTGCTACAAACTCCTGTCAGGTAGTTCTAGACAGTGCTGAGGTCACCTCTGAGCCTCCTCTTCTCCAGCACAAACACCCCCAGCTCCCTCAGCCTCTCCCCACAGCACTTGTGCTCCACTCCCTTCTCCAGCCTCGTTGCTCTTCTCTGGACCCACCCCAGCCCCTCAATATCCTTCCTAAATTGAGTGTCCCAGTTGTAGGGGAGCCCTGAAGCAAGTGAAGAGCAGACATCTCCAGCACTTGGGCCATACGTGTGGCTGGTCCCCCTGCCTAGGAGGGCTCCAGAGGCCATCCAGCCCCAGACAGGACTTGACAGGGGAACAGGCCTCAGCAGTCCTCCTCTACCCTTTCCCAGGACACCAGCTCCATTAGTTTTCCTCTCTCAAGGACTCCCCTGGCAGGGGCAGAGGAGCACAATGTAATGGAAGGGCAGTGTCTCTGTCCCACATGATGTCCAGGCCAGGTTCAGGGGGACACTAGTGTGATACATTCCTCAGCATAAGCTGGAATTGCATCTGGCCAGAGCACATGAGCAGCAAAGACACAATTCCTCCAAATTCCTCAAAAGGCCTGGCTGCCATCCATGCAAGGGTGAAATGGGCACACATCACCAGGCAAGACAATCCATTCACAGGGCTTCCCACTGTGTGGACCAGCATGCACAGGAGCTAACAACAACAGGGAATGGAAAACTGGTCCAGAAAGGAGTAATCAAAACAGAGAAAGCTCCAAAACTTCTGCACAAAGAGATGGAACAAAGGGATATGGAAAAAGTGAAGAGCTGCTTAGAAAGCATTATAAAAAAAATAAGAAATACAAGTTGCAGACTCAAGGCCAGCCATGGAGTTGAAAGTATGTAAACACTGGCGAGCCCAGGGGAAAATGAATTAGCAAGAGAGTACTCTTGAAAATGTTCCTGTTCATATCAGCTTGTCTGCCCCAGGGCAGAACTGAGGAAGCCATGAGACATGGCTGTGCAGTCTCAGAGCACCACACTGCCCAAGGTTACTCAAATAAACTTCCCTCTGCTCCAATCTGCATCAAAGCCTCGCTCGCAAGTCAGACCTAGAAGAAACATGATCCAGTGCTGTCAGATTACAGCCAGACTCAATATACTCTGGTAGAGAGAAAGAAGCCAAGATGGATGTGAATGAGGCAGGAAGTTCAGGTCATAAGGCCTAAGCAATGAGGGAGCAGTGGGATGCATTTCTAACTGCATTTCATAGAATGAAAGAATGGTTTGGGCTGGAAGGGAACTCAAGGTCCTCTCATTCCACCCCAGAATCTGAATCATCTAGGTTAGAAAAGACCTCTGAGATCAAGTCCCACCTAAGACTTAACACCACCTTGTCAACTAGACCATGGCACTAAGTGCCACATCCAGTCTTTTCACCAGCCTAGCAGCTCTTACAAACAGCAGGGAACTGTTTCCTTTAGGAAAAGAAAATGCATGTCCCTTTTCTACTTTTGTTGCTGCACTAAGTGACCCCTTGATTCTGGGATTTTTTCAAACAGCTAATGTGAATGTCAGCTCAGACAGGCCCCAATCCACACCCTGTTAAAGTCAGGGGAAAGTCTCCTACTGCCTGCAGAGCAGCTTTGCACCACACATCAGAAGCAATGGTAACATCACAGAGGTGATGCTGCTGCAGATCCTTTGCCACCCAAAGCAGATCAGGGCTCTGTGGTGCACATCACACAGATGGGCTCTCACTCTCAATAACTACCACGTTGTATGGAAACAGGGGAGCAAAATACAGCTTGAGCCTTACCATAGTCTCTTCTCCCAGATGCCAAGCAATGGGACAAGAGGAAATGGCCTCAGGTTGCACCAGGGGAGGTTTAGATTGGGTATTAGGAAAAATTTCTTCACTGAAAGGGCAGTCAGGCAAGGAAACAGGCTGCCCAGGCCTTAGTCAAGACTTGTAGACAGTATGGACAAGAGTGAGCACAGCCAGAGCTACACTATGGAGACTCAAAACCAGACCAGAGTGTGGAAGACAGACATGTGAGAAATTAAGGAGAAAACCTCTCCAGCAAGAAAGGATCAAAATCCCCCACCCCCTTGCTGGAAAGGCATTGTGAGTGACTAGTGGGGCTCCCCAGGCTCTCTAGGCACTGCAGTGCCAGGCTTTAGCTGTTTTCTTAATAAACTGCACAGTGGAAAACAGCCTGAGATGTTTTAGCCCTTGGTAATTGGCATGGAAATTCAGACTGAACTTGAGTGTCTGGTTTCCTTTGCTCAGTAAGAGCCTCTTTCCTCTGAACTATGAAAAAAAAAAGTAAGCAATGAATGTCTGGCTATCACAGCCAACTCTGATTTGCTGGATTTAGTATTAAATGCTGAGTCTTGAGGTGGCAGTGGGATCCAGGAATACTAAAAATCAGCAAACTCGTACCCCTCTGCCACTCAGCAACTTCTACCAAGAGAAGTTACAACAACAAGTTAATAAAAGCAATTGAATACACAACCCCCAGCAAAGTGGCAGAGATGAGAACGAATTAAAATCAGAGCATAGAGAGCACTGGCAAGGTTTGAATGCACCCCCTATGCAGCCATCCCACTGCCAGCCATTTCTGCAGCACAGTGTCCCCAGACAAGGGGCAGCACTGGCACCACAGCTCTAGCCTGTGTTTCTGCCATGCTCCCAAAGCCTCCAGCATTGCCAGCCTCACAAGGGCTGAGCTCAGATTCCTTTCTTACTACCCTGAAAAAACAAGTCTGGTACCAAGAGTTATGATTTCTAGCTTTAATTTTAAACTATCCACACCTTGCATTTGACTCCTGAACTGAGAAGCTGAAGAGCACCAAGAAAACGCAACTCTGAATGAATTTGTCAATATATATTGAGAGCAGGATTCCTAGAAGGCAGGAGAGCTTTCTCCCCAGCATTGTGTTTATGCAGCACAGGAGCACACACAGTCTGCTCCACTTGCAGCCATCCACCTTTCTGGCTTAGCTCCCCATGTCAGTTCAGCTCTGGAGGTGGGCCAGTTCTGATTGCAGTCAGCTATAGCAATCTAAGATCACCTACTCACCTGCAATGCAAATATCTGAGCCTGCCAACTTGACCCTTGTTTTTCTGTAAGCCTTTAAGCAAGTAAAGCTCAGCACTAAGTGACAAGACAGGGCACCTGCCCTTTGAACACAGCCGCGCTCAGACATTCCTGCCATACTTGCCTGGCTCTTGCTTTCTGAGCTCAAAGGGCCTCCCAAGCCAGCCCTGTACAAAGGCAATCTGTACCCCTGGCATCTCTGAAAGGCTGCTGAGGGCTGCAGTACCAGCCCCACAATCCAATTCCATCCATTTTCCACAACACAGCATCCATTTCCCTAGCTCAGGGAGTAAATCAGCCCTGTTCAACCTGCCAGGAGCCCTGCTTGAGCAGTCCCTCTCAGAGATTTCTTTTGTGATTCCAGGGAGGATCCTCTCCACCACAACACACTTCACACCTTCTCGATGTCAGGGTTCCTCCAGGGTGTCAGTGGTTCTGCGTAAAGAAGCACAGCTGATTGTGAAGATAAAATGTTTTTTGTGAGGAAGCTTGTTTGAAAGTACAACAGAAACCTGGACTTCTCTACTGTAGTAACTATTGCCAAGGTGACAAGAGTCACTGCATCCTGTGACACTTGACAGGTCATTGTCGCTGGTTCCAGTGCTTTCACACTGCTATGCTGCTATAAAGTTGCTGTCTCGAGATTTTTTTCCTTTTTATTTTGTTTTGTTTCCAGTCTCTAAGATCTAATGTCCTTCCACAGACAACACAAGACATTGCAGAAAACCTACAACAATGTTAGGACCTGACATGAGTCTCTGTGTAAAAGGTTTCTCTTCCCTCGATTCCCACAGGCTGCATTGGCAGTCACAGGCAGGGACTGCTTCCAGGGGAGGCTGAGGTTCTCTTGCAGGAACACAGCACAGGGCATATCTTTGCTTTTGACCATCATCTCTGGAACAAGTCTAACGGCAGCAGCAGAACTGTCACATCTAAGCTGGGAGAAAGTTCAAAGCACCTGTTCATCTGGAACAGCCTCCAGGGAGAAGACTCTTCCAATATGAGAAAGGAGAAGCAGCAGACTCCATTGCAGTTCTGGCTATTGCTGTGGGAAGGGAAGCCAGGAGGAGAGGAACTCCCTTGTGATGAGGTGGTTCTGGCTCCCAGCATCAGCAGCGTGAGCTGGAACAAGGGAGACTCCCATGCAATGAATCTTCTGCAGCTGCCAATGGTGAGCACAGAGGCATGGAATGAGTGACCTCCCTGTGCAATGAGGTAACACCACCTCCTATCGAGGAAGGGCAGGAGGTGCCTTCTAGAATGAGCCAGAACCTGCTGGGAGCATGTAACAACACAAGGCACTTCCCTGCCAGAACAGAGCTGAGAGGAGCTCTCATTAAATCATTAAAGCAGGGCACACTGCCAAACTGCCCACAGCCCTTTCAGAAATCAGGCCCCACCTTGCAGGCTATCCCACAAACATGCCTTCTTCGAGACAGGTGGCTCCATTCTGTTCTTTTCCACCCAGCCCTACTGTGTATCTGTCTGGGCACAGTACCTGCAGTGAAAATCTGGGCAGCCACTGCCAGGAAGGCATCCGTCACCACCGTCTCCGAGTGCAGGGAGATGTTCAGCTGGCGCGCGATGTTCCGGTAGACGTTGGGGCGAATGTATTCCAGCTCATCCCCTGGAAGCAAACAGCCAGCAGTCAGCCCAGGCAACACCAAGTCCTGCTCTCTCCATGTGGGAATTATGACTGGGGCCACCCCAGATCCCTTCAGCCAGAGAGACTGAACCCCAGCTTCACCTGAGTTTAAGCAGGCAGCAGAGTGCTTAGGGTCCTTTAGATGCAACTCCCTACCACCTGCACCCTCCTTTCCCCATACCCCCTGTGCCGGTGACTTCTAAAGGGAGTGGGGACAGGCAGTGGCCTTGTATCAGTGGTGTAGCTGCAGTAATCCCTGAAATGCTGTTCCCAGGCTGGCTGCCTGGCTTTCCTTCAGGAGACAGTATTCAGATAAGCAAAGCCATCTTATTTCATTTCAGAAGTGAGAAAGAGAGGCATGTATGTCCATGTCAGCTTTTGAGAGATACACCCTTTCTCAGCACCCCATCAGGTTTGTACAAAAACGCCTGAAGTGCATGAGAGCAACTCAAGAAAGCTGGAGGCTGATGAAAGCCAAGGATCCACCCAGAGCTGCACAACATTAATTGAGCAAAGAGACTCTCAGCTCAGCTATTTTACACTCACACAGGCAGAGCATTGATCTAGAGTTCTTCCTCTCCTCCAAATGGTTAAAGAGATGTTCATTTGCATGGCTGACTCTTCAGCAGCAAGATTCCTGACACAGACAGACATATGCTTTACCTCCAGAGTGTTTTTTCCCAGCTGGGAAATGGTTGGAGGTATTAGGTCAGCTTGAAGATCAAGATGGAATTACCAAGGACAAACAGAGAACCTCCTCCCATAGGACTGAGCAATGGCACTTGGGAAACAACAGTAAAGCTTTTCCTCTGTAGCAAAACAAACCATTTTTGAGAAGTGGAATTAATAAAGCCCAGTTTCCAAGGGATTTCTCTCTCTGTAGGGGTTCATGGATATTTAATGAAGGTTGCATAGCTGCTGTAGGAGCATGACTTAACACAACATTGCATGGGATGAAAGTCCTTTGTACACAGAGTCCTATTTGGCTTAGATTTGGGACACACCGTGCCCTTCTGCTGCACAAGGGTGTTCTGGGAAGAGGAAGAGCTACCCCAACAGCTTAACATCCCACTGCAAGACCCAGGTGACTTGGCCCAGCCAGAGAGCTACTGATCCTCCTCAAAATTTCATTTATATGGGAGCTAAAAAGGAAGATGCCACCACAATAAGGAGCTTGTTCCTGAGTCATTAGCTACTGATCCTTAATTCATTTAACTGGCACTCAGCACAGTCAAAACCCAGCTCTACAGAATTCCACAGCTGAGCTCTCCTGGCACTTTCTGAGTGTGGAATTGTCCCAGTCTAACGGCAAGAGGAAACCCTGCCAACACATGGTCAGCCCTGATAACAAGAAACCTTACTTGCACTACTCAACAGCTGTTTTCTCCTCACAGGCACCACACAGGGTTCCTGATAAATGTTGGAAAATGGGGATAGCCCTAGTTTAGCCAAGAGGGATGCATGGGAGGCTGGGATCAGCACTTAGTAGTCTGCCACTGTTACAGCTTCTACCAAGCAGTGCCTGGAAGCCCCAGATGAGCTCAGGGTTTGGTTGGAGGGACACATGCACTGCTCTGCAGCACAGGGCAGACAGGAGCATCTGGGGAAGGAAAGCACAGGAAAGCATTCCCAGGGTCAGAGAGAATCCCTGCTCTAGCAGTCACAGGATGTCTCCTGCAGCATGTTACATTGGTGCTGGTCTTCAGATGGTCTGTTACATCAGTGCTCAGATGTTCAACTTTGCAACATCAGAGCAATTTTGGGGCTTCTCCTCCTTCCCCCAGTGATTAGGGAGGAGTCAGCAGGGAAGCAGTGACAGTTCTCTTGTGCAGAAGCTCAGTGCAGTGGTCAAAGGGCTTAGCAAGAGGAAATACAAATTCAGATAAACCAGACCTCTGATATACACAGCAGGGCGGTCTGGGGTGCCTCATTCAGCCACATCATTAGGGTTTACCACTTCTGACTCATTAATTGGACTAATTAGCTGCTAAGCCTCACTGAGCTGATGGGCTCTCACTCCCCAAGATTGCAACTGCATTGCCTGTGCCCAGCACCTCTCCTGACAGTTTATTGGACTCTATATGCAAGACAGCTGGAAAATACTCCAACTTCTCATCTGCTTAGGCCTTCTCAGCACTATCACGGATTAAAAAGCTGTCCTGGCTTGTTGCACTGCTTAGGAACTGGCTAAGGACTCCATTCCTGGCAGGTGGCTGGATAACACTCAGCCTTGTGCTGGTGAGATCAGCAAAGGAGAAAAGGAAGGGATGGGCCATGTGGCAAGTGGAGTTTCTGAAGAAACAGGGCAGAAGCAACTCTTCATCCTAATAAGGAGGACTGCTCACATTTCTTGTTGCACAGGTACCACGTGGAGCTCTGCAAACAGATTGGCTCAGAGAAGGCGCCAAGTTCGTCAGACTATCAGCCAAATCTTCCCATCTGGACACAGATAAGTAACAGCAGAGTCATCCAAGAGACGCCTCCAGACACAGTGCGCCACCTCCTTGCCCTTTAACGTGCTCCTGGCCACCCACAGAAGATCTGGTCAAAAGCAAATAAATCTCAACCCCCAACCCAGGCAGAAAGGGAAGACAAAGAGGCAGTGAGACTGACAGAAGAGCAAAAAAAAATAGCCCAAAGACCAAACAACCACTGAAAACCAAAACAGAAGTAAAATCAGCATAGGAGATAAAACATGAAAAACAACAAATTAAAAAAAAAGACAAATAGCTAGACCTGACCACACAGGATGCTATAACCCAAGACAAAAGGCCAGGCAGCTGACTGCATTAGAGTGTGCTCTGGAGCATGTCTTCATATCACAACCTTCAGGCATGACCTTCAAATTGCTCTCCCTGCAGCCCCTGAGTCTCTGTGCCACAAGGGGGGCAAGTAACATCAGCCAACTCCTTGCTCCACCAAAAAGCAAGAAAACTCAGGTCTTGCTGAATGATTAAGGCAAAGGAAAATTAAAAACACACAGTCATTCCAAAGCAGCTTTCATAAGATCTTCAGTGCACATTTTCTAAGCCAACTATCCCCAAATTAAAGGTCCTTGCAGCTGGGTGAGCTACTCCTGAAGCCCAGGTCTAGAGGTAGCAGTGCCCTACTAGATGCCAGTTTGGGTTCCTGGATTGTGTCCTGGCAGCCAAATCACTCATGTCTGGAGAAAGCACTGCAAGACCACTTAAAGTGCCCAGCTGAGAAAGATTGCTAAAATACTGTGAAAATTGCTACACAGCTGGAGTCCTGTGCAGACAGAATTAGTTTGCTGTTGGGCTTTCTCGGCCTGCATCATGATTTTGAGTTGTTGCAAGTCCTCAGGAAAAGGCAGCTCTGCAGAAACCCCATGCTGAGCAGTGCTCCAAGGGACCGAGGAAACCCACACACAGGAGCTGTTTAGGGAAGATCACCAAAACTAAAGGTCCAAAGCAGAAAAACCCAAAACTCTAAAGCCTCTCCCAGAAACCTTAGTCTGGCCCAAATTGCTCCCCAGAGTTTCAGCTCCCCCCTCAGCAGCAGGGACTCACCTAGTCGCAGCAGTATGGAGGACACCTCAGCCAGCTTACCCCCAGGCACCGGGACGTTGTACTCGGGTTTGCTCCAGCTGACACCCGCTCGGATGAGCCTTGAGTTTATGTAGTCTCTGCAGAGAGCCTTGGCTTGGGACACGAGCTCCTTGTCAGTGGGAGACCTGTCAAAAACCTCCATCACTTCTGCAGCAAAGACTGAGGAACGGCGTAGCACTTCCATGCCCAGCTGCAGAACCCACACCTCTGCACACACTGGCTGCAAGGCTGAGCCAACGCCTTTGATGAGATTCTACAGGACTTGTGGAGCAATCCTCTGGTCTCGCAGTTTGTCACAACTCCCAGCACTTCTTCTCCACAGGCCAGTTTTTCATTTTACCTGCTGAGTAAAAGCATCTGTAAGTCCCCTAGCACCAAAAAGATGTAAATCAGAAGCCCAAGAATACAGTTCCACTAAAGTCAGTAGTACCACATTTGTCTCAGTCCATCCTACAGACATGAGGCAAAGCATTTTGTCTCTTGGCTACTCTGACTTTCCTTCAAGAATTCTGCAGCATGGTCAGGGCTGCAGTTTTGAACTCTCAAGGTGTTTCCTCTTTTCCAGTTCAGATTTGGCAGTTCTAGAACTGCCCATCCAAGAGACGAGACGGTCAGAGCATGGAAACAATTCATAGAATGTGTAGACAATCTCAACTTGTTTCAATTAAACTGGAAAATTAAAAGAATGCCAAATACAGTAACCTCAACCAGATGTCAACAGACATTCTGGCTCAGTAGGTCATGGATCTTTCTGAAGAAATGGCACTATTGCGAGAACAGGGGTATGGGAGCATTTGAAATGTTTCAATAGAGACAGTTTACCACATTCTCAGTTTAGGTTTTGGTTCTGCCACTCTTTTCCCCCACAGCAACGTGCATACTACTTCTTGAAAACCTTTACAAATAGCAGAGAGCAAAAGAGAAAAGTAGATTTTTACAAAGCTTTAAAAAGAGAAACTTCAAAATTTCTTCAGAGGCACCTCAATTCATCAGAGTTTTTAACCCAGTGCTGCTTTTGAAATCAGAGTCAGACCAGTCTTTATTCAGTCTGCAGTTTCAGACACCTACTTACAATGACAATTTTCCAACAGAATAAAGCCACTTATTTCTGTTTATCCCAAGCAAAAATATATTTACCTCTCATGTTGCACTTTTTGCCCCTCAGTGATTTCTTTTAGGGTTTGGTGTCATGTTTCTTTAGAAGATCTGCATCACTGAATACCTGGTTTAGGATTCATAGGTTACTGTCACACTTCTCTGGAGAGCACGAGCCTGCTCTGCTGTGCTCCCTGCAGGGCTCATGCCAGTGCCTTCTTGCCGTGTCTGTCAGCCCTGCATCCTGGCTGCACTCCACCGGGATCCTTGGGGCTTGCTCTCCTGCTTTTAACAGACCCAGGCGCGGAGGAAAGCTTCTAGCTTTAGCCTTGTAAGGAAGATGAAATAACCGGGAGGTGGGGTTGCTACAGCCAGACAACGACGTTTTCTCCTCCCCTTTCTCCTCTCTTAAGGAGGTTCTTTGTTATTCTTCCTTGGGCTTTGTTCAAGGACTTGACTTCGGCGTGAGAGTGGACCAGGTTACCCCATGTAACAGAAGGTGATGAAGGCGCTGCTGGAACAGGAACAGCTCCTGTTGAATTCCCACAGCAGCTTTTGCAGGATTGATACTGGCCAGTCATTCCTTGGTAGCCAAGTGGGGGAACTGACTATACATCGCCCTACTTCAGCAGTGGGTTAGTTCCACCAGTTCAATCCCCTCCATCCGTTTTGGACTTTGTCCCCGCCCATGGCAGGGGCTGGAACTAGATATTCCAACCCAAACCATTCCATGATTCTATGATGATTTTATGATTAACAATGAGAGCCACAGCTCAGGGCAAAGGCAAGCAGTGCTTCCATTCCATGGAACTACGAGTAGTCTGGGTAAAAAAAAAAAAATCAAGTGGGTTTGCTGATAGGAAATAGTTTTTCCATAATGAAGTGTTTTGCAGGAACATGTTCATTTTATCTTATCATGTTAGGAAAAGTAACATAAAAACTTCAAGGAAGACATTTCAACTAGTTCCAACATATTTATAAATTAATTTCAACATCAACTTCTTGTTGCAACATTATCGTGTTGATGCCACAATACTCAACTTTCTTCCATGTGCATGTGTGATATCATTTCATCTCAATAAACCACATACAAATTTTGGCTTTTTTGTGTTATGATTTGAAGCAAAAGAAGTTTTAGTAATAGAAGTTTCCTGCAGCCAAGAAGTTCTACCAGCCCAATCCAAATTTTCCCCAACAAATAACACTGTAGATTAACAACTGGGTATGTGGCATGTTCAAAACACAGAAGCGAGAGGTAACTGTTGTCATTTTGTTGGCTTCAAGAACAGACAGACATCTCTCCAAGGTGTTGATCACAATAATCCCTCAAGTATAACCTGCACCACTGCTGGCCTCATAACTGAAGGATAAGAAGGAACATGAAAAAGCCTTATTATGTGAGGTATCAAGCGCTCTGGCCAGCAGCCAACACACAACTCACGCACAGATTAACACAGAGCATATTTGCTGCCATTAACTGGATTGCTGGAGACTGTTCTGCTATGTGGGAAAGGGCTGAGGGACCTGACACCCTGCAGCAATTGATCTACTTTCTGAGATGGCTTTTTCTGGGAAAGGAGCAGGGTTAGGGAGAGGTATGTGTGGCCAGATGGGACCATGGCACAGCTCCATGTGACGATACCATGATGGCAATAGGGACTGTGCATCTCCAGCATCAGGCGTGTTTGCTCAAAGATTCTCTCAGAAATCTGGTTTTATCCACTAGCCTTCCTCAAATTTAAACACAGACAGAGGCCAGTCCCATAGAAGCTGAAATGAAGACTCCACAGATTCTGTGCTACTGCCCACCCCTAACCCAGCCCTTTCCCTCAGAGTGGGCCTGATATTCTCTTGGAAAATCATATTTTTGGCTTTGCAACTCTGATGGCTGAAAAAATCATTAAAAAATATGTCTTAGCTTCCTGCCACAGCTCACAGCTTGAAACAAGAACCCTACCTAAACTGTCCCTATTCAGCAGGGCTCTGAAACAAAGATGAATGGTTAAATACCAGTGTTGCTTAACTAATGATAATGTTTCCCAGAACTCTGGCAAATGTGCAAGTGCCACAGAGCCTCCCAGCTCCCCATGGGTGCCAATCTCATCCCACATGTTCCCTGCCCAACTGTCAGAGCACACAGCACCCCCTCAACTTCCACCCTGCAGCAGACACAAAAAGCAGGAACATGAGGGC
The DNA here is from genome assembly GCA_013396695.1 of Sakesphorus luctuosus. Taxonomy (NCBI): domain Eukaryota; kingdom Metazoa; phylum Chordata; class Aves; order Passeriformes; family Thamnophilidae; genus Sakesphorus; species Sakesphorus luctuosus. The sequence continues at coordinate 41,689 of VWZD01007811.1, read as the reverse complement.
TGTGTATAATAAACCAAATTGCGTATTACAAAAAAAACCCCAACCCAGCCAACAGTGCATGGTATTCTACCTATGTTATTTACACACTAAAAATACAGCTTCACACTGAAAGATGGCTCTATAAGTAAAAATAGATGAAAACACAGCTCAGCTGACTGCAAAAGGACAGGGCGTTACAATCCAAGGAGCTGTCGGTGTAATTGCAGCCCCTTTTCCATACTATGTTAATGCTTAGAGACTAGATCTATAGTGGGAAAACCCCTGTGGCAAAGGAGTGACAGGAAACAGTGCAAAAGCAGCTGATATCACCCCAAACCACCGTTCCCAGTGTAGCTATTACTGTTCTGGCTGGAACAACAGGCTTCATGCCATAGCTCTTGCCTTTCTCAGGTAGGGTGAACAAAAGAGCTGGAAGTACTCCTTTAATAAAACCAGGGAACACAGAGATACAACTACAGTGTGTCAGGTGGGAACAAACCCTGGAGAAGCCACATCAGTGAGAACACAGCAACAGCCTAAATGTGGACAACAACTGCTCAATATTAAATAGTTTAACCACTAGAGAAGCGAGTCTCTGGAAAGGCCTTTTAGCAGTGGCAGTGGAAGCAAAACAGCCAGTGAATTGTGAGCACACTGCGTTTATGAAAGGGTCTGCATTATAGGAATGCCCACAAGAGCACAAGGAGGCCCTAGGAGGTCATTCAGCCTCGTGTTCCCACAGCCTGGTTCCTGTTGGAGGTGTTGTTCTGTCTCACCTCACAGTGCCTGTCCCAGCCACTTCACACAGCCTACATTCCAATGAAAACTACACACTGTATCACGGAGATGCCATGTTAGAAACACAGAGTAAGGACTTTGGGAAACAGAGGGATGCCAAAGACACAGAGCTGATCTCCAGAGAGACAGGGAACCAACCCTGCTAGCCTCTACCTTGTACAAGAGGCTTCCCTTCAGAGACAAGATGCTCTGGCAAAACCCTGGCACTGTAGCCAGACCAATGCCTTCTACCAAACCATCCCTGAACCACATTCTGCATTATCTCACCCAGTTTAACATACCATCTTATCCCCACTGACTCTTCCTGTCTGATTTTTGCAGCAATACTTTGAGGTTGTGTAGTTATAACTTACCCCTGCAAAAACACCTACAGTGTCAAGCTTTGGGCTACAAAGTTGTACAGGGAGGTTGGAAGAAACACTTCTTTTCACGTAGAAACATTTTGCCAGCTGCAACAGGAAAACAATACATGGAAGTAGCAGCTTAATGGGGCCCAAACAAAACACTGAGGCTTTTTGAACCTTTTTCTTGTTTCTGAAGGCCTTGATTCAAAGCCTCCTCACAGCCAAGCAGTGAGTTGTTTCACTTGCTTGATGGCAGCACCTTTCTTGGAGCAGGATTTTGCAGTGCCAAGCGTCACATGCCAGACCAAAGAGGCTGGGTCACATTCAACTTATCTTCCACAGCCATTAGACAATCCTCCTTCATGAGGATATAGGTCTAGTGACTTATACACACCAAGTTTAGTGAGCAATCCATTACTTTGGTTTCTGACATAGATTAGCACTGATACCCACTATTTTCTTCTCTTAACCCACTGCCATGGCAGACACAACTTGTTATTCACAAGTTTTGACAAAGGCAGAACAGAGATATGATATACTCCAGAACTGTAGGAATTCAATGTTAGCATAGGAGTCAAGTCATAGAATCACAGAATGGATTGGGTTGGAAAAGACCTCCGAGGTCATCAAGTCCAACCCTTGGGCCAACTCCAGTCCCTTTACCAGATCATGGCACTCAGTGCCACGGCCAAGCTCAGCTGAAAAACCTCCAGGGATGGGGAATCCACGCCCTCTCTGGGCAGCCCATTCCAATGCCTGAGCTCTCTCTCTGCAAAGAATTTTTTTCTGCTCTCCAACTTCAATTTCCCCTGGCAGAGCTTGAGCCCGTGCCCCCTTGTCCTATTGCTGAGTGCCTGGGAGAAGAGACCAACCCCCACCTGGCCACAACTTCCCTTCAGGCAGTTCCAGACAGTGCTGAGGTCACCTCTCAGCCTCCTCTTCTCCAGCACAAACACCCCCAGCTCCCTCAGCCTCCCCACAGCACTTGTGCTCCACTCCCTTCTCCAGCCTCGTTGCTCTTCTCTGGCCCCGCTCCAGCACCTCAATATCCTTCCTAAACTGGGGGGCCCAGTCAACAGCTTCTCCCTGTATGACAACAGCTTCTAGCTACATTGAGGACTTTGATGATGCTGCATCATCTGCTAAAGAAGCTAATCCCATGGGTGTAACTGTTTTGTCTCCTATCTTCTAATTTGTTTCCAAATGGCACATTTTACTGAAGGGATCATTTCATAAGCCAAGAAGGCTTATGAAGAAATAAGAAATTTTAAGTTATTCAACAGCTGTAGCTTTGTTTTGAAACACAAATAAAATATTTACCACCAAAAGAGAAAAGGAAGAAAATGTCTAATGAGGTCAGTGTCCCCAAGACAGCAGAGTTCTCCTCCCTTTCAAGCTCTAACCAAGAAAGGCAGAGGGTAAGCCTTTATCTCATTCTAGCAATTAATCACCCACAAGGTTAGGGAATCAGTTCACACTCACACACGGGATACATGCACAGGTAAAGACAGGAAGGTGTCTCTGCCTGCAATAATCCTGAAATCTCAAGAGCCTGAAGAGGGAGCTGGCACTTCTGCACTGGTTCAGCAGCATTTATGAGCTCTGACACATTTATCTGTGCCTGTGAGACACGTGCTGGCAACAGATTCATCCCACGTAGGCAAAGGGATTTCTGGATCTGATAAACACAGGGCAGGACTTTACCAGGCACACCTCTCCATGCCCTAAACTTGCTCCAAGGGATTTAGATTCAAATTTTACATATCCAGAATGTAAAACTACTTGTAATTAAACCCTTGGTGACTTTTGGATCTTCAGTGTTAACCTCTATGGCTGGGCAGGGCAGCCCTTATGCTCTTAAAATAAGCACCTCTTCAAGGTCTCAGACAAGGAGGGAGGGCTGATCTCTGTAGTCTGCACAGAACAAATGTGCAGTGCATGATTGCTTTATACACAGTATTATACCATAAAGCACCTCCACTAGTGTGGGCTAAGATAGCTGTTCCACCCTGAGTGCCAGCAAAACATTTCTACACAGTTAATACACCTCTAGACTTTGTACAACTCCACACTGACAAAAGTTTGCTTCGAGGCTGCCCTGGTGAACCAGATTTGCCCCTCTGACTAGTGGAGCAGTACAGGGCTGGGTTTTTCAGCAGCAGGGTCAGCTGCAGCAACCTTTGTGTCCAGCTGCTCATACTCATTCCCAAATTGTCCTTCCTAATTGCACTGCTGTAATTTAGTGATTGCTGGCACTGTGGGATGGTTCAGGGAGCTGACTGGTTGTTTTTCATCTGGGTGTGATAAACCTTCCCTTCAAAGCGTATCTGCAGAGATGTATTAGTAAAGCAAAGTAGCTACAAGCAGAAGGAAACAAATTCAGCTTTGCCATCAAGACAAATGCCCATGAAACTACAGCATTGATTGTCCACATAGAAATACAGCTGTGGTGATCCAGAGGTTCCCAGCCCACTGCAGAAGACGACAAATGCTGAGAGAAGGTAACAAACATCCTCCTGTGAGAGCAACAACTGCTTGGCATGTCTGGGTTCTCCTGCACTTTACAGGTGACAGCTTTCATGGCTTCTGATGGAAAAGACTTTAACTAAAAATGAGGGAGGCAGGAAGAGATGGTAACATCCTGTTACTTGACATTGAGGTATCCAAATCCAGCATGTGAAATAGCCAGGACAAAAGCAATTCCTTCCTTCTGGCTGACGCACGAGCTTAATCAAGTGGGTGTCCAAAGCAGGGTTAACTTGTATTTGTTGAGCATGAATTCCATAATTTCCCTTACTTCAACTGGAAACCTTTGGGCTGGAGTGTTCACATGACTGTAAAAGGCAGTTGGGTGCAAAAGCTGCTCCAAGTGTTTGGGATGAGGTGATATACATGACCCCATATGCTCAGGGAAGAAGAAAAAGCCCACCATCCTTAGTGGTCCTTTTTTAGGCTCCACAGTGCATCCTGGGCATTCTCCTGGGCTCCCAGGAAAGAACTGCTACAGGTCTTGGACCATCAGTTCAGCAGAAGCCAGTAAGCCCTTGGTGCTCTGCTCCTTGCCCAGCTTGCACATCTCCAGCACATCACTTTGCACTGGCATAACAACAGCAAACACCAGGCCAGATGTTAAAAATTATTGCCAAAGACACTCAGGGTGGATCCACTTCAGTCAAAGTGATTCAAGTGAGTCATATTCAAGAATTAGCAAGCAGCAAATTCTGTTTTGACATCACTGATTTTAATCTGAGTTTATATTTATTTCTGAGAGAGGATGAGTCTCAGACTCACCAGTTTATCTGCATCTGAACACAGCTCATTGCTATGGTTTCTCTCTCAGATAAAAAAAAAGGAGAAAAGTGATGTGTATTTAAGCAATTCTACAGCTGATACCAATCAGAAATCTGAATTAATCCAAAATGTTTTCTGCTTAGGCTGTTTTAACTTCATCTTGCTAGTGTATGCCCCCTTGAGCACCCATACAAATGCAATTAAAAGAAAATAGAAATAAAATTATGTTTTTAAGTGCTAAATTAAGTTATCAAACATGAAGTTGAAAAGCTCTTTAGAATGCAGAAAATCACCCAAGACAAAAAAACACAACAACATAGAACTGTTCTTATTCAGGTACAGAATTGAGTCAATTGTTGAAATGAATAAGCAGCTGGGAACCAAAAACCTTCTTGGGGACAAAGTCAAAACTTCTGAGATGTTGCAAGCTCAGAGAAGTCTTTCTTACTGACTTAGTTCAGTTTGTCATTTGATTATGAGGACCCAGAGAAGTAAGGGGGAGAAAAATCTACTACATATTGGGCAAGATTAATTACTTTTCACAAAAAGCCTGGAGAACCACCTCTACATAAGCAATGCTGGTTGCTTATATTTTAAAATACTCAAATATTTGCCATGCTTTCCATCACTTCAGACTTTCAACAGATGCTCACAGCTCTGATATTTTTGTTGTAGAGCAAAGAAAGTGCTTAAATTGGACTTGATGATCTTCAGGGTCTTTTCCAACCTAAATGATTCTATGAAATATTTACTGACCTACATGAATAAACTATACATGAAAACTGGAACTTAAAGGTCCTTTTAATATTCTAGAAATTTCACCAGGACAAGATGCACATGAATCTGGCAGGGCCAACTCTTTCTCTGGGAGTTGGGCTCGGTGATTCTTTATGACCCTGAGATGAGCTCAGTTGGTTAAAACTTGGTTGTAATCATGCCAAGGTCATGGGTTCAATCCCCTGTGTGGGCCAGTGACTTGAGAGTTGGACTTGATGATCCTTGTGGGTCCTTCCAACTCAGAATAGTCTGTGATAACTGGCAATGAGTGCAGGGTCCCATAGGTGATTTAGGGGAGAAAGCAGCAATACCCTAGTCAGATTAAACCTGAAGTCTCTTAGCGGCAAGAAGGAGGTTAATAAGCAAAACTACAATTAGGGGAAGTGTTTTCAAATAATTAAATAGAAACACATAAAACTACAGTTCTGGGGGAAAGAAGTGTCTCGTTCCAGTGACCAGTTGCCAGCTGAAGTGTGGAGTTACTTCAGTAACTGGAAGTGAAATGCTGGTGGTCAACGCTGTTCAGCATCACTGTGTGTGGCAAAGACAGTGAGAAATAACACACAGTCAGATCCCACATTTAAGAACTGCTGCACTGGAGAGGAGCAAGCAATGAGAGACACACTCCCAGGTAACTTTCCACTGCCACCAGGACACTGTAAGCAGCTCAGCAGATCTTCTCTGTGAGGAGGACAGGCAGCCACTGAGCTGTCTTGGATGCTTCCTGCCAAACATCTGCTGTTTAAGCACAATGGTGCCCCTCCAGTAGAAGCCTCCAAGTAAGGCAGATGTACAGCATGAGTAATTTAATCAACATTCTTGATATAAAGGAAGCAGATGCTGCTAAATCATCTTCACATAGACCTGCACAGGGTGTGTGTCTTACCAACTCACAAAGCATATTTTCACTTAAGGTCTGATTTCTCATTTTCTGGAAACCACAGAATAGTTTCTCTGGACAGAAGCCAAAGCAGCATAAAATTTCTCACTGGCACTAACATGCACACAGCATTTTGTTAGCAGAAATATAATCTTTGTGACTTCAGTGCTAGAAGCAGCCATGAGCTCATCAGGCTCACACTGCAGAGGCCTAGAGCAATCTACATAAATTACAACTGAACTGTGCAGAAGCTCATGGGATAGAGCTGCTAATGGTGGCTTTGGCCCAGACAGCAGAGGCCAAGGAAGTGTTCATCACAAACAGAAATCTGATGCTGGCACTAAATCTCTCAACAAGAAGAGGCCTAAAAGAGCAGGTAACTTTGCATCTTCTTGCTTTACAAAAGGACAGAAGAAAAGCTTTTCAGAACTCTAATTCAAGCAACTGTTCACTCAACCAGGTAACTCTACATCTTCCTGTTTAGAAACATTTCAGGACAAATCTACTTGAAGATGTTCCTGCTTTTACAGAGCAGTTGAACTAGATGACCTTTAAAGACCTTTTCCAACTCAAACTATTATATGAAATAAAATAAGAGTCTTTCATTAACATGAATTGTTAGTTTTCCCCTCCACAAGGTGTCTTGGGAGTTCATAGGAACATGGCAATTCTTTCCTGTGAACTACATGCATCTGAGTAATTGGTTTTATTGAGTGTTTTAGTTTTATTTAGTGTTTATTTTAGTTTAATGGCTTGAAAAACATGTAGTGATAAGAAAAAATGCTGTCAGCCAGCAGAATATCAGCTGTCAAGCCCCCTCTAAAACCTCATTGTTTGTAAGATCTTAGATGCTGAACTCAGACCCAGGGACCAGCACTACAATGGCTTTACTTCACTGGGGTTCTTCACACACAGTTGGAACCAGGAGTTTCCTTTCCAAGGAGTCTCCAAATGGCTCACACATATTGGAGCTGTCCTCACAAAGCTGCAGTTCAGATGGTAAAAGTTGGGAAAGTGCCACGGACTCCTCACAGAGGAAAGCTGAAATGCAGAGAGGCCAGAGGCACCTCAGATGACTGAGTTAGGTGATCATTTTGAATTGCAGAGACCTTTCTAAACATGTGACCACACTGTGGTTTTAGTAGAATTACAGCTGAGTACTCCTGTTCCTAATTTGGACATGGGTGAGATAGTAGGTGTTTGGCCAATCTGCACAGACAATAGGCAGGAAGTCAAAGCAAGCTTATTTTCTCCAGCAGTTCTGGATAGTACTATCCATCTACTTATTTTCCTGGGTGGATAATTCAGAAGGGATTCAACCACATTTAGCAGCTCCAGTTTAAAAGTAGGTTGTGGAGGAAAAGAAGGATTTTTGAGTTGAGAAAGGGGTTTTTGGAACTGCAGGCAGATTCTAGGGCCTACTGGCAGGTACTAAATTAGTTCTGTGAGAAAGGCCAACAAGCTAGCAAAACCAAAGGAAGATAAGAAGGTTTTAGGTCAGCCTGCCCATGAGAAGGAATGTTAGGAGATAAGTTTTTGTCATAGCAAAAGTGAACATCTGTCCAAAAGTGCCATCCAATTAAAAGCTGTAATTAGATTTACAGACACTGTGATTCAACCTACAGTTCTGGACTATGGGTGGGATTTAAGAATATATATTGTGTAATTTGAAGTTAGAGCTTAGCTTTTATCTTTTACCTATTTTTTTCCTTTCTTTATGGAGTGATTTAATAAACTATCTCTGTGTGTGACACCTGTGAGCTGTGCCCTCATTAATTATCAGTTGTCACCATCTATTGTGGACTCTCACATTAGGCAGGCAACAGAGGCACAATGTCATGCTATCAGTTCCAGTGGAGCATTTTTTCCTCTATTTCAAGGAGCATTTATACTAATTTTCATCAGTATTCTATGGTTCCAGACAGGAATTATCCCTGAAGTACTCACTAAGTGCCAGGTCCACCCCCAGATAGAGTGTGTGCCAGCATCTATCCCTTATGGCTCAGTTAAACAGGGCTCTACCCACTCACCTGCATCCAAATCCCAGGGCAGCCACAAGAGACAAGCAGGAAAGCAAAAATCTCTCCAAGAATTACATTAGCCACATCCATTTCTGCCTCAGCACAGCACAGAGGCCTGCAAGAACCCAGGATTCAGCTTCATCCTCTTCAACTGTCTTCCACCACTACCAGAAGCCTGGCTTGGAAGAACATTAGTTTAGTTCAGGGATTAGTCACTGTGGGAAGCAAAGGGCTGCTGAGCCAGCAGGTGCATCAGCTGCCCTCTGAGCTTTACAGCTGCAAGCCTCACACTCTGGCTTACTCCACTGTGTCAGCAGGATTGGGAGAAGAGGGCTCTTTGCTCAACACTCAAGACAGTCTTAATTGCCACAACAGCAGCAGAAAGCAAGCCCTGTGCAGCCAATATTGCAAGATTTGTAGTGATACAATCTGAAAGCTGCAAGAAGACTGCTGTAGCTTTAACAGTCTGCTGCAGTCCCCATAAAGTAAAGATCTCCTGAACAGCCATCATCAAAGCAAGTGGATTTCCACAGTACCACTCCAGCCTGATCTATCTTGGTGTTATCAGCACTAGGCTCTAACCACCTGAGCTAATATCTTGTAAGGTAAGGATTACTCTCTGAATTTCCCCTGGCTTTCCTACAATGAGCACAGTTTAAGGCCTGGAGCAGGATGTTACTGCCAAAACTAAGCAATCACCTTCTTAGTAGCTGTGATGCACCCAAATAGAGCAGAACAAATAAGCCCTAAATCTGTGCCTTACACCAAAGGGAGGAGCAATTTGGATTCAAAGTGATCTCTGCTCCTCCTTTCCTTTGCTAAATTCTGGTAAGATACTGCTGCACTTCAAAACCTTCACCAAAAAGAAAGGAGAGGGGGGAGAACATCCCCATTTAAAACTGTCCTTGTAGCTTACAAGTTCAGACAGAGACTGTTTAGGCATGACCTTGAGTAGCACCTGGTATACAGAAGCTCAGGGGCCATATCCAGACACAAACTACAAGCCACAGCAAAGAGTAAAACTGCTGGTGAGCCCAATTTTTGCTTCTCTCTGTACAACTGCATTCTGTCCTAGGGCTGGAAAGCTCTACTTTGCCCTGGGCAAAACCATATACCTTGGAAATATGACAAGTTCAAAAGGATCCTCCTGTCAGGAAGATAACCTGCCTTTTGTTCTTATGGTGTTACTGCTTAACTGCATAATGCAGTAATAGTGCTCTTCCACATCACTGCTCTCCAGAAAAACAATATAGAAAACTTGCTCCAGTCTCCCAGTATCTGAGTGGAGCCAGAAATAGCTCTTCTCCAAACAAGCACCACAGTTCTGTTCTGTTGCACATTTTACAGAAGGGTTTGGCCCCATCTATCCTGCTAAGTAACTCTACCTTCCAGAAGAGCACTTAACACCCAGCTCTCAGGCTAACCACTGCTCCACAGCTCTGTTTATGCTAGGAAAGTACTACCACTTCTCAGGGCTCTCCAGGCTCAAGGTGCCTAAGCTACTTCTACAAATTACCACAGAATTATGGAATAGTTCAACTTGGAAGGGACCTTAAAGGTCATCTCATTCCAACCCCCCCATCATGTCACACAGAGACTCCAAAGTTAAGATGCCAGACCTAACACCGCCCAGTGACCACGTACCCACTCACTTGGCACATGCACCCTCTCTGTGCACAGTCATTGTTACCCTCCATGACACACTCCTCTCTCTGCTCTCTCTCCTCTCACCCTGCCTGAATTGCTAATATGGTACCCAGGGCAGACAGAAGAACCTGAACCAGACGTGGCCTTGCCCAACCAGCAGGAAATGTGAGTCCCAGGGCAGATCCAGCACCCGCCCTGCACCCCAGCCAGCTGCTCCCTCCCTTGGAAGCGAGATCCCTGCTTTAAGGCTGAGCGAACAGCTTTGCGTTCCTGGCTTTGAGCACCTCTTCATGCACCAGCACGAAGGGCTGCAGGATGCACGCAGGACAGGGATGAGCAGCAAGGAGCTTAGAGGGGGTTGGCAGGACTGGCGCTGCCGTGTGCGGCAAGGAGCCGGGGCTGCAAGGCGCTGTTGCCACCTGCTGGCACCAACTCAGAGCAAACCACGGCGGCATCCGAAAAGTCACCTGCCCCAGAGCCTTCAGTGCTCCCTCTCAGCACGGTCAGCATGGCGAGGGCGCTGGAAGGGCTCTCCAGACCTCCTGCACGGGAAACAGGGGGGGAAAGCCCTGAGCTGCTGCAGGCTGAGCAGCCTCAGGACCCATACAACAGTGCCAGGCTCGTGTCCTCATCTCAAACACAGCCCAGCAGCCCCAAACCCCAAGGGACTGGGTGACATCTCACACTGCTCTGCCCAGCTCTCCCAGGGATGCCTGCTCAGCCTGTCAGCAGTGTCAGGACGAGTTTCTCAAGAGGGAGAGAACAACATAAATCCGGGTGTTTTGAGCAATTCATACAGAAAAATCTATCAGTGCTTGAACCAACCACAAATATGCTTTCTTGGGAGATTTCACAATCCAGAGCAGGTAGTATGTAGAATCATAGAATGGATTGGGTTGGAAAAGACCTCCCAGATCATCAAGTCCAACCCTTGGGCCAACTCCACTCCCTTTACCAGATCATGGCACTCAGTGCCATGGCCAATCTGCATTTAAAACCTCCAGGGATGGGGAATCCACCCCCTCTCTGGGCAGCCCATTCCAATCCCTGAGCACTCTCTCTGCAAAGAAGTTTTTGTGCTCTCCAACTTCAATTTCCCCTGGCAGAGCTTGAGCCCCCCGTGCCCCCTTGTCCTATTGCTGAGTGCCTGGGAGAAGAGACCAACCCCCACCTGGCCACAATTTCCCTTCAGGCAGTTCCAGACAGTGCTGAGGTCACCTCTGAGTCTCCTCTTCTCCAGCACAAACACCCCCAGCTCCCTCAGCCTCTCCCCACAGCACTTGTGCTCCAGTCCCTTCACCAGTTGCTCTTGAGATCCTTTTCTCTCCATTTGTTTTGGCCATAAATAGTTAGTGCAAGCCTGCAGTGAAACCAGACACTCACCAGAGTTTGCTTTATCAGTACATGGGGATCCAGACTGACCCTCCTTCAGTGGACACATCCAAAGGAGGACAACGGAGCTGGGGAAGGATCTGGAGCACAAATCTGATGATGAGCAGCTGAGGAAGCTGGTGGGGCTCAGCCTGGAAAGGGCTCAGGGAGGAGATTCTCACTCTCTCTGACTCCCTGGATAGGAGGTAAGAGAAGGGGGAGGTTGGTCTCCTCTCCCAAGTAGCAAACAAGAGGATGAGAGAAAACAGCCTCAAACGTGCCAGAGGAGGTTTAGATTGGATATCACAAAAAATTTCTTCCCCAAAAGGGTGGTCAGGAACTGGCACAGGCTGCCCAGGTCAGTGGTGGGATCCCTGGGGGAATTTAAAAGCCACATGGATGTGGCACTTGGGGACACGGGTTAGTGCTGGGCTTGGCAGTCCTGGGGGAATGGCTGGACTCAAAGATGCCCTATAGGATTCTATGAGTCCATGTCCTACCACACGTTTTCACACTCACCTCCACTGCTTCCTGTCTGACCCAAGCCAGATGTGAAACAGCATTTATGCCTCACTGTCAACACAGAACATCACTTTTCAGAAATACTTACCTTTTTATAGAGAAAACGTTTAGCAATTTGCACATACTCATCTCTGACAAAAGCTCCTGACAAAAGCTTTGATTCCTGTGCCTGTTTGTAGGCAAGGTGTCACGCTGGAATAGGGATGTTTATGTGGCAAGATGATTGTATTTTGTGTGGCTAAAGGCTGGTCCTGAAGGTACAAACCCAAAGTTCCAGCAGCCTAAGGATCTGACAGGCAAGACCTCAGTGAAAACCTTCCAGCAAGGTACAGTTGATTTAAATACAAAGATATAATCTCATTACAGGGGTATTTGATACNGCCGAGCCCGGCCCGGCGTTGCTGCCCCGCCTCGTTTAGCGCTCTGCATGCTGGGTGTTGTAGTCCAAAGAGGCGCTCTCACCATTGAGTGGCGCGGTGCGAAGACTACACCTCCCGGCATGCAGCGCGCGCGCGGCCTCCTCCCCAACCCCTCCCGCCGCCGCGCCGTGTTGTCGCGCCCGGCCCGGCGCTGCCGCCCCGTCCCGCCCGCCGCGTTCGGTGTCCCGGGGCAGCCCCGGGCCGCGGCTCCGCAGCCAGGGCCCGGCATGGCGCTCCCTGCGGCCGCACGGCCCTGCACGTAGGTGCGGCGGCGCTCGGGGCCGTGAGGGCTGGGCGGGGTGGGCAGGGGATGCACCACAGGAGGGCTCTGAGGGGGTCTGGGGGCCGCGCT
>VWZD01007811.1:0-29256 GCA_013396695.1 Sakesphorus luctuosus | reverse complement strand
GTGCAGGGCAGGGTCACTGGAACAGAACTGGGGGGCACTGGGAGGGCTGGGCCGGGAGTGCAGGGCAGGGTCACTGGAACAGAACTGGGGGGCACTGGCGAGGGAGCAGGGATATGGTGCAGTGTTGGGATCCCCTGAGGAGGAGGAGAAGGAGAAGGAGGTGTGCTGGGGACCTGAGCTTTGCTACCAGGTTTGCTGGGCAGAATGGGAGCAGAGGGAGTGCCCTCAGCGAAAGGATTGCAGGGGAGCAACAGAAGGAAAGGAGTGTCTGAAGACGATGCTGTGGGTTGTGCTGGGGAAGGGGCTGGGGATGATGGGATGAAGCTATAAGGCTAATTAACATGCTGAGGTAATGGTGGGGGAAATGGTGCCTGAGCCTTGGTCAGTGAATATCATGTATTTCATTAAATGTGGTTCCTTGACACATCTGGAAGGTGTTTCTGTAAAGAGTTGGGAAGTGAGGAGGAGGAGAAGGGGCTGGCATACTTAGGGGCTGGCAGGTGCAAGCAGAACTGCAAATCTAGGAGAGGAAAAAGATGCAAGTAACTCATCAGGGGAATGAGGCAGGCTCTGAGAACCTCACATGAGAGCTGTGGTGTTCTTGCTTGTCACAGCTAACCAGTGGATGAGAAATCATCACTTCTCCTCTGTGGTGTGACATCCCAACCCTCCCTGATTTTGCAGAAGTGAATGTCTGACTATCCTGTAGACATGGCTCACCTGAGAGAATTTGCCAGCCAGGTAAGTGAGGATTAAAAATTTGTTTCCAACTCATTTCAAGGGCAAACATAACAGTGTTTGCTCTTGTTAGGAGGGTTTCAAACAAATCACCAGAAAATCACTTTTTGCCTGTCTTTATCCCTTGCACATGTCTCAGCTTACTCCTGTTAGCTGATTGACTTGTATCTCACTCTGTGCTGGTGTTGACTGATAGTGTTGCATTGCCAGACATACAGAAAGGGAGTTCTTCACCCAGTGTGGGGCCTTTGTCTGAGGTTAACTTTGCTTTTCTTAGGGAGGCAGGAGTCGGTGTGAGTGTTTTGGGGAGGGGAAGTCTAGAAATGGCAGCAGAAAAGCTGTGTGCCTGCTCTGCCAGATGTGCCTTCCTGAGGTGTTCGTGGCATTATCTCCGAAAAACGATGCTTGTGACCTTCCTGCACATGAGGCAGTGATATTTGATACTGAGCAGTAACTCTTGTGAGAGATCTCAGCCTCCATCTATGTGGTTAAATGCTGGGTTGTGATGACATTTTCATAAGAGCAGTGTGGAAGAATGGTGTCAGGACTTTGGACTAAAAGCTAAAGCACACTAATAGCGTTGACTTGCATCTTCTTCCCTCTGAGTTGGTTTGTGGGGTGTGTTTGGTTATTGGCAAATGTTAATACCAAGTGTAGGTCTTCTTAAGTCATGTTTTGTGAGAATTGTGGGCATTTTTCTGTTCTTCTCCTAGATGTAGAATTACTAAAAGCTTTAGTGGTTTGAGGTGATGCTTTCTCTGAACCTTTTCTGATTTAAAAATGATTTGCAATGCATCTTAGCTTGTGTGCTGTCTTTTACATCCACTGTTTCCCCAAAGTGTGTATGGAATTAAATACAAATATGGTGCCTGAGTGAGTCACTGTACAGGGAGAGAAAAGGAGGGATTCAGTCTGGTTAGGTCTGAGAACTGAGCTTTGTAGCTACAGAGGAGGTTGCTATGAAGTTTTCTTTGTACATAACATTCTCTCACAAAGCTTATCAGAGTTTCAGTGGTCTGAGCTCTGAATTTATTATGGAAATGTTGGGCATTCTCAGGTCCTGTCATCCCATGACTCTCTGTCCGGTCTTAGACTAGGAAACCAGTGTGTGTTGTCCATTCCTCCAGTCTTTTCAGGATTCCTTTGTAGAACCTTGAAATCTGTCTAACTGAGGCTTGCTGGGAGGGCAGTAGGAACTGGCCTGAAGTTCTGTTCACCAGGATTTAGGTAGTAGTGGGAGGCACTCTGAAAACTGAGAGACTTGGATTGGGATGTCAGAGGCTTGACTTTGATTCCCAGTTCTGGTGTTGATGGGCAGGGTTTCCTTAGGCTGATCCCCAGGTGGTTCTGCATCTGTGCCTCCATTTCCCTGGCTCAGGAGGCTGTTTCTCTCTTTCCTTGGGTTGCCTTTGCTGTGTACATACAGCACTGTAGGTCTGTCTGCTGGGTGATATATTTGCATTACCCTGTTTGGAGCTCTTATCTGAGCTGTTTCTAGTTTTGTTCTTTCTTATGTGACCTTGAAGAAGCCATTCAGGTTCTTTAGCTAAGTAATGCTTTACTCCCTGAAGCAAAAGAGTACCTGCCTGTGAATCAGGTTGGGAGTCTCAGACAAATTAGTGTGTATCAGAGTCTTGGGCACAAACTTCCCTCTTGTCTATAGTCCAAAAATTCAAAACTCTCTCAGGTTTTGACAGTTGCAAAGAGCTGTGTGCAGATTTCATACAGAAGGGGAGCTTTCAGATAGTTCCAGATACAAGTCTGGTTCAAATGGTGTTTGCTTCTGTTCCCAGTGAGGCAGTAGCTTTGAAATGAGGCAGATACTGTAGGCTTTCTCTAGTCTCCTCTCAGAGACTGTGGATACCATGTCTGCAGCTGGAGGTGGCAGAGCTGCCAAACCCATTCTTTCCCCATGAAGCAGCTGGTGTTACTGCCAGGCTTGTCTCATAGCACTGCAGTCCCTAATTCCTGAGGGCTGCAGTGAGTTGCTCTGTTTTAAAACATGGCAGCATCAGTCAGGATGGCAAACACCCCCACACCTGTCAGGACAGAGCATCCGTCTTTCCTGTGCTGTGAAATTAGATCCCAGAGAGCAGAAGTGGAGCACGTTATTAGGAGATTGTCATCATCCCTCTCATAATTATTCCTTTCATGCACTTAAACCAGAGATAGTGCATTGTGTGCTCTCCCTCCAGAGTCTCCCCAGGCCTGCCTGAGCCATCTCTAGTGCCTGACTGCTCTCAGTGGGGAGGAACAGCATGAGGCCTTTTGCTCCAGAACTGCTGTGTAATAAACATTCAGTCAAGGAAAAAGGTAACGGTGCCGTTATCAGCCCTTGACGGTTTTACATGTAGTAAGAGAATGAGGAGCAGCAGCTGCTGGTCTGGAGCTCCATGTGGCAATCCTGGTGGGTTCTGTGAATGTGGAAGAAAATGGAAAGAACCCTAGCTGGTGAGCAGTTGCAAAGGTGACAGGTGTTAATAAGTTTCTTTGGAAGCTTATCTGGAGTCATTTAAGCAGGTGTAAAGCATTTCCTCTGGATTCTGTTTCTTCCTACTAATGAAGTTTCCCAGGTGTGTTTTTAGCAGTGCAGTTTCAGAACACGGATTTTTAGCCAGGATAAGACAGTTGCCACTGAGATAATTCATATTTAGGAGAGGGACCTTAGAGGGAGCTTGTTACAGCCCTCACTGTGGTGCTGTGCAGGTGCAGATGTATTGGGGTGGGGGAGAGTCAGGCTCATGGTGTGCATTCCTCTCCTCCCCTGTCTCCCCAGATGTGACTGTGCTTCTCTTCTGATGGAGCAGTGCAGTTCCATGGCTCTCCATTCCTGGCAGAACTGCATTTGTGCTGTTTTCTGATGACTGCTGAGACTTTTATGCCTATGGATCTGAGCATTTCTTTGTCAGCAGCGAGTTAGTTACCATGTACCAGCTT
Organism: Sakesphorus luctuosus; assembly: GCA_013396695.1. Classification (NCBI taxonomy): domain Eukaryota; kingdom Metazoa; phylum Chordata; class Aves; order Passeriformes; family Thamnophilidae; genus Sakesphorus; species Sakesphorus luctuosus. Next base: position 25,581 of record VWZD01007811.1, on the reverse strand, counting down.
AAACCAGATGTTTTTTAATGGACAAGGGCTTTTGAGCAGATGTCCTGCAGGCCAGCATCATTTTATCTATCTTAGTTTGTCATGGGAATTTAGGATTGCTGAAGATGCCAGCTGGTAATGTCTTCTGTGGTTTCCACAATGCTGGTTCACAAGGTGTTCCCCTGGGCAGACACTGACCTCCTTAAGTCAGGGATGGGGCTATTTCCTCCTCCCTGTTTACAGAAAGTGAAGAAATTTGGCAGCAGACTCTGGTCCTGCAGCAGCATCCAGAGACCATAGTCATGGCTGGAATGACTCTCTGCCTCTTGGCCCTGTCCTGTTTCCCTGGGTTCTGGCTGTTGCTGGCTCTGACTTGTGTGGTTTTGGCCACTGTGCCAGGGGATACATGCCCTCTGTAGACTCAGACTGCTGCCCTGTCACCTGTGAGGTCTGAAGCATTTCCAGATCAGTTTTGAAGTGGCAGGTACTGGGAAGATAAATCCAGTACCTACAAATGAAATTTACTGTTCCACCCTAATGTGGGCTTATCTGCCCATCAGAGTTGTATTGTTTTCTCTAGTCCCTTGAGCAAAATTTCTGTCTGCTTGTCAAAAAGCTTTGTCTCCTTCACCAGCCCTACCTCAACTGCTTTGTCCCACCAAAACCAGGGTAAACCAGCATCCAAGTCTGGAAGTTTGTTTACAGAGCTTTCTGTGATTACAGAGCCTGCCACATAAAGTGGTGGTTGTCCCAAAAGCTGCCAGCCACAGCCAGTGCTCTTATGTTTGGTGTCCTGTTCTTGAGGAATCAGTCCTGATTCCCTGATGTGCCATGCTGAGCTGAGGAGAGGAGCAGTCACTTCCACCTTGCAGTTTCATACCTCATGGAAAAGTTAGTTACATGAGAGGGGAGGAAGGTTTTCTTGCAGGGTTGCTTCCCTACAAGATATAGGTAGTGTTTACTTTACAAGCTGAGCAGGTGCTTCTAGGAAATGATCCTCTTTCTCTCCCTTCTTGAAATGTGGGAGTGGCATTTTTAGGGTGCAGTAGGTGACTGTGCAAAGTAACATCTGGGCCACTTAGTTGCCCCTTCCTCCAAGTTGGTCAAGAGATGGAAACTGCTCCTGGTCTGTGGTGAGCCTGGACTAGTCAGACTGTTCTCTCTGCCTGCAGTCGTCAATCTCATATTGTCTCCTGGCATTTCTCAAGCTAAAATCCTCCTCCTTTACCCCACCTCCCTCTCTCCAGTCCCTGTTATGTATCTCCAGTTCTTTTCATGTCTGCACATCCGCCCCAGTCTGTCTGCAGTGGATTTGTTCAGTACAGCCTGTTTGGGTGTTGCTATGGATGCAGGATACTGGTTATGCCTCTGTATCTTGGACTGGAGTTTGTCTGGCAATCCTGTTGAGTGAGCTGACTGTAAACCTCACCTAGGTCTGGCTTACAGCAATGCACTGGGCACAGAAGGCAAACAGCCTGTAATGATGTGCTGACTTACTTATTAAGCAGCACTTTGGGCTGCTCAGTGATGGCCTGTTGCTAGAACCTGGTATGAGATGGAAAAATGCAGCTTCCCTCTTCTTTGATAAAATCTGCCAGCTCAAGGTCCTTCCAAGGGAGTGGTCTCCTGTTGGAGGTGAGACTGAGAAGTTCTGGGTGTGGAAAACTCCCTGCAATGGCTTGGCTGCCTCTTGTACGTCAGACCAGCTTATTTTTGTTTTAACTATTAAAAAAAGGCAGAAAAATAATCACAAAAAGCATTTTAGCAGCATGAAGCAGAGCAGGGCCTGCTGGCATGCAGCTGGACTGAATGAAATAGCGTTAGAAAGTGATGGTGGTTTGTCCACTTTTTCATCCATACTGATCTTAATGAAGAGTTAACTGTGCAGCTGCTGTTAGATCTGTTAGTAGCTTCCCAGTTGATGTGCTTATCTAATGAAGGAAATGCTATTTGCCTTTGCCTCTGGGTGTGCCAACAATGAGAGGCTATTCCAGAAAAACAGGTCAGGCAGATGGAGTGTCCATTCCACTCTCCTGCCTCTTCCTTGCTGCTGACCTTCCAAATGATGTGAGGACCTTCTCTCTGTTTTATCTACATTAATGTTATTCTTTCTTCCATTTTAGGCATCAATTCCCTCTGCAAACATCTGAGGAGAGCTGGGCTGGGTGCTGCCTGGAAATCAGACAGCTGATGTGAATGGATATCAATACAACTATTGATTTCACCCTCCAGACAAGTAGAGAAGGGTGCAAATCTTTCAAAACATTTTAGTCTTTGAGTGCAGGAAGGCTGACTAGGAAACCATTGTTATGGTCCCTTGCTTGTGCCCATGTTCATTGCAGAAAGAATGCTGGTTCTGGTACACCTTCCTGGACTCTATTGAAGTGACAGCAGGGTTTGCTTATGGAGCTGCTTTGGCACAACTTAGTGCCTGCAGTTGAGCAGTCCTGTCCCAGAGGGGTCAACACTTTCCATAAGGATGTTTGCTGACATTCTCTTGCTGAACTTCTTCCTCTTCCTCTCCCACTATGGTCTGCAGGAGCAGAAAGCCAGTGGAAAAGGTTGCTTCAGTTCTAATCTTGGATATATTCTATATAAAGTTTCTCAGACTCTTTAGGATGTGTGAGTTTCGGATGACTTTATCAGTACAGTAGGTGCACAGATACAAAGACGAGCCATATATGTATGTATATGCAGCCTTGGGACTTAATGGAATTTCCCATCTCTGCTTTCTGGTTTAGCACTCCAGAGTGGATCCTGAGGAGCTGTTCACCAAGCTGGAGCGGATTGGCAAAGGGTCGTTTGGTGAAGTGTATAAAGGCATCGACAACCGCAGCAAGGAGGTGGTTGCCATCAAGATCATTGACCTGGAGGAGGCTGAAGATGAGATCGAGGACATTCAGCAGGAGATCACGGTGCTCAGCCAGTGTGATAGTCCCTACATCACCCGGTACTATGGCTCATACTTGAAGGTAGGAAAAACCACGGCAGTTCCTTGCCAGGCATTTGGGAATGGTGTGGGCTCCTCTGTGGGTGCTGCAGTGGATGGTGGCACACAGCACTGGGAAGTGCCCAGTGTGTGAGTGTCTATGGCAACAGGGACAGCAGTTGCTCTGCTCACTGCATTGGTGTGCTCTTAATAGCAGACTAGCCTTTAAGACACTTGCTGAGCACATGGAAATGAGGTGCCTGGTACACTGTGGTACCAAGAGTAGGACACTTCACTGGAGAGAATATTGTTCATTGAAGACTGGCCTCTCCCTGGTCTGACCATTCCTGAAAGGAAGTTTGTGGAATACTTTTCAGAATAGTACAGTCTTAAGGGAGTACCACCAAGGTATTTATGCCTCTGGAAAGAAGAGGAGGTTGAAACTGTACTTTGTGAGCAGCCTTTCATCAGAAATGGTGAAAAGAATATGAACTGAGTCTATGGAGGAGGGCTGATACTGTTTCCACTGAGAACAGGTTTAGGAATCCCCAATGAAAGCTACTAGTAGTGATGATCAGATGTGGCCTCTGCATGCTGTCTGCTGGAGGTGAATGTAACTGGGACTGCAGCAAGCAGTTCCTGAGCTCTTGGGTCCTCAATATTCCTTACATATTTTTCAAAGGCCAGAGTACATTTCTCAGCCTTCTGCTGTAGTTTCATGGACTTGCTGCTTATTTCCTACCAGGACCTTGTGAAACTCTGTATGGAAATATCTTCTCTGAGGAGTAATTGTCTTGCCAATTGTACCTTTCAAGATGGCAGCCCTGTTAATGAGACCAAAGGCTGCAAAGCTCCTCTGCCATTGCCAAGAAGGAGTTATGCTGGATGTGCTGTTGGAGAGATGCTAAATGACGTCAGCCTGAGAATAAGCTTATCTCTGTGGGCTGGGCAGTCTGGTACCTGTAGGGGCACTTGCTCAGGTAGAGCAGACTGAGAGGTAGAATTGTAATGGAGCCAGACCCACCTATATAATAATGTGTCAGCAGAAAAGAGGGAGCTGGGAGCTCCTTCCTTGAGGCTCTGAGAGCTGTGGTCTGCAGCATCTCTTGGATTGTGTGCAGGACTACTCCTGTGTCTTGCTGCCTCCCAGGTGTTCCACTTTTCTACCTGCTTCTCTTACTGTCTTTGCTCTTGACTTGTGCTCTTGCTTGCAGGGCACTAAGCTGTGGATAATCATGGAGTACCTGGGAGGAGGTTCAGCCCTGGATTTGGTAAGTACATGGCAAGCTCTGGACTATGAAAAACATCTGGAGCCTTGGTTTGTGAAATGCCCATAAAGCCAGACACTTACTTGCCACATACTGTCTTTTTGGCAGCCCTGAGGGGTACACAGTGCAGGACAGACATGCTTGTTATGTTTATTCCAGGACAGAGGAAATGTTTGCATGGGGCTCATCTGTCCTGGCACTGTCCTCCAGCATGCTGTGCTGCTGTATGATGGGAAGAGCCATTGAACTGAAAAGTGACAGGAGCCAGTTGGTTTTGAGCAGTGTGGATCTGTATTTCCCCTAGTCAGAATTAGGGTATTGTTCAGTGCTTGTATGGCTCAGCAGGGACATGGTCTGTGGTCAGGTTACCCCAAATTTTAAGAGAATACAAATGCAGGATGTGGCCATAGGCAAAGTTCTGCTGTGCTGTATTCTGTCACAGGATTTTTCTCTTCTCTTTAATGCCCATTTTTCCAGAGCAGTAACTAGTCATGTAGGGAAGATCACTGAGCCTGCAGTGACTTGGAGGAGGGTGCAGGGCTGTCATCAGCAGAAGTCATATGGGTGTCAGAACCTTGGTTATTGCACTGAGAAGGCAGGACTTGGTCAGAGAACTGATAGAAAGGAGAAGAGCTTTGATACAATACTCCGAAGCCTGAAGGTCGATGTTGTCTCTGTGCTGTTGCAGAGGCTGAAATTCACTTCTTACATGCAAGCAGAGAGACCTAAACAAGAGAAAACTGTTAAAATGTTCTGTTCACCAGTGTATTTCCAGACCAAAGCAAGAGATGAGCATCCTGCTGTTTGTTTGGGAAGCTTTTAATAGACTGATAGACTAGTAGAAAATCCCCTGAAGTTTTTCCATTTAATGCTGCCCGGTGCAAAGTGCAGCATTCTGCTTACAGAATGTGCACCAGGCATGCAAGTAGGTACTTCCTGCTGAGTATGACCTTCTTGGCCAAGGTTTCCAAGTAACAAACCAAGAGCCTGAAAAATCCAAGGCATCAGTCACCCTGTTTTAAGTAATTTTTCTGCCCTTTATCAGCTGAAGCCAGGACCACTGGAGGAGACTTACATAGCTACTATCCTGAGAGAAATCCTTAAGGGTTTGGATTATTTACACTCAGAGAGGAAGATCCACAGGGACATCAAAGGTAAGATTGGAGAGCTCAGCCCCCTTTCTTGTCAGGGATGTTAATAACATAAAATTCAGAAGTATTATACAGCAGTAAGCTGCGAGGTTTCAAAGACAACTGTTTCTCTTTTCTGCTTTTCCTCTTGGGTTTGTGTTTTCTGCATCTGATGCTTGTCACTGTATCACAACTCATGCTTTTCATGTCTTTAGGTGTTTAGAGTAACAGTAAGGATGTGTAGGTTCCTCTGGCACTTGGAGTTTGGACAGGCAGGGAGCTACAGCAAAGGAATCAATGAAAGGCATGCTCAGATATTAGCTGACTCATGTCTGGACATTTGCTTTGCTGCTGGACCCCAAGGGGGTGTGTGCTGGTTATGGTTATGGCTAACTGTGTAGGTGAGCTGTCCTCATGCAGGGTTCACAGCCCTAGAAAATGAGGGCAGCTTGCATCAGCTTATCGTGCCACTGGCTTTTCTAGTCATTGGCTGCATGCAGTGTAGAGAGAGCTGACATCTGCCTCCTGAAGAGCAGCAAAAGACAGTGGGAGGATGGAGGGACAGTGCTGTGGAGCCACAGCCAGTGCTGGATCCTCACTCCTCTGACCCACTGCAGGAGGGGATGTGAGCAGGCAGAGCACAGAAACCTCATGCAGGGAGATAAGGAGAAAAGGTTCTGTTGTGTATGTGAGACTGCATATTTCTAGTGCTGCAAGATGTGCAGGGCTGTTGGCTGCCAGCAGTGGGAAAATGGTCGAAGTGTTTAGGTAGGGTCTCTCTCATGATGGAAAGTCCTACAGAAAACCCCCATTCCCAAACCTGCACAATGTTATTGTCTTATGAGTGAGTGGGAAGAAGCACAAGATGGGGACTTGAGCTCTTCAAAAGGATCTGCAGTTTATTCTGTGCTGAATGCTACTCAAAAAAATTAAGACTATTAGAGCTCGTGTTACCCTCCCTTCTTTGTGTGGCCAGAAGTCACATTTAGTTGATTGTGTGGCCCTTCACATCTACTCCTTGCTCCTACCCTAGCAATATTCCACTTTTGATCCAGCCAAGTGCATGAACTTGTTCCATGTTACCCGGTGGAGTTCAGAGCGTGATAATGGGCCTGAGGCTGGAAATCCAAGCTAAGGGTTATCACGGGGGTGAAGGAGGATGGCACAGGAGGGCCCTTGTCAGTGTTCAGTTGTGTGTGGGCTGGAGATTCAGAAGCTAATGGACTTAATGCTTTGTGTGTGAACAGCTGCCAACGTGCTGCTCTCGGAACAAGGAGATGTGAAACTGGCTGACTTTGGGGTGGCTGGACAGTTGACAGACACTCAAATCAAGAGAAATACCTTTGTGGGGACTCCATTCTGGATGGCACCAGAGGTCATCAAACAGTCTGCTTATGACTTCAAGGTGAGCTTGGAAGCAGGAGGGTTGCTACTTGGAGCTACTGTACATGAGGTGGTGCTAGGGCTGGGACAGGGGTTTGGAAGTGCTGCTTACTACAAGAATGAGTTCCTGTTATGCTTCAGGGTCTGCTGGAGAAATTTGTGTATTAGGCATGAAATGTCCCATCTGATTTTATGTGATTAGGTTTTTGACTGTCCTAAAACTGTGCTTTCATGTTGTAGAATTGCTCCTTGTTCTTCTGCTCTCATTCTTCTACTTTCAGGCAGACATCTGGTCTCTTGGGATAACAGCCATTGAACTAGCAAAGGGTGAGCCTCCAAATTCTGACTTGCATCCTATGAGGGTTCTCTTCTTGATCCCCAAAAACAATCCTCCAACACTTGAGGGTCACCACAGCAAGCCCTTCAAGGAGTTTGTGGAAGCCTGTCTCAATAAGGATCCTAGATTTGTAAGTATTGCTGCCCACCCATGGACTCGATGATCCTTGTGAGTCCCTTCTAGCTCAGGGTATTCTGTGATTCCAGTTGGAGTCAGTGTGTTGCATGTTCAGTGTGCAGAGATGGTTTGATGTGACAGGCTTTCCTTATCTGCTCCAGAGGCCCACAGCTAAGGAATTGCTAAAGCACAAGTTCATCACACGCTACACCAAGAAAACCTCATTCCTGATGGAGCTGATTGATCGCTTCAAGCGCTGGAAGTCCGAGGGCCATGGGGAAGATTCCAGTTCTGGTGATTCCGATATGTACGTACATGTTCTGCACAGAGGAGTGCAGTGCCTGCTGCAAACAGCTCAGGGCCTTTTCCCACCAGGGTTGAAGAACTTAGGGTAGCTCAGGGAGACCTGTGAGCATCTGTCTGTGGGAGCAGGGCACGGCTGCTGTTACCTCCTGTTCAGTGGCACCTGGTTCTCTGCTCTGGCTTTAAGCTGGGGGGCCTTTCTGCTGAGTGTAAGGAGTTAGAGTACTGGCAAGAAACACTTAGACTGTGTGTAAATAGTAAAACAAGCCTGTTGTTTGCCTGCATTTTATGCCCATTCTGTTAAGTACAAGAGCCATAGGCTTTAGTAACTATGGCAAGGGCTGTGTTTGTGTGTACTCATGGGTAGAGCTTTGCTACTGGGCAGGACAGTCAAGTTACAGGCTTTGGGTGGCAAAAGAGCACTTTATTGCTAGAATGGTGTCACAGAGCTGCTCTTTAACTGTAGTGGCAGTGACTCAAGTTTCTAATGACCCTGGGAGATTGGCTTGTAACATCTAAACCTGGCCCCCTCAAATTCTGAACTTGAATTGTCTTGAAATTCTCCTAAATTTAATTAGTACTAGAAACTTCTTCAAGCTGCTTAGAGCAGAAAGGTGATTGTGGTGATTTGGAAACAGGATGTAGAACGTAACTCAGATCTCTCTGGTGCTGTAGAGGCTGAAGTGGTTTCCCTTTAGGATTTTTTCTGGGATAGGGAAGTGCCTGATGCCCTGCAATCAGGTGGGGCAGAGCTTGTGACTCTGGGAATGCATGGGCAAACCCCTGGTGAGGAGCTGAGGCTTTGTCTTGACCTTCCCCTTTTCATTTGCAGTGATGGTGATGCAGAGGATGGAGACCAGGGTCCAATCTGGACATTCCCACCAACCATTCGCCCCAATTCCTTGAGCAAGCTGCACAAAGGAATGGCTCTTCATGGTTCCCAGAAGGTCTGTGTGCTGTCTGGTCTTCCTGAAGTGCAAGCTTTTTGAACTAACAAGCTTTTGGGTGCCTTAGGGAAGCCACCAGACACTCGTGTTCTGTCTAAAATTTACTTCAGTCTGGCACCAAGGGCTGGTGTTCCAGAATTGCCTCTTGCACATCAACAGAGTACTGTGATGTGTGACTTTCCTAAGAGCTGGTGAGGGGCCTGCCATGGAAGTGCTGTGAATTCACCAAAGGCTTAGTACTTCACGTGCCCTGGGAGCTTTTGCCTGTTCTTGTAATTTCTTTTCCAATTGCTTTCCAGCCTACTGAGCCCATCAAGAGGCAACCACGGTCACAGTGTCTCTCCACACTTGTTCACCCAGTTTTTGGGGAGGTGAGTAGCATCTTCTTGGTGTCTGTGCTGGTTGGAGATGAAGAGATAACCTGACATGAATAAATATATGGAAAGTATTTGGAGAAGGGAGATGCAGTGAGGTGTCTAGTAGGGTTAGGAGACTCTGAAGCATTTTTGCTTCTGTTGAGAGGGCTGGACTGTATTTGGGAAAAGTGACTGTGTCCCTGGTGAGTCCCTCCCCAAGACACTTGTGTTGGAAACAAAGCATTACCCTGTTGTCCTCGAGTGAGAATCAGATAGAGGAGTCTGATCCTCACCTGTCTCTTACCTGTGTCTTAGGCTTGCTGCTGCCTAGGCAGCTCTGGACTCTGATGTCTGTGGCTAAAGTGCAGCTTCTGTTAGGCCAGAAGGGTACTTGGACTGGCCTGTCACTGTGCATGTCCCCTGCCCTCCTGCTATGCTGCTGTCCACAGCAGAGTCACAGAGGGCAGGGTAGGTGGGTTAGAGCAGGAGTTGGCTTTGCTGGTCACTAGGGCATTTCTTGATCTGTACAGCCAGTTATTGGTAGCATGCCAAGGCCAAGGAGTTCCCTGCCATGTGTCCTCTGAAAGGCAGGCAGAGAAAATGTGTTTGGAAAACCCACCCTGTACACTGCCTTGTGTTCTGTGGAGCTGAAGTAAAAGCTGCTGTAATGATAGGATGGTGTCTGTATCAATAGAGAGGTGATTTGTCTTTCCAGCTGGGTGATATTCTCAGGGAAGAGAAGAGGAGGATAATCATAAGGAGGGGCTGGCTGTGGGCTGCAGCTGCTCTTTCCAGCAGGAGTGTAGGAAAGGAGGTTCTGCTTTGGAAAAAATCACTTGGACACTGCATGTCAGGGTTCTCTTCTTTGGGTGCTGATCACAGTGTCCCTGTCTTTGGTCCTGAGGAGTTATTCTTTTCTGGATCCTGATGGGGTGGCCTAGCAGAGAGCTGTGCTTTTTCAAGGATAGTCTCTGAACTTAACTCACTTTCCTCAGGTCTAATGCTATGTGGAGAGGGGGGTTGCTGCATGGCAGGAACCAGAGGTCATTCCAAAGAGCCGGGTCTTGAGTTTGCTCCACTTTGGAAATTGGGAGTTTATGTATCTGAGCTCTTCTGTACCCCACTGGGCTTAACTTCCAGAGGTCAGAGCACGAGGCCAGTGGTCTGGGTCTTGTAGGCCTAGACCTGTGAGATGAAACTGAATTAAAAATGTGTTGGTTCCTGATGCAGGCAGTTTGTGCAGCACAATCACAGACATCTGGGTCTCTGTCTGGTTTAGGAGCCTCCTGGCACAGAGTGCTCAGGGCTGTGAGCAGGAATGCATTTTTGTGCTTCTCCTTACCAACCTTGTATCGATTCCAGGTGGGAAGTGGCTTCTTGGATGTTTCATTTTTGCTAGTTTGACTCCCTTTCCCGTTTGTTGATCCTCCTTTCCTTTGATTAGACTTCCCTGCCAGCTCTGTGAATCTCCCAGAGCAAAGTTACATGCAGGAAGGGTTCTGGGCAGTCTCTGAAATAACCTTTTGTGTGCAGTAGAGGGGGCTTGGAAGAAAACTACTTCTCCAAGTCAGAAGTCTGCTTCACTGCTGGTTACACGTGGTGTTCTTTTCAGTTCTAATTTCCTACCAACAGCAGAATTCCTCCTCTTTGCTGTTGTGTGATTGCATCTTAGACCAGCTACGTTTGATCCCTTCTATCCATAAAAGGGCTGAAATGGAAATCGGACTGAGATGCTGTTTGTACTCTTTTATATACCTTCCCTGCATGTGTATTATTGGGTCTTAATACTGAAAATGGCCCATGGGGAGTCATTAACAGATGTGGGCAATTGCAAATCTGGAATCTTTTTGGGGCAGAGAGAGAAAATGATGTTTGGGCTTGAAGGACCAAGCAGTGAGAGGCATCCTGTAAGGGCAAGTGCAGCTCTAATGCCCTGCTGCCCTCCAGAGAGCTCTTCTGCAGTGGGAGAAGACAGGCCAGCACAGATTGCTCCCATCACAGGCTGCTGGGCAAGCTGAAGGCCAGGGGTGTGGCATCAAAGGCTGATAATAAACTGGCACCTTACCTGCAGGACAGGCCCTGTGTTTGCTCTGAGGCAGGCAGCCTTTGGTAGGGAGACATCAAATCCTTGGCTTTAGCATCACAGCTATTTTTGGCCTGAGAAATCTGTATCCGTGATGTGTGACTGAGTTGCCCTCCATGCCCCTGCCACTTCTACGTGAGCAGAGGTGCCTGTGGGTTCCTGCCACAGCTTTGTGTTAGGCAGCAGGTGCCCCACTGAGGAGGCAGCAGCCCTTTTTGACTGGGAACTGTTTGTTCACAGTGGGGGACTCGGAGCACAGGGACGGCTGCAGCCGGGGATTAGCGTTCACATTTGTCCTGCTTTCCGGAGCATGGAGAGAAGGTGAGCTCCAACAACAGGAAAGGCTGAGCCTAGAATTGCAGGCAGAGGACTGTGAGGCTTATGTAAAGCCCTTTAATCAGCACGGCCTAGTGGGAGCTTAATTGAACTGGACAGTGGTAGGCTGGCAGACGTTGCCGGTTCAGCCGGAGGTGTGACTGTTGTTCAGCTCCTTGTGTGATGGTGCGCTGGGGAAGGGGCTGTTGAATCAGTGGCTTTTGGGAAGGAGGTGGGGAACTGCTGCAGGGGGTGGGAGTGTGGGGTTTCCAACGACAGAGTCCTTCAGGGTCAGCACCAGTGACCTGTCAGGAGTTCCTTCTCGACAGAGATGTAGCCATTTCAAATTAACAACTGAAAACATGTGCAAGTAGAGGCCTTGTTGGAGTGTGCTGCTGATGAGAGATGTGAACTGAGGCAGATGCTGCATGGGGAGGTCTTGGTGCATGAGCTTCCTTCCCCTCCCTATTCCCTGGGTGAAGCTCTCTTGGAGAGGGGTATTGGAGGCCAAGAGGCTCAGGCTCCCTGGCATGGCCACAATCTGCCTTGGCCTCCCAGTCACTAGAAGCAACTGAGATTTTGGGGGCTTATTAAAAGTGATGGTGACTAACTCCTGGTGTTGGATATTTTCTGCCCTACCTGCCTGTGTGTGTCTGGGCACTGGGCTGTCATTAGCAGAAGAGGTGACTGTAGTGCTTCAGATACATCTGGAGTTCTTTGGGCTGTTACTACTCTACAAGTTTTCAGGGCTGTTGGTCCATTTCTTATATAATTTAATTTAAGAATACATCCTGGTTTGATAAGGACTTCAGTTGCCATTAGTACCTAGAGGAAAATCTGAACTCTACACATTGGATTTCCACCTTCCTGATGTATAGAAAGAGCCCTTTTTGGTTTGTTTAAGCAGAATGTGAGTGCCCTTCTGCACCCTGATGGAGTCATACTAAAAGGGAAAGGGCCTTAATGTCAGTGCTGGACTGCTTGACCAGCACTTTCTGCAACAAAGTAAGGACCAAATGCACTGTTTCTGGGTTGCAGCTCAAAGATAAGCACAAGCAGACTGGAGGCAATGTGGGAGCCATGGAGGAGCTGGAGAATGCATTCAGCTTGGCTGAGGAGTCCTGCCCAGGCATTTCTGACAAACTGATAGCACACATGGTGGAGCGGGTACAAAGGTGAGTGTCCTGGGTGTGAGCTGGCAGTTGTTTCCATAGGTGTGGGAAAGAGGTTGGTGCCAAGCAGTCAGGAGAGAGAGAAGTGAATACTGCTGACAGCTTCCTGATTAGTCTGTACATCACTTCTTTTAACTGCTTTCATTTAATGGAGCAGTTCTTCATGCCCCAGAGGTCCTTCCCTCACAGTACACAGATTTCTGTAGTGTAGATGTATGTTGCAGAGCACAGAAAGATGCTGCTGTTCACCTTCATTTTGCACATAGACATGACATCCTGCTGCTCCTGTTACCCAGGTAGCAAGGACTATGCGAAATCTCACGGAATCACTTCTAGAATAGTCAGTTTCTGTTAATATGTATCTCTTTCATTGCAGGGAATGTGCTTTACAGCACTATGTGCAGCCAGTCACTGCTTGCCCAGCTTCAGGTATACAGGAAATACACAGGAAAGTGTATTTTTCCTGAAGGGAATTACATATTGAACCAGTGAAGAAGTGTAGACTGGTAGAATTTAGTTCTTTGCTGCATCAAACTTGCCTCTGCTGCTGGCACCAGCTTCAGTCACATTCATGTGTTGCAGGCAGTAATGTCAGACCCTGATCACAGGTTTATCAGGCTTTATTTAACATTAATTTGGCTTTTCTCCCTTCCACAGCAGGCTCTCCTAAATATCATCCTCGTCTTACAGACAGAGAAACTTCCTGTTTGGCCCTCCCCTGGTTAGCAGGCTGGAAGTGTTTTGCTATACATGTGACCAAAGGAGCCATCCTGTGCTCTGCCCCTGTAGACCCAGGCTTTGCAGTCCTTACATCCTTGAACTTGGTCTTCCTGAGTGTTTATTTCTGATGGGTTTAAGTTTGTGCCTTCTAGCTCGAGTACCCAAATAGAACAGACTCATTAAGGTTGGAAAAGACCTCCAAGGTCGAGTCCAACCTGTGACCCATCACCACCTTGTCAACTAGACCAGTACACTGAGTGCCATGTCCAGTTGTTCATTGGACATCTCCAGAGATGGGGACTCCACCACCCCCCTGAACAGCCTGTTCCAATGCCTGACAACTGTTTCCATGAAGAATTTCTTCCTGATGTGCAACCTGAACCTCCCATGGTGCAGCTTGAGGCTGTTTCCTCTTGTCCTGTCACTTTTTGCCTGAGAGCAGAGTCTGGCCCCCACCTCACTACAAACTCCTGTCAGGAAGTTGTAGAGTGCAAGCAGGTCCCCCCTGAGCTTTCTTTTCTCCAGACTCAGCCCCACCAGCTCCCTCAGCCACTCCTCATCCGACTTCTGCCCCAGACCCTTCCCCAGCTCTGTTGCTCTTCTCTGGATGTGTTGGTCGGGCAGGACTCACCTTTCCTAAGCACACACTGACTCCCTGGTTGTTCTGTACGTGCCGCTGTCAGGCAAAAAGGAGCTGTAGATATTAAAGACCAAATGTACTGCCCATCCTGGAGAGCTTTTGTTTCTGTGTCATTCAAGCTTTCAAGCAACTGTGCCATGGGTCTGTGTAGATCCCTCACCTCATAATCACTTCATGCTGTGAAGAGAACACTCTCATTGTTCTGGCTCACCCACAGAGGTCACAGAAGGTGCCCTGGTGATACCTGGAAAACCTGAGTGTCTGGCTGAGGAAGGGGTGCTCACAAATGTGCATGGATGACTGCATGGCAGATGTTTCAGCATCAATGACTTCTGTCAGGCTAGGAATGACACTGCTGACAGGGCAGAAGCACAAGACACTTTCTGAGGTGGGCTTGCAAAACCTCAGAGACCCTGTTGCTTTCTTATTGTAAGACACTAGTGCTGAAAATTTCTTACTAGGTTAAAACAAAGTTGAAAGCCTGAAAGAAGTTCCACCTTGGCTTTTTGCTGAATTGCTGGGGTTTGCTTTCAAGCTTTTTTTATCCAGGAAAAGCTGCAGTGGCAATTGGGGTGGGAACAGACCTACTGAGAGTGAGCCCCTCCCCTGCAGACCCGCTGGGACCTCCCCCAGGTGAGACCCTCAAACAGCCAGAACAGACCAGTTTCCCCATTATTCATTATTTTTCCTGGCAGGTTTTCACACAGTCGGAACCACCTGACCTCTGCCCGCTGACACCCACATTCCCTGCTGCTGCTGTGAGGGGGGAAGGATTTTTTCCAGCTTCATAAGAACTACATCTTTAATCCAGACCACCATCTGCCGTTGGATGTGACATTGTGTGACGGATTCCAGGACATTTCAGAGCCTTCATTGTTATCTGCATTTTCATGGTAACCCGGGGTGGGGTTTGCGATGCAAGTACAATTTAGACCTTTTGCAGAACCCAAGATGGGTGGTCTAATTGTTTTTACAGTGTAATCAATGCAGTTTTTACTTGTTTCCCTATGGATGTGTCCATTTTGGCTTGGTTTGATTCACACCTTGTTTCTGGTAAATGCCTGGCTGCTGGAAAAAAGGGAGATTCTCTTCCACTGAGATGTGTTTCACAGGCGAGTCTGATGGGTTTAGCCTCCTGTCCTTCCTAAAGAAGTGTTTGTGAGCAGTCATGTGTGAGTGCAGGGATGCTGGGAAGCTCTCCAGGCACTGGGGCCTCTGGGAGAGCCAGAGCAGCTCTCCAGTTGTTCTGAGGGATCGCTTCAACCCCTTCACACACAAACAAAACGCTTCCCAGAGCAGCAGCAGCTGAGCTGACACACTGCTGCTCTTTCCCAGCCTGTTGATTCACAGGAGGGTGGGTTTGCTGACTGTACATTTTTTGGCTCTGGGACATCATTTTGTATTAGGCCTTGGTTCATTTACTTTGGGCAACAGCAGAACTTGCCATCAGCCTCTGGGAACCATAAGGCAAAGTGGGTACATTTGCTGTGGTAGCTGGTAGGGCTCCTGTCCTTGGTGCTTTCAGCAGCAGAGGCAACCAGACAGGCAGGCTGGGCAGTGCTGGGCTCTGAGTTGAGCAGACATGCACTGTGCAGGCCCAGCTGGGGCAGAAGGGTTAAAAAGGGGCAGTGGGAACACAGCAGCCAAAGGCATGGGCAGAGCTTTGGTTCACAAGGCAGAGAAGGGACACTGCGTAGCATTTCTTGAGGCAAGAACCTGTCCTCCAAAAGAAGGCATAAACTGGATGGCTCACAGCAGGGTGGTGGGGCTGGAGGTTCCCAAAAGCTATCTTGGAATCCTTCCCCTTCTCAGCCTTTCTTTCTGGCTCCTCCTTCACCTGGGATCTAACCTTGCTGAAGCCAGGGCTCTGCTCCAGCTGACACACTGGGGTGGTGTTTGCTTGCAGAGCAATTAAAGCATCTCCTGCTGTGTTGGTTGTTTAAGATATTCCAGCAGAGCCACCCCCAAGGAGCTTTGCTTTCTGTATCATACAAGTTTATAAAGCAAATCTTTAATTCAGGTAAGCACACAGATCTTAAATTACACTTTAAAGGTCTAGAAAAACAACCTTGGGAAAATAACCCCTGATGATAGCTGGTTGCCTAGAGAGCTGCCCTCTAATTGTAAAGAGATTCCCATGAAGTCAGCAAGACCTCAGTTATCCAGATCTTTCTGTCTGGGTGTGTGGATGATGTGGCTCACCCCAGAGCTGCTGAGAACAGAGGATGGAGCTGTTCAGGTTTGGGATTTTTTTTAAAGACAGGCCACTTGGTTAGAAACAGGGCTTGCTTTTTTTGGTACTTGGATTCAGACCTGCAGATTTTAAGTGCTCAGGAGGACCATACGTTCCCTCATCCTGGTGTGTGCAGTGTTCACTTTAGCTTATGACTATCCTTTATTCTTCCTGATGAGTAAATCCAGGCTCAGCAACACTATGAACTTGTCCCTTAGAGAAGAGGTGCTGCTGTTGGGTTTTGCTGGATCTCTGCTGCAGAGCAGTGTTCTGCTGTGGGGAGAGCCAGCTCGGAGCCTGCAGTTAGGAAGAGCAGAACAAACCCATTTTTTTCCCTCAGGAGAAGTTAATGTATAGACAGGAAACTTGGAGAGGGGGAAGGCAGAGGCTGCAGGCCAGCAGATGGGCTCCTGCTGCTTTTAAAGTTGCTGTTCATGACGGTAGCAGTCTGTGTTGATAAGGTACCTGTATCGTTACTCACACTCTCTGCAGTGTAATGAGTAAACTTTTTAAAGGAAACAATCCCCACAACCTTTGTCCAGTATTCAAAGCAACAATGAGTTTAGTTTTTAAAAACGTTGAAAGGGATCTGCCACTTTCAATAAAGTAACAAAACAAATGAGACTGGTGTAACTTTGTGTTATTAGGGGAAATGGATTGGGTCCAGCTGCTTTTCTCTGTGTCCTTCTTGGTCTTCCCCTGCATCTCCTGCCTCCTGTGCATCTAACAGTGGTCCAGGAGACAGACCCGAGTGTTTTGTGTGTGAGGAGGGACTTCAGCTGCAGGCACATCCATCTTTACTGCTGGTGCTCCAGGAAGCACACACTGCTTTGCAAAGGTGTGTCTTTGTGGTGGAGAACATGGGGGGTAGTTTGTGCTTGAGTCTGTTCATTATCTGCACTATTTAGGCTCGGGCACAACTGCAGAAGTTGACAACAGGGTATCTCTGCCTTCCTCTGTCTCCCTCTGCAGCTGGCAGGGGGTCCAAGTGCTGGCACAGGGTCACCCAGGGAGATGGTGGAGTCTTTGTCTTTGGTGATAATCTGCTGCCCAGACACAACTCTGCTTGAGCAGGGGTTGGACCAGATGCCCCTGAGAGTGTGACCTCAGGGACAGGATGAACACTTTGGAGATGCCACTTTTAAGTGTGTTTAAACCCTTGTGTGTGACCATCCTCTGAGCAGGAACAGAGGAGAAGGGCACAGGAATAAGAGGCTGAGAGAGTTTTATATCAAGATGCTATTTACTTTGAACAGTCATATTCAGCCACAGTATAACATTAATCAATCCACATGAAAACACCTAAAACAGGTAATTAAAAAAATAATAAATGAAGATGCTAATAAATTAAGTACATTTAACTTAGATGGGACAATGGTCTTTGTGACAGCGGTGGCAAAGGCTGGATCTGCAGTCACTCCAGAATGCAAATGCCAAGTGAGAAAAATCCCTGTGGATTCCCCCTCCCTGCAGTGCTCATCCCACACAGGTTTGGAGACCACACCTGAATCCTGTGCTGGCCTCTGTCGCTCCCAGTGTCACAGGGACCTCCACATTTCTCCATCCTCACAACATGCAACACTTTCCTTTGGCTTTCACTGCACCACTGCATCATTCCTTCTGCTAATGCACAAGCAGTTTTCTATCTAATAATACAAAGCAGAGTCCCCAGAGTCCATCAAAGCCACATCCAACAGCCTCTCGTGGCACTTGGCGTGTATCAGTCCTTGCGTGGAGGCACCCAAAGGTGACAGCTTTGCAAAAACAGAACAAGCTGCGAACATTTCAGATTTAATAGAGAGATTTAATAAGAGTTCACAGACACTAAAGCTCCATCTGGAATCCAGTGACTTTTACACCTTCATGAGAAATAGAAGATGGATCCCACCCCAAACTGAAAGGTAAGAATAGGGATTTTCAGAAGTCTTTGCATGACAAAAGCACAAGCAACGGTGACTTTCAGAGAGACTTGTTCTATAGTGCTTAAATGCCTTGAAAACATCACCTACACCAGAGTGGAGTGTTTGCCATCCTGTGCCTTACATAATTCCTACTACAGGATAAAGAAATGGGAGCTGTGATATGAGAGTAGCAATTGAATTGAGAGGAAAAACCATGCACCGACCCACAATATACCGACACCTCAGAGGTTTGGTTCTCCTGCTTTCCTGGACAACTGCTGCTGTTCCACGAGAGCTGCAGTCACTGTTTAGAAAGAACTGTGTGCAAGGTAACACAGCTGTGTGTCCCCACTGGTCTGAGGTGGCTGTGCCAGCAGGGTGACACTGACAGCAGCAGGACAGGGGCTGTGCAGCCAGAGACACCAAGCACGTGGGGCAGGCAATGTCTGGGAGCCAGGGAGCCCTGGCACCCACTGCTGTGAGCCAACTGCACCACTGGCAGCTGCTGGTTTTCTCCCATGTATGCTGATCATCCAGTCCAAACGTGAAAATAAAGTGGCACCTGCCTTCAGGGCAGGTGAAGGTGTTACTGTACAGGTACAACAGAACAAGAACCGTCCCACGATGTGTGCACACCAGAGCACTGCTGTTGTTGGGTTCTCTCTAAGTAGGTTCAACTGGAACAGACTTGATCCTCTTCCATGGGGAATGGATGTGATCCCCCTCTGCAGCCCCCTCACTCCCACCTTCCACACCGGGGCAAACGAGCCTCCTTGAGTCTTTGCTTCATCAGCTCCAGAGACTCCTGTTCCCACCTGCCCCTTTGGTTGGTGTTGCCAGCAGAGATCCAGCTCTGCCCCTGCATCAGTCTGTGTGACTGTCCTTCTCCTCCTTGGAAAGCAGCAGGCTCGACCTGGCTGGAGAGCTGGTGGCTCTCTTGATCACTTCCATCCACCTGCCAAGAAAGGACGTGAGAAATGCTCAGCCCTTCACTCACAGATAATCTCATCCTTTGGTTATGAGCTGTACCCCTTTACCCAAACCTCCCAAAACAGACATTTTCTTTCTTTCACAAATCTTCTAGGAAATTAACTCTTCAAATGAACAGCTTGGGATGTGGTAAATGCCCTGCAGAATATGGTTGCCATAGTCCAAGTAACAGCTCTACAGTGCTCGGAGCTCCAGAGAACTCCCACGGGAGCTCACCATGTTCTCTCCTCAGTGTTTTTCAAGGACAACAAGCTGACAATAATTGTTGCTTTTCTTACAATAAATTAGGAATTAGGCAACAGCCCTACTGATGTGGAAGAAAGCACAGCAACAGTGAAAAAAGCAAGACAAACCCATTGTGAATTAGGCATATTTCCCCTGAAATCACTACATGAGCTCAGTGGATTTAAGAGCTCAGTTAGTTGATACCGAAGCTACTCACAAGGGTGTGACTGTCCCAAGGAAGGGAGACATTGGTGACACCTCAGTGAAACCACATTCCAAAAGAACCAATATGACCCTGCATGGCAGGACTCAGTACAAGGGTTTTCAACAGCAAGTTTTTTATGTCATACATTTGACACACAGTTTGGGCCCTGCGTGGAAGCCCCTAAGAGCAATTAACTGCAATTACAGAGAATAATAATAATAATAAAATGTAATTACACAGAAAGCAGCCAAGTGAAAGGCAGCCCTGCACTTGTTACTCTCAGCCTTGTGTTATAAATCCTGCTTCCAGAGATTGAAAAGGAAAAAAAAAATCTATCTTTGCAGAACCTGGAAATCTGAGTCCCAGAGAGATGGTGGGGCTGAGCACCCCACAGCCCTTCCTCCCATGTGCCTCCCTGGCTCCAGGGAAACCCCAGACCCCTGGCACAAAGCACAGCTCACAGCCCTAAGTGCACACCCAGCTCTCCCACACACAGAGGAGCGTCCTGGCAGAGGACAGATCTCCAAATATCATTGGTGGGAAGAGGAAGGGAATGTTATTCCTGAGAATGTGCTGGAAGGTCTCTACTAGGAGGAAAGAGAGGTCTTGGGATGAACAATTACTGAGTTAACAGCAAGTTATACACCAGGACAGACAAAACAGAAAATTACCTCTCAAAGGTGTATTTGCTCTCAGCCCTGAAGAAATACACGTGGGACTTGAACTGAAGCTTGAAGACATAATCCTTCTGAATCCCATCGGCCTCCACGGGGCAGCTGACCATGTAGCCAAGCAGGGGCAGGCTGGCCAAGGGATAATCGTCCTGGAAGAGTCCAAAAGGCCACCCTCAGTGGCTGCCACCCTGCTCAGCCCAATGCACAGGCACACTCCTGTGCCACAGGGAAGGGCTGTGCACTTCTGTTTAGGAGAGGATGGGAGGAGGAGCAGCCTGCCTCTTGTGCAAGGCCACCACCAGCTTATCATGGAACCTTCCCCCAACTCCTTTCACTGTTTGTAAAAACTTCTGTTCCACTGCCCATTGCTACCCCCTGGGCTCCCTCTTCCCTCTCTGCACCCTTTCTGTGGAACTCCAAGCAGAGATCTGACAGAAAAGGTAAAATAACCCTCCCAAATGAAATGTGCCCTCAAGGCAAGAAGCCAGACTAACCCAGTTGTTGGGCTAATAACATGAAAAGGTTGAGCTGCAACACAGTTTGTTATGAAGCAGGTGCTGAATGCGCCATGGGCGGGAAAATCTCTGGAAGTCTGTTGAGCTGAGCTGAAGCCCAGAAGGGAGAGAAATGGGCCAATACTGCCCAAATGCTGCCAGGCCCATCACCTCCTTCAGCCACTGCATTAGGAGACCCACAGAAGGTCAGTACCATCAGAACTGGAAATCCTGATTAAATTCCACAGGAAGGGCCCAGAGCCTTTCAGAGATCAGCTTCATTATGAATCACCTCCTCTTCCACTTGTCCTTCAAACAGCAGTGAGCTGCCCCTGGAGTTGAAAGCCAAGGACCTCCAGGTGATGCTAAACACCATCCCCTTACCTACACCTGCTCACCTGGTGCGTTTTGTAGAAGAACAGACAGAAGTTGGTGAAGACAACCCACAGTTTCTGCCAGCCATTGCTGTTCTTGAACTTCCTCAGCAAATATCCAGAGAGCTGGTTCTAGCACAGAAGGAAAAGAGAACTCCTGTGAGACAGACCACAGGTTGCCCTCCTGCTGCAGGTAAACAGCCCAGGGCTGCCTGCACCAATCACTCCTGTGCTTGCTCTGCAGTGTTAAAGGCCCCCCAGGTTGGTGACAGTCACCAGGGTCCAGCCCCTCAGCCACCCTTTCTTATTGCACAGAACCCACTGCATGAAAAGGGAAATAAAGCAGGAGAGGAAACAGAGGGTGGCAGGGCTGGGGATAAGCAACATGTGGCAGCTACACAAAGCCAAGCTGGTGTGGAAATGGGCAGCAGAGAGGGGAACACCACTGCCTTGGCTTCAGTCAGGAGGAAAAGGAAACCTGTGGCATGGAAAGACAGCGCAGGGATTCTGTAATTTGGAAAAACAGACTGGATACGTGGCAGATTTATACAGAGAACCAATTTGTGAGGAATAAACAGAAGGGAATCCTGTCTCAACAAGGCAATAGTAAACTCTGCCACTGAGGATGACCATCTGCACACCAGCAGTTAGGAGGCAGGACATTTTTCTGGGCATCCCATGGCTCCTCCCCACCAGCACAGAACGTGAGAGGCATCTTTACCTGGATCATGCACAGGTAATCAGACAGGGATAGGCTCTGGTTCCGGTACCAACAAACATGGGTGATTGTGTTGGGTCGTTGGGCCTGGCCCAGCAAATAGCGAGGAGGAAGCTCTGGAGAAACAGCAAGAGAGCAGAAAACTGAGCAGAGAAAGGGGGAGAGAAAGAGAAAAACAGAATGTTAGGCTGAGAGAAGTGATGCAAGAAAGGTGGCTGTTAAAGAAAAAAGACTGCGAAAAAAAGGACGTTGTTAGAACATGGAACAGATCAGAGCAAGAGAAGTGCAACAACTCACAGGTTCAATCCCAAAACCTGCAGCAGGGTGGGCTCCTTACCCAGGCCAGAACTGCCAGATGGTGCCTTTCCCAAGGGCATCAGCAGAGAAAGGCAAGCCTTTCCTCTCCTACAGAAACCAGCTCAAGTGCCCAACTGCTGGACCCCAAGGCCAGGTCACATCTACAGCATTTCCCTTACCCAGCAGAGCCATGTGCTCTCTGTATCAGGAAACCCCAGGACCTCCAGTGGCCAAACTCCATCTATTCAACAAGTTTCTCAAGAGCAGGGCAGGCAGGCAGGGGCAGACAGCAGCACCACAGCCTGCTGCCCTATTGCTTCTGTCCAGTTAGTGACCTCCTTTTCCTCTCTGCAGTATTTATGGTCCTTCCCACTACTGGAAGCCTTCCAAGCATGCCAGCCTCTAGGAAGGTGTCAAACTGCTGCCTGAAGTGAAACCTCAGAGGCAGGACAAGCAGTGTGTGCAGTGCTGAACCAACCTGTCTGGAAAACTGCAGGATTCAGTGCCCAAACGTCCCACCAGTGCCACACTGGGCCACGGCAAGATCCAAAGTATCAGAGAATCACAGAATGGTAGGGGTTGGAAGGAACTTTAAAGCTTATCTTGTTCCACCCCTCTGCCATGGGCAGGGCCACCTTCCACTAGCCCAGGTTGCTCAGAGCTTCATCCAGCCTGGCCTTGGACACCTCAGCAGAGACATAATAGCATAACATGATGAAGCCATGAAAAGGCACTTGGCTATTCAGTCCTGACAGCAAAGGAAGGGCAGAGAAAGGTGTATTCCCTCTGAACTGAACACCCTCTTCTTAACTCTGTGTGCAGTACAGCATCTAACCAGAGCTCAGCACAGCAGAGCCAATCTCCAAAGGAAAATATCATAGAGAGGTAACTTAGAGAATCATAGAACCCCTAAGGTTGGAAAATACCTCCAAGATCATCAAGTCCAACCTTTGACCAAATCCCACTAAACCATATAGTGAAGTGCCACATCCACACATTTTTTGAACACTTCCAGGGATGGTGATCCCAACGCTGCCTGAGCACCCTGCTCTCATGCTTAACCACTCTTTCAGTGAAGAAATTTTCCCTGATATCCAATCTAAACCTGCCCTGGCATAGCTTGAGGCCATTTCTTCTTGTCCTGTCACTTGTTCCCTGGGAGTAGAGTCCGACCCCCACCTGTCCATCCTCCTGCCATGGAGTTGGAGAGGGTGAGAAGGTCTCTCCTGGGCCTCCTTCTCTCCAGGTTGAGCCTGAATTGTTCCTCATCAGACCTGTGCTCCAGACCCTTCTCCAGCTCCATTGCCCTTCTCTGGACATATTCCTTTTCTCCAAGTTGAGCCTGCCCATCTCCCTGAATTGCTCCCCATAGGACTTGTACTCCAGACCCTTCCCCAGCTCCATTGCCCTTCTCTGGACATGCTCCAGCCCCTCAATGTCTTTCTTGTCATGAGAGGCCCAAAACTCAGCCCAGCATTAGAGGTGCCTCACCAGTGCTCAGTGTAGGGAGATGGTCAGTCCTCCAGCAAGGAGGACACAACCCAAAAGAAGAGCTCAGTTCCAGGATAATCCTCAGTGTTGGGGAATGGTCAGTCCTCCAGCAAGGAGGACAATTCCCAAAGGAACAGCTCAGTCCCAGGATAATGCTGGGTGTCCTTTAACCTTTCCCTGCTTTGGTGTCCCCGCTGACACAAAGCCCTGCGGCACAGAGAGCGCAGTGTGAGCACAGACACACAGACATGCAGAGAGGGGACGAGCATGCAGTGAGTGGTGCTGGATGATCTGTGCTCCCCCAGCACACAGAGACGCTGCCAGGAGAGGTGGAGGAGGCCCAGGCAGGACGGGCAGAGTGGGGCGGGCGCTGCCCTGCGGTACCTCGACGGCCACACTGTGGTCGGCCATGGAGACGCTGGTGTTGCGGTACCAGCACACGTGCATGGTAGTGTTGGCACGGTGGTGGCTCTGCCTGTCCAGGGAGCTACGAGAGGAGTGTATGTCATCTTCGGACTCCTGTTCTAGAGAGACCTCATCAGAGGATCCTGGGGGAGGAGAATGGGGCAGCAGTTTAAGAACACTGTGCAACACAAAGAGCAAGAGAAGCTGAGAGTCCTGAGAGAGGCTGTTCTCTCTTGCCATGGTGCAGATTTAAATATGTCAAGTTGAACGGGTTACACAGCTCCTACGACCACTCTGAGCAGATCAATCTGACTTTGTTACTCTGCTCTGCCTGGGGCAGCTGATTCATAGGATCAGTTGGAAGAGACCTTAGCTCTTACCTCATTCCAAATCCCTTATCTCATTCCAACACCTTCCA
The DNA here is from genome assembly GCA_013396695.1 of Sakesphorus luctuosus. Lineage (NCBI taxonomy): Eukaryota > Metazoa > Chordata > Aves > Passeriformes > Thamnophilidae > Sakesphorus > Sakesphorus luctuosus. The sequence continues at coordinate 1,477 of VWZD01007811.1, read as the reverse complement.
CTAGAATAAAATCACAGAATGGTTTGACTCAGTGCTGTGTCAAACAAAAAAAAAAGCCCACATTTCATCTTGAGTTGGAGGAACAGCAGAGTGCTCCAAGAAGAAGGGATATTCCATGTTTCAGCACAGCCATAACACCACCAGACAGGCACAGGAATACTGGGCTGTAACAGCTGACCTCCAAAGGCACCACAGGTTGGACAGAAAAAATCACTACATGGTTAAATTGAGAATAAGAGATAAATAAGGACCTTATAAAATTAACAGTTCTGCAGTGGGAGGATCTCTGCTGCATTTAAAGCTACCTTAAACATCAGTCTAGGAAGACAAGCATATTTCTCTTGATTAAAACCAAAGCCCCATTAACTCTCCATTACAGTATGAATTATAAAAACACTTCATTTATGTCATCAAATTGCCAGCAGGAAAGGTGAAGAGGACAGGACAGCTGCTGCTTTCCAAGGAGGCAGGAAACACCACTTACTGTTGGAGCGGTTGCACACAGAGTTTTCCAGAAGCATCTCGGATTTCTCAGTAGATTTCTTGGCCATTTCAATTGCCACATTCAGGTCTTCCATCCACTTGCCCATCTCCAGGCGTGTGCTGCAAGGGAAGCAGTGGGAATGGGGATGCACCAGCCTGGAGCTGGGACTGAGTGTCCCTGTGCTGAAGGGAGGCACAGCTCACTGCCCACAACAAGGGGAAGGCCTTCCCATTAGACCAAAAAAAACCAAAATTAGAGTTTCTCCAAAGCAGGAGCTTTCCAGAGAGGAAACTGAGCTCATACAGCCTTCACCTCTATACTCAACCCTCAAAATAAGACTAAACTAACCATTAAAGACTTGGATTTACAGCAAAGAGAATGAACAGACAGCTAGAGGAGCACAGAATATCCCCTCAGGAGCTTTTGGTCTCAGGAGAGGAATCAAACATTTAGGGGATGAAGGAGTATGAGCAATGATTTTTTTTTGAAGGATAAAAGGTAACCTGAAAGACAGCCCATCTTCTAAAGGGGATCTGACATCTCACAGGAGGAAAACCCAGAGTGCAGGAAGAAGAGGGTTCCTTCACCCCTCACAGGTTTCACAACAGGATGAGAGATCCACAGTTCCTCAGTGTGTCTCTGTGTCCACAGGTATGAAACAGTGGGAGGTGCCTTTAACCAGGGCCACATTTCTTTCTTTCTTTTTTTTCTTTTTGGTAACCATCTCTTTTTTCTGAAAGTTTTTAATTTAGATTGAAAATTCCACACATGGTCAGTCTAAGCCCAGTAGTAATTTTTATTTTTGACAGGTAACCTTTGAGCTATTTCAAAGCTATGACAAGGTAAAATTATATTTATTTTTCCAAATTTAAGACTCCTTCAAGCACCTTTCAATTTGCAGCTGCTGAGAAAAGGTTGATCTTAAAAAAAAAGGATATTTTCAGTTGTTATGCTGGAATTAAAAAAACCACATCTGCATATCCAAAGTATTGG
>VWZD01007810.1:144499-155464 GCA_013396695.1 Sakesphorus luctuosus | reverse complement strand
GGGGAAGGGCGAGGGGAGGAATGTATTTAGCTGGAGTTTCCTGTTTTTCACTTTGTGGTCATTAATTCTTGTTCTGTCACTGGACACCACTGAGAAGAGCCTGTCTTTGTCTTTGCTACTCTCTCCATTTGATGTTTATGTGCATTGATAAGGTCCTTTTGAGCCATTTTTTTCTCCAGGTTAAACAGTCCCAAATTTCTCAACCTCTCCCTGTATGTCAGATGCTACAGTCAGTCCTTTAATATTCTTTAGGTCCTTGGCTGACCTTTCTCTAGTTGTGTCTCACTAGGGACAGAAGAGGGGAAGGATTATTCCCTTTGAAATGCCAGCAACACTCTGATACAAAACTGCCTAACACAGCCCATAAGGCTAGTAACTCTCTTTTCCAAAAGCAACACAAACAATTTGGTGTCCACCTGGATCCCCAGGTCCTTCTCTACTCAAATATATGTGCTTTGGTACCCGATCATGCTGATTTCACAGGTATTTGAACCTTCTCCATTGTGGTCTCCCCAGTGCTTTTTAATGTTCATTTGCTCGCAAGAGGTCCCCTTCAGCCCCACTTTGCTGATTCACAAAGACTTGTTCATCCACATCACTGTTCACCCTTTACTTTCTAATGAAATTCATCACTTCTTCACTTGACTGTTCATCATCTCCCTCCCTTGTTCCTAATCTAACCCACACTCACCAGCATGGTAAGACTGTTGGTGAAGATGCTGTCTGGGAAGATGCTGCTGCCCTCCTTAGTATTGTGGTTCCCTCCTTAGCTTTCCTCTGCTCTTAGTGTAGTGCTGGACCTACAGTTCAGGGAGTACTTTCTTAAAAGACAAATCTGAGCTATGCTAAAGCATAAACTAACCTGAGGCAGTAGAAGATGGGGCGGTAATAGTTATGCATAAGTAATAGAAGTTCAGTAGGAGGGATTTTTTAATTAATCTAAATATAAGCAGTAATACTCTGCCTGAAGAATGGCAAACATAATGGGCAACAGGAAAAAAAAGGGAAATAAAGGTGATTCCTGCAATTACAGGACTCTAAATTTGACTTAAATGCTTTGTAAAGTATTATAACTGTTCTTGAAAGAAAGAATAATTAAGGACACAGACAAAGGAAAGTGTGTAAATTACCCACATGATTTTTCAAAGGTTTCAGCCTAATCTAACACCTGCACATTTTAAGAAGTGATATTTCAGAGAATGTGAAGCAGTGTATTTAGTACATGTGGATTAAAAAAACCCAACCCAACCCAACCCCAAACCCAAAACAAAACAAAACAAGAAATCAGTGCAAAAACCTCCACCATGAAACAACTCCAAAGAACGAGTACAGTTTCCTACAAGAAATTACTGCTGAAGGAAGAAATGATGAACATTAGTGTGAGAATAGTAAGTCAATAAAGAGCTGACTAAAGAAGAAACTACAATAGCTTGTATTAAAAGAAATTAATTTGACTAGAGAAGAACTGCTATTTGTGTTCTTCTGACATCAGTCTGAGACTGGTTCCACTTCATTTACCAATGACCTAGAGATAAGAACTAGGTAAGTGCTCATCCAAAATTTTGGGTGGAAAAATTGCAAGGCACTGCCAATATTAGGGAGGACTGAATCATCATTTAAAGAAAATTGTTGAATCCAGTTGAAAAGTTTAGATGTGGGTTGACATTTAAGAATGCAGGAAGGAAAATAACGAAGTTTGGTATAAACAGGGAAGACACTGCTTGAATGCAAAAGACAAACTACCTATAGGTTTATGTCCTGCCTGTCCTTGTCCTGTCCTATCTCCTTGGCCTGATGTCCATAGATGAGGGACAAGGTTTGCCCGCTGTCTATCCTCCTCCTGCCTGGAGCGTGGTAGGACAGGCTCTGGCCCTGAGACTTTGCTGTGTCCCCCATCCCAGCCCCCAGGAAACCAATGACCTTCATGGTACCCAGTTACTGACTTGTAGTATTGCACGTGATTTTGGACCACTATGACCATTACATCAACTTTATGAGTAAACTGTATATTTACATATTTTTCCTACTTTTTTTTTTTTTTACTTCCTAGGCATGCAAAATTACAACAGATGTTGCATCCTTTTTTTCCTTGAAGCTGATTTAAAATTTAAATACATTTGTGAACGCAATTAAAGAGTGTTTTGTTGGTATATGTTGAGGTTTTAGTTGTCTCCCCTTTCCATCCCTTTTGTATAATGATAAAAGTTAATGGTACTTAATGCAGGGATTTAAAAAATGCAAAAACAAAACCAAAAGGACATGAGAATGAATGGAGGAGCCAGCAGATGACAAAAGTGCACAGCACAGATACCTCATCTCTAGCGATGCCTGTTCAATTAGTGAGCTGTCCCATTCTATCTCTCTATGTTATGAGGGGCATGGGTGAAGCTAAAATAGACTGGGAAAGACCACCTTTATGCTGATATTTACCTTCATTTTAATTCTAAAGTATTATTTTGTTTGCAGTTTAATCAGCACCAAATGCAATCTGTTAGAAGTCGTCTGGGCAGCGCAGTTGTGGTGTCTCCTGCTGTGCCCATCCTCACCTATGCCCAAAGCTGGACAGGCTCTTCTAAACCCTGATGATTTGCATATCTGGCAGTTGGTTTTTCAGTTGAGATGCTGATTGGATTTTTGTTCTTGGAAATGATGATTGTAAAAGTAGCTTCTGATTATTATCTACAAGGATTTGCTTGTTCACACAGTGTGAAAATATCGAGCCTGATCCTGCTGCTGAGCTTTGTCAGTTCTCACTGGTGTAAGCAAACACTCACCACCTCCAGTATCAGACACTGAAACCTTCGCCTACTGAACCACTCTGAGTTGGGCGGGGCGGGGGGAGGCAGAGATTATATAGAAGGTAGCATGTGCAGGAATGTAAACCTGAAATACACAGATATGTTCCAGCAGTAGGGTCAGAGATGCTTATAGCTTTATTCAGATTTAATTGTCCCAATAGTGCATTAAGAATCAACAGAGCCAGAATTTAACCACATGTATTGAACCTGATGATCCTTGTGGATCACTTCCAACTCAGAATACTGTGAGACTCTGGGATTCTGTAATACTACATTTGAAAATTAATCTTGAGTTGATCAATACCTACAGTACAATTTTCATGGTTTTGACAAAAAGAAGAGTGAAATATCACAAAACCCAAGGTAAGAATCATAAGAATTGGTCACATAATATTTTTCACTTTAATCTGGGAAAGAATCCTCTGACTCAATGGCTCAGTCTCACCTCATGCAGCACTACAATATGTCCATATACGAGGGAATAGCACTAATTCTGTGGGTGATAATATCAAGGTATTACTTGAAATTTTGGAATTTGGATATGCAATCAGGCTCAGACTCTGAAGAAATATGAGATTAAATTTTATAGTACTATGCAGGTAGACCATGTGAGAAAAGCTGGCAATTTACACATCTGAAGGCATCAGAGGGAAAATTTGCACAATGTTCCATTTTTCATTTCTAGGCAAAAATTATAAAGGTAAAGGTATGTAAGAACCAAATCACCTTGAGATTTCAGTTATCTTTCATGAGCATCTCAGCCAATTTTTTAATACTCAAGGTATTTTAATAATCTCAGAGATGTTTACCCTGTAGAATCATTTTGAGCTGTATCTTGCTTTTTCCTTAGTTCAAACCTGATTTCTGCTTCCATTAGGGATCAGAATATGTGTTGATAATGAAGCCTGTTTGTTAAAAGCACAAATAGAAATGGACACCAGTGAAAATTATGTAAATGTCTTACAGTTCAAATACTGATCATCTAGAACCTGTTTTGCATATGCCAAATTCATTTTTCCTCTGAAGAATTATTGGATTTTTATCAATTTTCATCTTCCATCCTCAGCTGAATTTGAACTAGGAAACCTAAATTACAACTTTAAGTTGCAAGGCTTGGATTTTACATTAAACCCCAGCACATATCCAGTCCAAAACGTTCTCTCCTGTCAAATGATGGAATTTTTAGTGGGATTAGGAAACAGCATGACACTCTTTATTCAACAAACAAATTTGACATTCAAATTATACCACATCTCCATGTTGCAATGACTTAACCTTTGTGTAACTCTATGTGTTGATTGCTTTTCTTCTTGTTTGTTTAGATCTCTCTCTCTCAAGTCAGAGAGGATGAAGGACTATGGACAGTGCACAGGTCAACTTAAAGAGCTCTGAAAAGATCCGCTTTGCACCCTCACACATTACCCCCTGCAAAATATACAAGGGATTTAAATTGTGGGACCTAATTCTAGAGAGGATTACAATACAAAAATGTAATGAAAAATATTATGTTCTCATGAAAAGGGTAATAATTGGACCAGAAAATAGTATAAATATACTATAGAGTCATTACAATTTTAAATCTTCAGTCTTATGGTCTTCAAAATTTGTGCTACTGGTGAGCATTGTATTTTATGTCATCAAGTCCATTTAAATTGCTTTAGAATAAAAATCGACCATTCAGGATTTAATTCAAATTCTGAAGGAACACTTGACTCCTGATTACAATTTCAATTACCTGCATTTCCTAACTGTTGATTTGTACATATTGCTATCAAGTTCTTTGCTTTTCTATTCATTACATATAATTGCTACTTGCACTTTTTCTCCAATATGTTTTAGCATGGATTCCTACAGAAAAGAAAGCTTCTGTAATCACCCTGTGATTGTGTTTGTGGAAGGGGTACATTTTATGCATTTTCTAGGAAAAAAAATACTTTTAACCTATTCATGAGTTAGAAAGAAATTCGACATATACATAAAGGTTCCTGGGTTACTAAGTTCCCATAAGTTTTATGAAATAGGAATTTGTGGAGAGGCTTAGACCTCATTAAGAGAAAAAAAATGCTTTGTAAATTCATTTATTTGTAGATATCAGAAAATTTCCTTCCGAGAATATTTTTCTGAATGACCTGGGAGAACAGTTTCTATCAGAGATTACAGAGTATTTCATACAATGTCTTTGAAATACCAAGCTACATCAGGTCAACTGCTTTTAGCTGAGAAATACTCCTTTTGAAGCTGCAGAAACTTGCAGGTTTTTTTTCATAGTGTATATAAGAGAAAAGCTTTCAATACATCTTCCACATTTTAGAAAAAAGTTTTGTCTTGTCTCTTCTATATCATACCATGACAGTGCCATAGGAAAATTGTATTTATGACTGAAAAATCACTTTAAAATAACAAATGAATGTAAAAGGGAAATTAACAAACATATAGCAAAGTGGAGAGAGGAGAAATGTCAAATCTATTTTTATATTATTTTTCCAGCTAATACAGAAAGAAGGAAATGGTGAAAAAATGGTATTTGAAAAGAATTACATTTTAGTGTTCTTAAAACCCTAACCAAAACAGAATTAAAAAAAAAAAATTAGAATTACCATAATGAAAATTATGTGTTTTGCCAAGTATAATTATGATCCTATCTCTGATCTCAGAAGACAAACACAGAAGAAAGAGATGTAGAATGTATAATAAGAGAGTTTGTAAACACAAAATATGATACTTTTTAAACATCTAATTTGAAGATGATACTTGATCACATTCAGAAATGCAATTACTTCCTTACTTGGAAACTGATAATGGTCTTTGCTCAGCAAGCTGTGCCTGAGGAAGAAATAGGAATTATAAATGACTCTGCTCTCTGACTTAAGAAGAGTAAAATATGCAATATACCCATAGATTGACAACTGTCCTCTGTGGAGAAAGTGATTAAATCTTCTACATGCTATTCCTTTGCTCACAGAAATTCAAGTTCTGTCCCAGAAAGGAAACTGTAACTCCTAAGGTAGCCTGGATTTATACTTATTAGCTGAATAGTGTGCTTCAATTATCCTTCAAAAGCTTTACTGGATTGGTTGGTTGAGGGGGGTTTGTTTGGGGTTTTTTGTTTGTTTGATTTGTTTTGGGTTGGGGTTGGTTTTGATTTCAACTGTTGTTGCTTTGTTACTAGTTTAAAAAAAGACGTTTAACTTAAAAGAGTATTTATCTAATCTGCATAGGCACTCTGGAATTTTGTAAGTTCCTTATCGACACTCTCATGTTCTATGGAAATAAGATTCAGGGATTCAGAACTGATATTTTAAATCTACATCTAAAAATCTGTAGGTAGTCAGGCACTTGGCAGCTGCTAGCCATACCTGCATTAGGATACACAAAGGAAGAAACAGGAGAGAAAGACAGAAAAAAAGACTGTGAGCCCTCCTTTGAGATGAGTATCTTAATTGTTCCTCCATGAGACTGCATTCATTTTTCTTTTTAACTATGGCCCAACAAATACTCCAAAAAAAAAAAAAAGAAGAAGACAAAAGGACTACAGGCTGATTTACCCTGTATTTGCTTACAAGCAATCAACATGCATCAGCCAAGCAGTAGAAACTGTGTAAGAAACTTTTCTCGAGATGGATACTGTTCGAATGAAATAATGAGGTTTCCAATTCTCTTAAATAAACCACCAGATTAAAAAGCAGTTGTTTTGCTACAAAGCCATGAGCACGGATCCTCCACTCCTTTCTCCAAAGGCAGTTGTTGAGCATGGAACAAGTGGGTTTTGCTGTTTGGAGGAGCAAACATGAGGTGAAACATGAGATCAGCGTAGGCTTATTCTTCAGTATGTTGTTTCAGCCTTTGAAATCAAGTGCAGTTTATGGGTGCCCAGAGGCTGGGGGAGCAGAACCATCACACCTCGGAGGGACACACAAAAGTGTCTTTAAACTACACTCCTCTTATCTGTTATGCCAGTTGTTTGGGGTTTTCCCCCCTCAGGCTTGCAATGAACAAAACCAGTCCTCCTTACCTCTTACTTTTACCCATTAGAACCAGGTAAAATATCTAATTTAAGGTAAGCAAGAGACAATCAAGCCCACTATAAGCTCAATAATTCCCCAGAAACCGAAGTAAAGAACAATTTAGTGCAAAATTAGACCTTTTACAATTGCAGATCAAGTTTTATGCATTTAAAGACCCTGATTCCCTACTGCATTACTCAGCATCATTGCTGTCAAACAGCAGGAGCATAGCTGAGAGTCATTCTCTAGGTGTTGTGTTAGCTCCATAAAACATGCCATAACAACTCAGTCCCTATTGATTTCAAACACCATGTCCTAACAAAGGGAAGGCACTGAGGGCCAGCAGACCAGCATTAATCATTTCCTCATGGACAACAGTATGGACACCACTGATATTAGTTTAATAGCTCACAGGAATAACCAGAGGAGTCTCCCCAGCGCTAGATCAGGCACTTTAATGGAACTGTCAAACACTGTCTGACTCTTTGCTGCCTGGTACCTGATTAGCCATTTATGCAAATGCTTAGAGACCATAAACAGCCTTACCATTCATAAAGAGGTAACACTTTATGTCAGTAGCCACAGTGGAAGGAACTGCAGATTCATATATTAAGAGCTTATACAATCTTTTTCTTTTACCTACAGGATAATTGGAAGAATAGAGCAGAACAATTTGTGCTTAATCATATCAGAGCCACTGCAGCTCTCTAGTGATTTAACTCCTCCCTTAAAAGCAACGGTGTTGAACATATGCTAAAACTGCAGCATCTCTGATGTCATACTTAATTGTCTCCTCTCTTACTAAAAAGTCTCTTTATGAGCATTGCAGTGCTGTATGAGGACTTACACTCTCAAGCCTCATGCTGGTCTATTCCACTACCTATTTATTACATTTAGTTAGAGAATATAGCGCTGACTCAAAAGTGCTGGAATGCCTTGAAAAGCACAAATATATTACTTTTCTGCTTCTGAGCACATGGGCTGTAAGCTCTACAATTTTCTTAATTGTCTAAGACCTTTTGCATTCTTGTTTCTTTTTTTTCCATCAATTGAACATGAATCTCCTACAGAAATAAGAAGTGCTGACTTTATGCTTGAGCTTTCATTCCTTTTCTGGAAGAAAGCTAGCAGGAAAATACTACACTTGTGAGAATAAATGTACAAAAGCATGCATAGGTTCCTATATTTTATTTCACGCAGAGAAAACACAATGAGGAACAAATACATAAGAGAATGTAATGAGCTATGCAGGCTTTCAGGGTTTGTAAAAACATTTTTATTTCTAATTTTAGATCATCTATTGATATGTTTAAATGTTCACAAGGGTATGGAGCTGCAAGAACTCTTGAAGACTTTTAGTATTAGTGCTGGGTTTCTACACTTTGGTATGAAAGTGTGAGCCTAAAGGTGGATGGTGATGTAGTCCAGAAGACTTTACGACCTACTTACATTTTCTTCATAGTCTAAAGGATGCTTAGAATACCTGATAGTCAGTCTCTGCTTATGTACCTACGTTTATGTGTATGAATGTGAAGACAGCACATGAATATTTGCGGTGGAATTCTGTGGGGATATAAGGATATGTCTGATGGAACAATACCCCTGACAAGGGTAGCCAGCAGGACTAGGACCTGTATAATGATGCATCATTTAGACTGTTAAATGCAGAAAAGCAAGGAGAGATGAATGTCACAGAGCAAGAACAAGTGATTACTCACTTGTAAAAGGATGCAATCTTTCAGAGACTTAAGAAAAAGAAAAGCAACCATCAAAACCACCATGAAAAGTGTTATTCTTAGTGGAAGCACATTTTCAACACTGGGGTTTTTTTTCTGAGTCTGAAGAGTTCCTGCACATGCATGACTTTCTGATACTTTCTAGAGCAGGTACCTGCAAAATGAAGTCTGTGTTCTTTGGTCATCAGTATTTGCCCTCTGTTTGGTAGCGATGACTGATTCCTAATGTCATGTAACTAATGTCCTAATGTATATTATTCTGATAGAAGGAAACTTGAAAAGGTTGTGCTGTAGTAAAAATATCTTAGCTCCAGGAAACACAGACCATCATGGCTACAGGAGCCTTGCTGTAGATCCAAACTCTTCTGTTTCTTTCATCTCAAGACGTGTTGTGAGATGCTGGATTCGAATATCATTGAATTACCTATTTATGTGGATCAGAGCCAACTCACTGTGAGTGTGTGTGTGTGTGTGTGTGTGTGTGTGTGTGTGCGTGTGTGTGTGTGTGTGTGTGCGTGTGTGTGTAAAGGCTGGGCCTGCAGGCCCAGTGCCAGGTCTGTCCACATGGCAAGTCCTGCAGCCAACACGGGCTCTAGGATTGGAAGGCTCATGCCATGAAAGCTGCATAGGGCACCTGTCAATGAGTAAGGCCTGCCCAGTAGCCTGCCCCCCACCACGCCCCTTGGAGCTTCTGATTGGCTTTGGCAGCCCTCTCTGTGGCTGAGGAACACTTGAGTGGTCAGTGAACTGGATGTGCTGCCTGGGAGGTGTGGCCAAACCATACAAAAGAGGCACACAGGGTCTCCATTTTGAGTTGAGAATTTCTCTTCTGAGTGTTATGTGATCCATTGGATCTTGGTGGTAACTAATTTTCTCTTCTCTCTGTCTCCTCTATTTCTTTCTTTTTTAATCTCTTTTCTTCCTTTACTCTTTTCTTTCTCTTGTAGGTAACCAAACAAATGAGTTGTGTTTTACTAAAGCTGGTGTATTGATTGCTTTGTGGTGGGTGCTTTTGTGAGCAGGGTCTTTGTGCTGGGTGGTTTGGTGAAATACTTATATTCCTTGATTATATTTTATCCTTGTAAGATCTTTTGCCAAAATGTCTTATTTTGTCACTAAATTATCTTAGAGAAAGTGTAGCAGCATTTTCTCCAGATATGAATTTGGGATAATAACAAACTAAAGGCTTTTCAAAAGTTCGGTAAGCAAACTTAAAAGTCTTTCCCAGTTAAGTGTGAGGCTTAAAACTGGAGTGTTACACATGTCAATCAGAGGTGTCTACTATGGCAGAAGAATTCCGCCTTTGATGTCAGCAAGAAGTGGTATTATTTTACTGTGTGCAGTTTTGGGCAACAGAATATAGACTATAAATCTATTAGAGAGCATCCAATGAATGGCTATGAACATGATGAAGGGTCTAGAGGAAAGATGTATCAGGAGTAACTGAGGGTGCTTGGTCTGTTCAGCTTGGAGGAGACTGAGGGGAGACCTCATCACAGTCTACAGCTTCCTAACGAGGTGAAGTAGAGGGGTAGGCATGAAGTTCTTCACTGTAGTGACCAGGGACAGGACCCAAGGGAACAACATGAAACTTTGCCAGAGAATATTAGGTTTGGGTATTAGGAGGTTTTTCACTCTGAGGGTTGTTGGGCAATGGAACAAGCTCCCCAGGAAAGTGGTCATGGTACCAAGACTGCTGGAGTTCAATCAGTGTTTGGAAAATGCTGTCAGACACACAGTGTGATTTTGGGGGTTAGCCTGTGCAGGAGCAGGAGTTGGACTCGATTATTTTTGTTGGTCCATCTTACTCAAGATATTCTATGATCTTTTTGTTAGTAAAATTTGGGCGCCTAGTTCAATGCATTACATGGACAGGATAGGGTACAAATTTTTTTTTTTTTGCTATGCCTTTATATTGTCTATATAGGGATTTCTACCTCACAGCTTCGATGAAGAGTCACCCCCTATAACTTCAGCTCGTATATACAAACTCCCTACAAATCACAACCCTCCATCCAGCTTTGATTGTGTTTTCTGTTCACAGTCCAAGGACTGAATGAGTAAATGATGACATCTGCAGTTTTTCCACATATAGTAACAATACAGCTTTCTGTGTTCTTGGAGCTTGATACTCATAATGCTGAATAATTACATTAAATGAAAATCAGGTTACAGATTAATGAACATTTTTATAGGGTCATGGCTAATGATAAACAGAAAGCAGGAGATAAAGGAATGACTTCAACATGCATGGCCCCTCCACAGCACTGGAATGACATTATTTCCATGATATTTGTTTCCTCTATTACATAATTGGTAGCTGAAGAATTTATTAAAAAATCACAGATGAAACAACATAGAGTTCTATGAAGATGTCAAACACAGAGCACATATTATTTTTCCAAGTATTGAAATTTTGCGGGGGGG
>VWZD01007810.1:121667-144493 GCA_013396695.1 Sakesphorus luctuosus | reverse complement strand
TACAAGTTTGATATTGTGTGGGGGGGGGGGGGGATTGTCTAAAAAAATTGGTTAATGAAATGAACTTTTCACAGATATCCTCTTTGCAAAAAGAAACACTGTGATTTCTTACTCTCAAGACTAAGGACCATATTGACTAACACATCTATTTTTCCAGTCAGCTCCTAGAAAATGGTTTGAAAATTAAGACATTTAGTTCAGGGCCTGATCCTGTACTCACCTTACCTGACTTCCCCTTCTGCAATGGGCAGGTATTATATGTGTTTGATTTTCAAACTAAAAAAAAAAAAAAAAACAGAAAAAAAAAAAAAACAACCACAAAAAAAAAAACAAAAACAAACCAAACCAAAAATGTTGCCTAGATATACATTTGATTAGTGACTAAACAAGCTAGATTTTCAAATTCAGAGTGAGCCCAGTTTAGGAAGAAGAAAGCCAAATTAAGTTCAAGGCTAGTTTAAGAGGCTAGTTAATCTAGATTTCAAGCAGAGCAAATTTAAATCATAACAGTTTCAGATGCATTTTTCTTTAAGTTTGAGCACTTTAAAGTTCATTCCACATAGATGATTGTTGTGGAAGGCTGATTTGCAATCTTTTCAGTTGCCAGTTGTTTCCCTAAAGTGTTTTTTTTTTCTCTTTCCTTCTTTCTTTACATTTTTCTTTTCTTCTTCTGCTCCTGCCAGATCCTACAAATCAATGCTTATTCAAAACATGAAAAGCACTGTTTTGAAAACCAGTTAAGATTGCCAAGGAAACAACAGTGTTGTCACTCTCACGTCATTTACAAAACCTGTGCACTTTATGGCAAGGAAATGAATAGTTAAAGGCATTATAAATCTTTTACTGACAAAACAATGAACATATGCATTATTTTCTTTGAGAATATAGAAATAGACAAAACCTCTGATCTTACGAATCCAAGAATATGGGTGTTTCCCTTGAAAGCTAACAGTAAATTCCTTTTAGCTATAAACTATGAAAATATGTTTTTTCTAGGTTTCAGCCAGCCAGAAATATGTTCACAAGAACTTATAAACCCAATGTTTTAATGAAATGGCCACCCAGCTAGGGAGAGGCCAACTTTGCTTTGTATAGGAATGCTGTGAATAGGCTTTGATTATGAAAATTAAGCCCAAGGCATCTCAAGCTGTGCAGCCAAACTGGGCTTCCCATGTTTGGCTTAAATTAGAGTTTGCACTTGAAAATATTGATAATTGTGCCTGATCTTGTTCCCCCCGAGAAGGTGGTCAAAAAAAAATCTGACTGACTTCAAAGAGAGAAATTTTATGTCCACACTTCCTACCAAAATGTGTGACAAGATTAATTAAAATGCAGCAGCGTTTTCCATTGCTGTAAGGCAGTAGTTTAACCAATGTGATTGTCTAAGACAATGTTATAGGAGAAGAATAAAATCACATTTTAAAAATTACTTCAGTTATGGAAGGGCTTTTTCAACTTCTGAAGACTTTGTTACACATTTTCCCATGTTTTCCAGATGTTGGTTGTGTTAAAAAAACCATAAGTATTTGTATGAATTTCCCCATGACACTTATCCATATCTCCTTCTGTCTCCTAATCTTGGTTGAAATATTTGAATTGTTTTCAAATTCAGCTCTTTCCTATAAAATGTGTCCACCCATTCACAGACTTTGGCCTCTCCTACTTTTATCCTTATTTCTTTAATCTCTTTCCACTGCATTTAATCTTGGGGTTTAACCTCAGGTCCAAAGAAACAAGCTTTTAGCTTAGCCCTTGCTCTCTTCTTCTTTCAGCTTTAACCTCTTTTCAAAACCTTACTAGAAAATAGATTCTACCCATCTTTTACCAAGTGAGACATCCTACTTGTTGGACTGTTTGATGTGACTGGCAGTTTATGTAATGGCAACCACATGTGGAGGTTGTACAGAGTAAGATGATGTGAGTATAGGGGTAAGTGTGCTAACCTAAATAGCAGTTGCACATAAGTTATATAACCATTACATCCTTAAATTTTAACTTTGGTTTACTTTCATATCTGACCTTCTTAGGAATTCCACAGTTTCTTCCAAAAAGTACTAGTATTTTACACAAACATAGGCAGGTTCATCTGTTTGTTATGTTAATGGAGACTTACTAATATGGATTGGTAGTGTGGGTGGACAAACATACACAAACAGCTCCTGGGGCTTCTCATTTCTGTTGTATTGGAAGTCAACAGCAGAGCTCTCTCTGGAATCACAGAATCATAAAACCATTAAGGCTGTAAAAGACCTCTAACAACATCAAGTCTATCACAGTGTTTTATCCTAATTTATTTATGACTCTTCTGCTCTCTTTTTTTTCAGAATCCACTATTGCAATTCCTGTGCTAGGGAGTTGTTGAGTGGTTGCAGCCTGCGGAGGAAGGACTTCTTGGAATCAAAGGTGCTGAGGTCATTGGTCTTTGTAGTGTCTTTATAAATAATGCTCTTTTAGCTTGACATCCACTCCAAATAGCCAAACAGAAGTCAAATTTATGCTTACTGTTTGTTCAGCTCTTCAATAGTTTGTAGAAGGAAGTAGCACATCTCTGCGGGAAGATGTTTTAGCAGTGCTTTCCATTCTGTGTTAATATACATAACCCTTAGATGGTAAACAATGAAATAAAATAACCTGTTGATGATGGACTTTTCTACAAGGTAATGAGGATTACAGAACACAATAATTGATTTCTGGTCAGTTAAGAGAATAAACATATAAACAAGGATAAATAAGAGCAAATAGTGTTGAAAAAATCTTGGTGCTGAAAAAAATAAAGCAATTAAAGTGACTGGATGCAAAGGATTAAAAAACCAATGATACTAACTGGAAATATACTAGTCCTCTGAATCTGAAATGTCAGAATCACAGAAAGGTTTAGGTTGGAAGGGACCTTCAAGGGCCATCTAGTCCAACCACCTCTGCAGTGAGCAGGGACATCAGACCTGTGCTCTGGGTTAGCTGTTGGAAGTATTCACAAAAGCTTGTAACTAAACACATGTGCAAGCACCAACCCTGCATTTCTCATCAGAATCTTGTGTGTCTTGCTGGGTGTTAGTAAGATTTCTGCAGCAAGAGCATAAAATTTTTGGTTGTTATTTGTTAAATCAACAATATTAAACTTAATATTTGGCCTCCTGTAGGGTTTTTATAGAAAGTTGATTCTTGGAGAGGCAGCTTCATCTCACTGTAAGTCTACAAGTGATGGAATAGGTTTTGTTATTTCTTCCCATTGAGTAATAAGTGAGTCTGGGCAGCTATCTTACAACAGATATCTAAAGATATATGAGAAGACTCCTGTCACGGAAGAGTTTACTAACAGTAGAACTTCAATATATTTCGTTTATAACTAGTGAAAGGGGAATGCAATAGTCTCAATTGTCTCAAAGGGTAAAAAACAGCTCTTGAAAATTATGAAAGGAATAGATATAAAATGTGTGAACTTCTTATTATACAGGATTTTAAATACAATATTACTCCTGGTGGCATGAGTTCTGTATTTTCATACAAAATATAAGTCATAATGTTCAACAATACATATGACTTTTCAGTCATACCACTTTTTCTTAAAACAGTAAATTTAAGGAAATTAAAATGCAATAAATTTTATAAAATTCACAAGAGAAGATGAAAAAATACAAGAGAAAATGTCATGGGGCAAGACAAATGTTGTGTGAACCAACATTTTGTCATAAAATCAGCACTGTGAATACAAACAAGTTTTCAATGCCTGCTATATCTGGTGTAGCAACAGATGTTATTTTTACTGAATAATCTTTTAGATTCTCCCATTATCACTAGTGTTGTGTTCACTCCCATATTGAGTGATGCAACAGCTGCATGCTTCTGCTGCAGTAGATCTATTTGAATGGCTAACATAGCGCCCATCCTTGAAATAAAGTCATTATAATGATAGGATAAGGAGTAAGGTTTTTAAAGAGAAAGAAGATAGATTTAGATTAGATATTAGGAAGAAATGCTTTACTGTGAGATTGGTGATACACTGGCACAAGTTGCCCATAGAAGTTGTAGCTGGCCCATCCCTGGAAGTGGTCAAAGCCAGGTTGGGTGGAGCTCTGAGTTACCTGATCTAATGGAAGGTGTTCCTTTCCATGCTGGGGGCTTGGAACTAGACGATCTTTTAAGGTCACTTCCAACCCAAATTGTTCTGTGATTTTCTCTGATAGAAAGCACATTAAAGCTGGTGGAAGCTTGTTAGTAATGTAAATATTTGTCTACTAAGCTTTGGCCACCCATTCAGCTTACTGAAGAATTCAAGAAATGCACCTACTATGTATAATATTAGAGAATTTCATCTTATGTCAGTTTTATCAAAATGCCAGTTATTCTAGCTGTATTTGGGCCCTTCAGTGCAACCCAGTTAAATATACATTTGACATGGTATCCATTAATCTTACAAAATACAGTCTTGCATTACTCAGTCTTGTGACATAATGGATTCCTTTCCTACACCTTGGATGAGCAATCAAACAGAGACTGATTTTCTTCATTTAGTCAAATAGATTTATCTAAGCTATGTTTCAAATGACTAGATTAAGTAGTGCAATATGGGCTTTTTATGTCTGAAGAAAAATCCATTTAATGGAACTATTCCTTTGATTTTAGAAAGAATTACTATCAAAACACTGGACTCTTTCCTCTGTAGTTTTTTGTTATAATGATCTAGACAGTCTTATCTGCCTGTACAGCAATTGTGGGTATTAATACTCCTGTGACATGTCTGCAATAAAGTATGTTCTTGAACAGAAGAGACAAAGGGACTCCCCACATGAAGCCATTTGTGTCCTATAGTATGTGTGGTGATGAGGACAGTGAACAAATGTCCTTTTGTTATTTTGTCAAAGAAATGATTCTCATGAAGGATTAATTCATTTTAAGTACAAAAGGGCATTTTTTTCTTACTCATACTTAATTATGGGAAGACAAAGGTTCTGTGCAATAGAGAAGTGTAATTAGCTTGCAGCAGGGAATTTCACCACTCCATTGCACTGGGGAGGTGATGAAGACAGAAATTCCCTAGGCCGTGTATATTCTGGAGCCCTCTGCTGAAATGAAGGAAAACCTCTAAACTCCTTGTCAAGATCTTATTATGGTAACAGACAACTCAATGACATTTTATCAGGAGAAAAAAAGTCTCAAGGGTAAGAGAAAGAAAATTCCTTGAGATTTCCCCTGAGCCTGTCACAGAAGTGTAGGGAAATTAATATTTAATAATTCAATATGAGTCTAATATGCTTCATTCCAGTTTATAGGTGAGTTTTGATTTGAAATATGATCACTGGAGATATTCTGTATTGTATGAAGAGATCTATTGCAAACTTTTATAATACAATTTGAACACTAACAGTGGTTACTCTATCTAATATTACAACTTTTCCTTGAATTCAGCATTCCAAACAGACAATACTAAAATATTTTACATTTTCTTTTGTTCATAATATTAAAGCAGGGGAAAAGTAATGTGTTTCTTATCAGACATTACCTAATGACCTCAAAACAGTAAGCAGAATGCTCAGCTGAGAGTTAGGTGTTCCTTGAGCTGTGATCCCTGCAGTTGGTGAAACCTTGGTTTGTGTGGAAAGTGGAATCCCACACTAACTCTTCACCTCTTAGAATTTCCAGCCCATCTTCTAGTTCAGTGTCAGAGAAGCACATTGCCTGATGTGATAGGCATGAGAACACTTAAAGGATGTTCGGTCATAAAATAGGGATTTTAGGACTGTGTAACACATGAGAACACAAGCAGTGCTGAACATTCTCACATTCTGGACTTTATGATTTTATCTCACCTTTCTAGAACTTTGGGCTCTAAAGACTTTCTGTGGGATCTCTGTGAGGAAAGTAGTCAGCGGATTGTTGTATCTACACAGGTCGGGAAAACACAGAAGGAAGTATGACCATCTACAAGAATGGACTCTGAATTTGAATCATTCATTAATCAAGAGACCATAAATAATTACCTATTCAGACATAAAATGTGACTATAATTGAATTCATAAAATGAGTTAGTATCATTTTCCCAGTTTCCCCTTCCCCTCCCCCCTCCCCCCAAAAAAAAAAAGTTTAGTGGAGTGTCTGCTCTTCTTTACTGAGTAGAGTCTAAATTTCTGTAACTTCCAGGATGTTCCATATATTCATGACAAAGACCAATTCTGCATCAGGCATGATAATATTTGTATCTCTTAATTTCAAATAGAAAATCTTTAGAAATTTTACGGAATTCACAAAATAGAGTCAAGGCCTTGTTTCTAAAACAACCAGGTTTTGTTTCTGACTTGATGAATCGCATTAGTATCTTGGTGTAGTGTAAGTCAGATATTAAATCTCATTCACAGTCTCTAAGAAGGAAGCTACCACCGTAATACCATAGTCTAAAAAAACCTTACAAAAATATCCTCTTACAATATTCATAATTTGGAGAATGTTATTTACTAGTAGGATACAAAGTACAAAATGACAATGGACTTTCTGAAAATCTTACAAAATTAAGTTGATGAAGAAAAAAAATGAATAAATGAATTATGTTTCCAGTGAAAAAATACCTCCACTGACATTACCATAAGCCTGGGAAATTATAAAATTGTCATTGGTTCAAGTGTGCGTCTACATCATCATCAGGCTTTCTTTTTAAGTCTTTCTAAGTATTGACAAGATCTAAACCTATGTGGCTGATAAAATCTGATAGGATTACATGTTTCTTGAAACTCTGGTGTTGTGGATAAAACAGCAATTGTAGTCAGGAAGGCTTCACAATATCTGAAGCACACTCAAAGTACTAAATCTAAAGGCAGTTCTAAAACTAATCTAGAAGTGCCTCCAATTCAACAGGGTGATGTCACAACCCAATACTGTTTCTCAGTCTAAAATAACAAGAACTCCATATTGTGGGTCCCTATTGTGCAGGTCATTGAACAGCACCAGTACATTAACAGTACAGTGATTTACGTTTCTGACCCATATGATCAACTGAAATTGTAGTGTTAGCAATTGAAATGCAATATTAAAGCTAAAGAACAAGAAAATAAAAAACATGTGATTTTAAATCTAAACCTTATCTTGGAAATTAGCAATTGTGCAAATCTTTTTTCCACAAATAGCAGTTTGTATTAACTGTGATGAGAAATAAATAGATGGTTTGTATAACAGCTGAGACACAGTTAATATTATTTCAGTTAATGACACTTGTGATTTAAAAGAAAAAGACACTTTGAATGTGACTGGCCATGAAAGTGCTCTCACAGCTTCAATGGCTGGCCAAAGTGGGCAGCTTTGTCTTGTTCCCGTATTTCCTTTCTGTACCCCACAACCCTTTTCTTTTTTACATCTGGGAGATAATTCAGATGGTTTGAGTTGAAAAATAACACAGAGTAATGCTGAAAAGCCTTTGGAAAAAAACCCACTCTGGTTATACAAGATTTTCTTTCCCAGATCAGCAATATGAAGGGATTTCACTTGTCCAGCAATAGCATTTTCTTTTATCAAGGCCCATCCTGCTGCTTCACAAGACCTTGTAAAAAAAAAAATCCATAGGTACTGCTTGATAATAGCCTTCATAATGTTGACCCCAATAAAATGACATGTATTTTCTTTGAAGGGTGTACAGCAGTCTTTAAGTTTTATTGTTCAGCACTATCCTGTTCTAACATAAACCTCAAATGTAAGATACCACAAGAATCAGGTATTAAATCAGTGTTGCCTTTTCCAGTAGCCCTGGGGATCAACAACACTGGAGCAGAAAAGAAAGTAAAAAGGTAAAATTGGACAACACAACTTACTAAGTAATCAAAAGATACCTTAGTCTTTTGTCCACAAACAACTCCCCCAGCTGCTTTTTTAATGAAATCTGATTTATCATAAAGCATCCATTGTTAAAATGGAGAACATAATATTGTTGATCACTGGTCTGATACAATTTTCTGCTAAAGTATAATATGTAGAAATATAATTTTGAGATTTGGTCATACTTTCCTCAAATTAGATACTTAACTAAAATGTCTTTTTTATTGTTAGTTTTGGTTTGTTTGGTGGTTTGTTTTTGATGGTTTTTTTTTTTTTTTACAGTTAGAAGTCCATTTCTAAAGAGCACTTCAGATTTTGTGGAATATATATTTGCCTTAGAAGTTTCTCTCTTTTAGAATTGATTACACAGCTTTCAAAACCTCAGTTCTGAGAGGTACTCAGCACTTGACTGGCCAAAGTTCCAATAACGATAACATAATCTAATTTCAAACTGAGATCCAACTTTGAAAGAATCATAGACTCAAAATCATAGAACCCAAACCATGGGTTAGAAAAGACCTTAAAGATCATCTAGTTCTGACCCCTGTGACATCAGCAGGGACACCTTCCTCTAGACCAGATTGCTAAGAGCCCTATCCAACATGACCTTGAACACCTCCAGGTGTTCAAGAGGACCTGTTCTAATTGGTTTTGGAGGGAGGTTGATTTCCAGAGGTCCTTTCCAGTTTAAATAATGATTTTGTTTTCCTTTCTTTGGCCCTTGTGTCACCACTCAAGGACATGCAACCTGAACATGTGACTGTGAGGGAACATGCAGCCCACATACCTAAACCTGTAGGAGAAGGAGGAATGTAATTTCTTTTCCTAAATAAGCAGTACTTTATTAATGTCACATAACTGTATTTCGGGGAAAAAGTCTTTCATTCATACAATAAAGTGCTCTTAGCATCACAATTGGATATGTGGTCAGAATGATCCTATACTACCTTTCCTTTGCAATGCTAATGAGAATTCTTTTTCAGAGAGCACTATTGTCCATATAAATTATTCAACGGCACAATGGGCTGTATATAGATTTTTTTAAAGGAATATTTCATTAATATGACGAATTGCATCTTTAGTCATGAAATGCTTAGTTACCTCCATGATTTTAGTTGGGAAAGATGCACAATCTTATATTTCACACTCTGGCAGTTTATTCAGTGGAATTATTTCAAACCCCTCAGATCCTCGCATCTTGGGGTCCAAGGATTTACAGTCCCAGGATTAATTAATTTAAAGTTTATTAATTTTACTCTCATATAATAAATTCAGATAAGTACCTGGTGACTTCATTTTCTCTCTTTTATCTCAGTGGACTTTGATGCTTAAAACAGACTCATAGAATTAAAGAATGTTTTGGGTTGTAAGTGACCTTAAAGATCATCTCATTTCAACCTCCCTGCCATGGGCAGGACCACGTTCCACTAGATGGGGTGCTCAAGGCCTCGAATGCTTCCAGGGATGGAGTATCCACAGCGACTCTGGGCAACCTGTTCTATTTTGCATTTGGGGGAAGGTGTTTAGATTATACATCAGCATATAAGCCAGTTTCAATGGCTTAAAAAAATGCTATCTGTGCCCACTATATTCAGCCCACATGTAGCGCTATGCTCATCACCTCAATTTATATCAGTGCAGCAGTATAGTGAGTTTCCTAAACTTTTATCAACTAGTACTTCCTAGGCATTTCCAGTTGTTGGATGAAACAGGGAACATTAATGGAAAGAGCTTTTACTACTACTGTATTAAGTTCCATTTAAAGACACTTTTTGAGCGTTATGTATATTTTGGTTTAAGGAGCACTCAGGGCTCAAGCGTCTTTGTCATGCTTGTTGTTTTGTGAAAGGGTTTGCATTCTTTTTGAAAATGTTTGTTGCTCCTAATTTACTGCAGCATTGTTCACTTCCATCTGAAACACTGCTGATTTAAATATTTTAGCCATGAGAGGCAGGTCAAAGTGTATTATTAATTATAAAAATTCTATTGCTCTTTCCTCTGAAAAAGCTCTGTAATAATAATAAAAAAAAAGATGAAAGGCAACACAGCTGGCAGTGAACAAGCATGAAAACACAGCTTTCCTTCTTCAAAGGCCTTGTTTACAAAATGTAAGGTCAGTTTGCTTGGCATTGAAAATTCAAGCACGATAAAGTAGCTCCAAGGAATCACTCTGAAGGCAAACTAAACTTCAATTAAATGCCTTTTTTTTCTTCTTCTTTTTTCTGTTGCCTGGTATGAGAGCAATTCGAAAACTTGTGGAAAAAACTAAATTTCACATCCATTTTCGAGGTGTTTTATGTAGATACATACACAATGAATTACAGTGATTGGTTAGGAAAATACAGTGACAGGCTTTTTACCATTACTTGTGCCTCACATATTTGTTTCAAATCTGATGGCACAATGATTTGAAAGCCTTCAGAATTGTTTGCTTCTATCGGGTGATCTCTAAAAGTATATCAATATTCTGATTATACAAGCAGGTTAAATTACCTGTTCAAGCTAAACACTCACCAAATAATCAATCTACTTTTTGTTTTGATTTGCCATACCAGCAGATTAAGCTACTAATATAAAGACAGATGTCAATCACTGCAGCATTTTAGCAATCTGTTAATGACTAAACTTATGCACTTTAATAATCCTGCTTATTTTAATGGTAAAGGGTAGAAAATCTGAAAGAAAAGCTGATTAGACCAATGAATTGCTTATTTTAAATGATGTGATTTTAGCATAAATCTATTTTTTAAAGCATCTTGCGCTTGATTGCATGTAATTCTTTTTACCAATGTGGTATTAATAGTAATATTACTCAGAAGAAAAAAACAACAACAAAACAACAAAAACACACAGCAAAAGTAACAAAAAAAAAACACAAAAAGCAACTGAAAAGCAACTTTTTTAAAATATTGTAAAATTCAGCTGCTTAAGAAAGCATAGTTCTGTCTTCTTTACTTGCTAAAGTTTATAAACTGAAGTGTTGCAGTGGAGTAAAGTCAGGATTCCTGATTTTGATGCTCAGCATGAGCGTTTTAGTACCAAAAGAGTACATGTGTCCCTAGAAGAGTGATTACTTTGGGTGCCTCCTACATAGCTAGGCTTCTTACACATGTGATGGGCACATCAAACTGGAAAGGCAACTTCATGACATTATTTTTTTTTTCTCTTAGGACTTCTGTTTGTTTGTTGGTTTGGTTTTCAGGGGGTAGGGGCAGGGGTTGGCTTGGGGTTTTTTTGTTGTTGTTCTTTTTTTTTTTTCTTAATCCAGGTCAAATATAGCAGCCAGGATGTTGGAAGCAGTGATGTCATTAACTCCATGCTTCTACAACCGAGTTGCAGCAAAAGTAAACCCTTAGTCACCTCCCTCCGTACCGGTTTCAGTTTGACTGTCCTGCTGCTGCATGCCATTCGACCTGGTACAATTTGGATGAGACACAATACCTGGAGGTACTTAAAAGACCTGTAGATGTGGCACTGAAGGACATGGTTTAGTGGTGGATTAACAGTGCTTGGTTGATGGCTGGACTCAATGATCTTAAAGGTATTTTCCAACCTAAATGATTCTGTGATTTTATGGACTTTTCCTGAAGTACCACAGAAACTCAGGTGTTTGTTTATATGTGACATACACATTACACATTAGTATTTAGACATGTGTGTTGGTATTCTGCAGGGCTCTGCAGTAGGTTAGCAGGAAACATCACCTGACGGAGGGAGGCATGAATGAAGCCGAACTACAGGGCTTTGATTAAGGCTGGGCATGGGCTGTGTCTGCTCTTAATCCACAGAGCCAGCTCTTCCTCTGAGGGTATGTGCTGAAATGAGCTAGCCTTGTTGCCTAGGCTGTAGGTTGTTCATCTACTCTGTAAAGCACAGAAAGCCTTTAAAATCTCTGATCTAATGATTCATGCTGTGAAATGACCTCCAAACAAAACCCATAAATTTTCCTAAGCAGATGGGTCAGAAGACTGAGGTCCTATTCACATCTGAGAGGCTTAATCGTTTCAAAATGTTATCTCCTTTTGCTTGAACAGATATTCAGAATAGACTCACTGACATATTCTTTTGATTAGTAGGTTTGAATTCCACTCCAGCCACTTTTAGGTAGTAGAATCATTCTACATAAGTAACCTATATGGAGTATCTATCTCTGTATTGGTAGTCTTAAATATTTATACAACTCCAATTGATTGTACACAGAAAGAGAAAGGTAATAAACCAAACTAGAATGAATTACTTACATACTTGTACACATGAACTTTTCCAAGCTCAGGGGATTTGAAGTCCTAAAGAAATGCCTAGAATGTCTCTAAAAATGTGAATCTTATGACTCATCTCTTGGAGGTTATACACGAGTATAGAACAAAGTAGGGAATTGCAAGCAACAGAACCATGTAGACCCACGTGAGTGTTCTTAGTGCTATTTTTGCCTTGACCTCCAGATTTGAGCCATTAAGAAAAGTAAAACCACAAATATGTTACTTAGCTTTATCAGGGTGCATTAAACCCTTAGTGTCTTTTCTCCTTAGTGAAGAAAACAGTTGCAAACTTGCAGTCTTGGACCAAGTGTTAGTTATGGAGAGTCTGTTTGTTTTTTTTTAAATCCCAGTTTTCCAGTCTCTAAGCTCATGACCCCCATCTACTATATTACTCTGTTTTCCACAGTCTCATCATGCAAGAATAAGGTAATTTTGGATTTTCACACAGGTTATAAACACTGTCTGATCACCTCAAAAATATTAACTCATGTAATATGAAATAGTTTGTTTGAGGCAAAATTTCACCAGATAGTCCAATGGATATATGTTTATCCAATTATTTATACCCAGTCTATACAAATATATATATATGTACATGTGGGCATAGTCTTTCTGCAGAGAAACACAAAGCTGAACATATTTATAACATTTAATAAACTCATAAAAAGAAATGTTCAGGAAGGAGGAACAAAATAAGTGGAGTTTTTCTCTGTCCTGGACCAATATAGAGACGAAAAACCTTACTTTCTTTTTCTTCTGGGAACAGGAATTTCCACACTGAATGCATGCTTCACAGAGCCAATTGCCTTTCAGATGACTGTAAATAACAGATTGTGGAGGAGGATTTAGGATGAAGAAGGCATGAATTTGTCTAGAAACATCTTTTACACAGAGAGGGTTGTAGGAAAGTCAAAATAAAAACAGTGTATTCTCAGAAGGTGGGAAGAACCACATTTGAACAGAAAGATGTAGCAAACATAAGATTAAACTGGCAACACATTTCCCAAGATAACAGAATCATCAGACCTGGGAAGGCAATTTCAAGTCATCAGGGTAGGGGTTTTTTTGTTGCTGGTTGTTTTTTTTCCCTGAGGTAAAATGTAGCAGCTAGAAGGTTAGAAGCAATGATGCCATTAACTCTAAATTTCTTTAAGGCAGAAATAAAAACAAATTAGTCCCCTCATTCTGTACAACTTACCCCATAGCACCACAGATGCTCATAAGTACATATATCACCAAGTTCCTCATGAGTATTTAGAGAGATGTTTATTGGTATTGAATCTCTTAGACATTGCCTGCAGCCCCAGCTACCACTGGGTCACTCCACAGCTTGAGACAGCTTGAATCTATTTGCTCACTTCCCTCCCAGACTGGTGTTACCTGCAGACTTGCTGACAATTGAATTGCCAAAGGAGGATCATCCCTGACAAAGAACAGTATGAAAGAGGTTGCCTTAATGAGCCGAGTTGGTCTACATGTCAGAGAGCACTTCCAGGTTTGTTTGGGGTTTTTTTATTGTTTTTGGTTTTTTTGTGCTAAGAGCACATCCTTTCAAATAGTGATAATCTCAGCATCGGTGACCACAGTTTAAAAACCTGATGAAAGGGAGCTATCAGTTATTGCCAATTGCACAGCCTGGTTCACACCTGTTGTGTTCTTGCCTCTGCGTGAGTCAACATTGTTTTCAGCTACAAAAAAATGAAGGAAAGTGAGAAACACTGACTTTTTAGATTGTGTTGTCCTGCTCTGTCTCTTAATTACTAGTTAAGTGGAAGCTGATTAATGTTATGAAATCTGAAGCTTAATAGGGATAAAACAAGTGTTATGCATAAAAAAGAAAAATAGAGAAAGCTCAGAAATACATTAAATCTTCTTTGCTACCCATAAGTAACCCCAACCCTTGTGTGATCATTAAGAGTCCCTAAGGATTTCAGGACTAATTTGTTTGACTTTTAGTTAAAATTAGGCAATCAATTTTGTCCCCTAGGTAGTTGCTTAAGGCCACTTTCATTGTACATCCAATTTGCTCAAGTTCTCTGAAGAGAACTTTAGCATATTGCCATGAGATAGATGTTGGACTTGTTAGATTTGGAAATTACAGTTCTGGTTCTTTCCTTCTTTACTCTAAATTTAACTCTTTCAGGTGGGCATAGTTGTGTTTCATGTCTGCATAAGTTTACTTCTTCTTTGCAACATGAAATGTCAGTTACTGGGCTTAAAAGTAGATTATGTGTGTTGTATCCTCTGGCTTATCTATATAAGAAAATAGAACTAGGTGGTGGCAAATTTTATCTTTACAAACTATAAATATTTGGAACACCTTCCCTTGAGACAACTCAGAAACTATTACCAATGTCTGCAAACAAATTCCTTCCATTTGAACAATGATACTTGCAAAACAAATTCAGATTCCTCATGCCTTTTTAAAGACTCTAACTTGGAAAGATGGAATTCTTCAATTAACCCCATATATTTCTACCTACCTGTATGTTCTTTCAAACACAGAATTCAGAAATGAGTAAGCAGTTAGTGTTGATGACCTTCATTCTTAAATATGCAAACTCATATTCATTTCCAGGAATAGCTTCACTGAAAACAACTAAGATACTGACTGTGCGAAAAATTCAGGGTCCAACTCTAATGCTGTTTAGCTGACATTCATTTCTCTTATTTCCAAGTTCAAATTAAGTCATTAACTGCTTAAATAATTGCTTGATTTGAATACTTACATTTTAATATTAATCAATTCAGTCATTTTTAAGAAATACAGTACTCAAAATGAGATTCAAACATGACACCAAAGCAATTTATTAAGTAATTAAAATTACTACCAGATGTGACAAATTGCACACTTTAAATAATTCAATTAAAATATAATTACCTCCTCAGTCTAAAATTTTAAACTACTCTAGACAACCTGCCATTAAGAAATAAATAAACAAGTATACCCCTCCGTCCCCAAGATTACCATAAATGTTTGGTTTCTTTCTTCCTTTTGCTATTGCTGATAAGAATCTGAGATTTACTCTACAATCATGGGTTTTCCTTATTTGAGACAGCAAGTTTTTCTGCTGATGAACAACAGGCAAAGCAAGGAGCATTTCAAATGGAAAACAGTGAAATGCTTCAATGGCTTCCTTGCTCCAGCCAGTTGCTCCCTTAATGGGATATGTTGTGTGGTGGATTACAAAATGGACTTGTACCCAAACCGCTGATTCTATGGGTTGGAGACTCCAAAAAATGGGGAAAACTAGAGGACTACAGGGAATAAGGATAAAATTCCATGTATCCTTATTTATCACTATTGAAATAAGCTATATTTTGTTTTTTTGAGTTAGAGAGAGGAGAAGTAGTGGTGGTGTTACTTGCAGCAGAAAGGTAATCTTCACAGTAAGCACTTTCTGCAGCATCTCCACTCCTAGATGTACTGCTGGGAGGTTAATGACCTGGAGTCTGAACTTCTTCCTCAGCTGCTAGCTGAACTGATTACAGCTGAGCTGCGCAAACAGGTAGATTTGACTGGAGAGAAGTTTTTGTAACAGTTGCTATGCATGTGAATACACCAGGAGGGATTCAGCTCACTGAATGGGTGAGCAAATAAACTTTCTTTAAAACTATTGTATGGTTTTCTCTATATTCAAAAGAGCTGGTCAAGGACACTTGAGGCGTGATTTGTCCCATTTTGCAATAGCATACAGGTACAGGTACAGACACGCCGGTAAACAAAGCAGATTCCTAGTTTGCTCCCTGATTGCACACTGTGTTTTATACTGTATTCCCAGAATAAATTTTTTTGGTTAATAATAAAGTAACTAACTACTTAGAAAAGAAGCCTGAATATGGTTCTAAAGAGAGTTTCTGTAAGTCTTGCACCCTAGTAGTAGCTAAGCCAAGCTTCCTTGTGCGCTCAAATTGTTCCTCAACACTGGTCTGTTAGCCCATGTATATCCATACCAATTCAGGACAGTTCCAAGGCATGTAACACAAACCTGAGCATGAGGCTGGCAGGCTAGAAAATATCTCTCCTTTTCTTTCAAGCACATGCATGTTTGGGTTGGAGGGTTTAGATCCTCAGGGGGAGACCCAGGTCACAGAGAAGTTGGCAGTCTGTTAGTTAGCCCTACAGAGTGTAAACACCAGGTTTGGAAACACTTGGTCTTGGAGTCATGAATTGTCCTCTCTGGGTAAGGGCACAGATTCAGAGAGAATAGTGGTCTTTGAAAATGTTTGGATTTTTTTTTCCCCAACCTCTAAATAGTCCAGTAAAAAGCAGTGCTTCTTACCTTAGCACCCAGAGAAAACTTAAACCATAGATTTTTTTCCTCCCTCTAAACTAGCTCACAAAGGGCATGAAAGAAACCTCCCAACAAATGTTGTTATCTGGGTTACATAGCATGGAGGTCAGGAATCATTTAGCACTAAAGTGGCCAACAATGTTCTGCTGCATTTGTTGTCTGACCAGTAACTGCTTAGAACTGCATGAAATGAAGCACTACAAAAAGTTAAGTGGAGTTTAATTTGCATTTTAATCTGCAGTTCTAAAAACCAACCAGTTCTTTAGATTTTGAGATGGACAATATAAATTTTGTGCATGTATAGAAATGTATATATGAACATGTATGTATTCTAAATTCTACATATATACTTACTTGTATGTATAGGCATTCACATATATGTATATATACATAGTTAAATACAATTTTAAATATGTATAATTGAGTTCTGTCGCTTTGTTGTTTTGAAAGGTGTTTTGAGGGTTTTTTCAGAGGAATTCTTTGATTACCCTATGACTAGAATTGGTGTCTACTTTCTGTTTGTCTTGCATGAGAGTGAGAGAACAGATGTTCCTCTACTTCTACGTTAAATTATTACAAGACATTACAGGAAATTATCAAATTAATTGAAATATATTGATTTCCTATGATGACTGATTTTACCTCGAGAACCACATTTATTTGGGATTTCACCATTGCAAATGATCTCAGAATTGGATGCACTGTCTTCCATCTTCCTCCATTTTCAAATACTTTTAATGATGTGTAGGTAAATAAAGGAGTCTCACAGTGGGAAAAAAACTATGTAAAAGAGAGAGGTTGTTACTTTACAAAAGTCCTTTATTCAAGTGGTTGATGTTTATATAGAGATAGAGCTTGTGGTTGTTCTTTTGCTTGACTTCCATTTGAATGCATGACTGTGTGTCAACACCCTTAGGAATTTCTAAATAGCTATTCACCTAGCAACAACAGTAGCAATAGTAATTTCCTTTTCTTAGGCTCTGCTTCTCCTCTCCTATGCATCAGCTTTCCCCAACTGAGTTGCTGAGGTTAGTCCCATGTGAGTAAAGGCAAAATTACCATTAGTATGTCGTGATTCCAACACAACCAAACAAATGCCTATAATGAAATTCCTACCTACTGCAGCATAAGTGATATCAGAGTGAGGCCACCATACTAGTCATAATACTCTGAGCCATGGCCAGATACACCTGCATAGGGCAGGATTACTTCGGTAAAGGCCTCTGAGGTACCTCTGAGCATGGTAATATATTTCTATGAATCTCTAGTTTTAGATTGGACCTCAAAAACAAAACACCAAGAGAGTGTGGCACAGAGCTAACTAATGTAATAATCTCTACCTTTC
This sequence comes from Sakesphorus luctuosus, assembly GCA_013396695.1. Taxonomy (NCBI): domain Eukaryota; kingdom Metazoa; phylum Chordata; class Aves; order Passeriformes; family Thamnophilidae; genus Sakesphorus; species Sakesphorus luctuosus. Next base: position 126,797 of record VWZD01007810.1, on the reverse strand, counting down.
AACAGAGATAATGAGTTCAGGTGGTACTATATCAACACAACCACAAATGTTTTTAGATCTAGATCTAAAAGTATTCCAAGCCTAGATCTCCTTAAGGTAAATCCCATGTATGACGGAGATCCCTTGGTAATGTCAAGGTGTTGTAGTTTATTTACACTGAATCTGCAATAATAAATAGAATCAAACTCTAAGCATTTATATCATTCAAAGGGGATTATTCCCACTAAATTTCCTACTCTACTTACTATTTTTAGAGTGAAGATCCTATTGGAACCATGCTAAAACTTTCAGTTGGAGAAGGTGGAGTTCCACCTGGAATTTTGATATTTTCTGTATTTTCTCACAAAACTTTTGTTAAATTTGGAAATGTAGTAATAAATAAACCTTTCTAGAGTATATGCTAAGAACATAATTCCAGTAAACAATTTATGCAGTGTAATAACACTGAGTGCCATCCAACCTTAGATGCAACTTATTTCTAAAAGAATGATGTGGTTTCCAAGCTATGATGCTGGAATAGTTACAGCAGTTTATTTGTAGCATTAGTGAGGCATGACTGCTGTCTAATTACCATAATTGAGGCTCTTGCAATTGTTCTGTAATTTCATTTATATTTACAGCTTTGATCAAGATGTCAAGGTATCCAGTTTCTACAGGTTAAATAATGATTTACTTTTCTGCATTCAGATTGATAAATCATGCTTGAGACTGAATTGTGATTGATGAGTGTCTTGCAGTGGCGGGAGGCATTCTACAGGAATGGCGATAACAGCATTTTGAAATTTAACCAAATCCTCATTCTGTGAGATATGTCATAACAATAATTCTGGAAGATGTTTCCCTCCGCTTTGGTGTATTTGGATTATGAATATGTCCTTTTGCCTACCCACTGTACAAATGCAAAAACCTATAAAGCTTGTTTATATCAGTAGCAACTTAAACTCGTTATTATCTCTGGGCTGATGGCTATGGAATGAGTGTGTTATCCATAATTCTAGTTAAATGCTGTCCCACAAAATAATATCACCACAGAAATTATTAACTTGGTATGTATTTGATCACTTGTAAACAGTAATTTTGCTTTTAATAAGGCAACAGTTGTTATTGTGCTCACATCAAAAAATGAAACTGAAAAGCTAATTTTTCGATTGTGTTTCTAGAGTTTTATACTGAGGTATTGGAACTGTGACCTTTTCTAGGATGACTATAAAAGGAAGGTATGCTAATGGGTATCATCTCACTGATCTCTTATTCTCTAGTCACCTTTTTTCTCTCTTTGTTGCTTCTAGTTGTCTTTTTCTGTTGGCTCTGAAATGTATAATAGCTCTTCATTATAGATTTTATTCAAAGCTGAGCACATAAGATATCTGATCTCTGACTGCAGCTCCTAGGTAGTATCACACAAAACACTTCTGCAGATGAAAGCATTCTTATTTTCAATATATCCTGTTTCATCTTCAAAATAAGCCAGTGCACCTTTGGAAAGCTGCTCTTAATAGGGTCACAGTGCTTGTTGCTCACCACAGCTACCTGAGTCAAAGTGTTGTGCAGTCCATAAGTGTTACTGGGGATCAAGAGGTGCCTACTAATTGGATTAACAATGGAAAATTGACTGTATTCTTGAGCTCTAACTTCAGACAAGCTGAGTTTGTCTTTATTGTTACACCACTTTTCAGGAAGATGAAATTTGTTTTCTGATGTTGTAAGAGCTATAAAATGTTGCTGAAAATACAGAGCAAGAGTTTGCGTAAACAGAAGAGTAGTTGTGACATCAGAGAAGGGAGCAAGACAAGGCCAGAAAATAAGAGGTTCTTGCAAGTAAAGGCATCTCAAAGTCATTTAGGTTTGAAAAGACCTCTAAAGTAATTGATTTCAAAGATGGTCTTTTATTATATAAAAGCTAATTTTTGCTCAGGTACAAAATATAAACTAGCTGGATTAGTACCTAACCCTGAACTTTAAGAAGTAAAAATAGTCAGAAGTGCCAGAGGCTTTAAGCTTTAAGGGAGGTAGCTGTGAAGGAGGATGGAAGCACATGCATATAAGGGGTAAAAAGAAGAAAACAAGATGAAACAAATGTCCAAAGTGAAATGACCTGACTTAGCGAAACAGTGTTTCAAGATAGAAGAGTGTAAAGTACTGTTCCTTGTGTCAGATAGCAGAAAGCAAAGGAATATTAAAGCTTATGTAAGGAAATAAATGTGTGTTGGTTAAACTAGGATATTCCTCTAACAAAAGCAAAGGAAGATGCAGGAGCTCACTGTTTCTTAAAAGCACTAATATCTATAAATTCAATGATGGCTAAAGGCTTGGAAATAGGCCCATTTTTCATTTCTGTGGTTTGCAAGTGTGTATTGAGTCTGGCTGAGATAGAGTTCATTTCCTTAGAGTAGCCCTCACAGTGCTGTGTTTTGCATTAGTAGCTCGAAGGGTGTTGATAACACACTAGTGTTTTGGCTACTGCTGAGCACAGCAGCAGCACTGTAACATTCTTTCCTCTGCAGAGGGCAAGATTCTGTGAGGGAACATAAGCAGGACAACTGACCAGGACTAATGAAAGGGATTTTCCATAGCATATGACATCAGCTCAGAAATAAAGGCTAAGGAAAGCATCATGAAAGGGGGGTCATTTGTTGTTTCCAGTGGCTGCCTGCTAAGAAACCATGATGTGTGCTGAAGGTCTGCTTCTTGGGACGACCAGATATTGCTGTGGATGGGAAGCAGAGAATTAACCTTGTTATTTTTCGCCTCGCTTTTGTGTGCACAAGCTTTTACTTTGCTTTGCCTTAACAAGCTCCCTTATCGCAACTCACAAGTCATTTTCCATCTTATTCTCTCTCCACTTTACAGCTCGTAAGGGGAATGACAGAGTGGCTGGGTGGGCGCCTGGTGACCAGTCAAGGTCAGCCTACCACAAAGTGTTAAAACCCCCACTGGGTCTGAGTAGTATCAGTCAGAACAGGATCATGTATTGGCCCTCACCACAGACTGCAAGCTATTTCTGATGTATTCTTTTTTTTTTTTTTTTTTTTTTGGCCAGTGGAGCAGGAGGAGATTTTCAAGTTTCTTCTCTAGTTGTGTTTTTAGAGATGTCTTAGTTGTTGAATTTGTTATGTTAAATGATCACAAGTTCTTAATCTTAAATTTAAATATGCCTGAAAAGTAAATTATGACATTTTTAAGTAAAGACTCTTCAGATTTCAATTCGTGAATATGACATTCAAAAGTGAAGAGAAGTGTGTTAGTCCAATCAGAGAACAAAACTCACATTTAATAATCTGACTTGGGGAAGGCAGAGCATTTATTTTAAAGTGGAAATGTCTTCACTGCCGCAGTGTGCAAATACTCACCTGCCAATAACAGTATTTTCCAGAAAATTGCAAGGAAGTTTTACAAAAAGGGCGTGTAAGCATTTGAAACAAATATTTTTGAACAAATTTAGGAACAGAATAATGGGATTCTGTAAAATATGAAGGTTATTGAGAACTATAATACTACTAATAATTTTTGGTTTGGGCAAAATAGCTGCTTTTTTTAATGATAATTCTGGCATGTTTCTATACAAACCACTCCCCCCAAAAAAACCAAAACCAAAACCAAAAAAAAACCACAAAAACCCAAACGAAAACACCCAAAACCCCCAACAAAACAAAACAAAAATTCTAGTTCTCAAAAAAATCTGAATCTCCAATGTGCTTTGTAAACCTCTAACTGGTCTGTATGATCCAAAGTCCAGGAGTTATATATTCCCCTCAAAACACCAGCAGGTGGCTAAAATTTAGCACAGGATTTTGGGCTCATAGATATGACAATAATGTGAGTTAGTCAAAATTACTTGTGATTCTTGTTGATTTATCTGCTTGATGTGAAGTTGTATAACTCCTGACTTGCTCAATTAGTTGTTGCTGCAGCAGGATGAACTATCAAAGTACTAACCGATTATGCATAAACATAATTCACGACTACACATCACATACATTGTACGGGAACACTGCAGTGGAGGAGTAAAGTGGGGAAGTGAAGACAGGCACTCAATAGTAGGAGGCTGGCAGAAGTGGAAATGGAGTCTGTGATATTGCCCAGCCTGTGGTGGAGCTGGAATTAGCTTTGTGGGTGTGTGGGGAACACTGAAGGAAGCTGGGAGGAAGGTGAGGTGCTGACAAGAAAAGATAGCATTAGATGGCTTGGGTTTATTGTCCATGAGGAGGATGTTGAGCACAGGGCATCTAGGAGAAAAGGAAGAGGTAGAGATGTAAAAGACTTAGAAAGGAGAGGGGGGAAGGAGGAAGGGGAAAGGAAGTTGGAAAGAATATGTCTGTTGTACCACTTACTCCTTTGATATTAAAGTCACTGCTGTACACAGAAGGTCTCTGAGATCTTGCTTTGGATGTTCATCCAATTGACACAGTTGCTCAGTCAGTCCTCAGACATGAATGAAGGACATTATACAAAGGCTACTCCCTTAATACTGGGTCTCCATTCTACGTAGTTCTTTTGCGTCTATATAGTCATAGAATCATAGAATGGTCTGGTTTAGAAGGGATCCTTCCAATATCATCTAGTCCAAGCTCTTGCAATGAGCAGTACTTTTTCAACTGGATCAGTTTGCTGAAAGCCCTGTTGAAACCAGCCTTGAATATTTCCAAGAATGGAGAGTCTACCACCTCTCTATGCCAGTGTTTCATCATCCTCATTGTATAAAATCTATTTGTTATCTCTAGTCTGATTCTACTCTCTTTTAGTTTAAATCCATTCCCCTTGTCTTATCACAACAGGCCCTGCAAAGAAGTCTGTCCCTAGAACTAATGTAGACTGACAAGGAGAAATATCTTGTGGCATAGAATTTGAGCATAGCACATCTTTGAGAGATCAATTTTGGTTTCTTAGAAATCAGGATGGAAGATCATTTGTCCCTCAGTATACCCCAGTCTTGCTATAACCCCATCTTACTGTGCACCACAATTGTCTGATTTACATGAGATTTAATATTTATTAAATTTTTATGCATAAATCTCTTTGACATGTTTGTGGTGAATTCAATAGATCTTCTATATACTTGTAGGAAAATGTGGTTTATTTGTTTTTTTGGTTTTTTTTTTCCTTTGTTTTTTTTTTTTTTTTTTTTTTAGC